>OU612043.1:114684417-115114417 GCA_914767935.1 Coremacera marginata
ATATAATATAATATAATATAATTATAATATAATATAATATAATATAATTAATATAATATAAATATAATATAATATAATATAATATAATAGAATATAATATAATATAATATAATATAATATAATATAATATAATATAATATAAATATAATATAATATAATATAATATAATATAATATAATATAATATAAATAATATAATATAATATAATATAATATAATATAATATAATATAATATAATATAATATAATATAATATAATATAATAATATAATATAATATAATATAATATAATATAATATAATATAATATAATATAATATAATATAATATAATATAATATAATATAATATAATATAATATAATATAATATAATATAATATAATATAATATAATATATATATAATATAATATAAATAATCATATAATATAATATAATAATATAATATAATATAATATAATATAATATAATATAATATAATATAATATAATATAATATAATATAATAATATAATATAATATAATATAATATAATATAATTATAATATAATATAATATAATATAATATAATATAATATAATATAATATAATTAATATAATATAATATAATATAATATAATATAATATAATATAATATAATATAATATAATATAATATAATATAATATAATATAATATAATATAATATAATATAATATAATATAATATAATATAATATAATATAATATAATAATATAATATAATATAATATAATATAATATAATATAATATAATATAATATAATATAATATAATATAATATAATATAATATAATATAATATAATATAATATAATATAATATAATAATATAATAATATAATATAATATAATATAATATAATATAATATAATATAATATAATATAATATAATATAATATAATGTAACATAATATAATATAATATAATATAATATAATATAATATAATGTAACATAATATAATATAGTATAATATAATATAATATAATATAATATAATTCAACATTAACAAAAAAAAATATATGGAATGTTTTTTTTAGTTTATTTAAATGTTTAAAATATTTTTTGAAATAAAATTATTTGTCATACAAATAATTGTAAACCTAAAACTGAAATAATACCCGAAATGTAAAAATTGTAAGATTACTTAGCTGCATAAGTATAGTTTTCGTATTTTTTTTATGAATATTATTAAATGAAAACTTTGTGAATATGAACTAGTGGGTTCTATTTATTTGGTCAAAGGAGGGGTTTATTTCCGCCATTGGGGAGGGTTACATTTTGTTTTATTGCCCCGAATCCTCCACGGTAGAGTGGGAAAAGTGCGGGGGGTCCAGCCCATCTTGGCTCTAGCGAATTGTTGTTAGACGGGTGAGTCAGGGGATCCCAACCTTTTGCGGGTTTTTATATCTATATATCTTTATTTCATTTCAGGTCCGGTTTTATTTATTTTTTTTTTGTTCTTGTTTTGAATCCTTGACGCGGTAAAAGTTATTTAATAGTGCACGTGTAATATTTGTACGGCGAGGGTACGCTTGGGCGGCCACACAAACCCCCCACATCTCCCGAACTGCTGGTATAGAGGTCAACAAGCACGTGCAGTCGTGGCCAACCTAGTGTCCGTGGCTCACCTGACCAGGAGCGTTGGCGTCGGCTGAGGGAAGCAGGCGCCCTGACTACTTTTCTGTGCTCAAAATATAAAAGTCAGGGCTGCTGCTTCACTAGCCGGCCTCACCGCTCAGCATTGCCAGACGCAAACTAATGTAATTTTTGTTTTATTTTTAAATAGGCCGGTGACCACAATCCGACCCGTTACAGCGGCATGGATATAATTTATACGGGCAGCTCAGCAAATAGCTTTGCTTCCCTTTCACTAATTGGATTTACTAGTGCACTTTTGTATTGTGTAACTTTTGCAACCGTAAAACATTTCAAAATTAGCAAACCTAAAATCATCGAAATTAAATTAAGCAGTTTGACAGACGCTTTGTTCCAGCAGTAGCTGCAGTAGTTGTTTGCGGCAGTAGCTGTAGGGTAGACAGAAGCGAATATAGCTCCCTTCTGGGAAGCCACAGCCTCTCGTTCATCAAGACCGTTAGTGCGGGGTGAGGAGCCACTTTCTGTACGAGGTGACCTTACTCTTGCAAAACAACGGATCTAGATGTCTATTCTAGCGGAGCATCTCACTGGTACCTGCCCGCCCCAGTGAGTAACTATGGGCTTACCGTGATATTGAGGCTATGTCACGGTGGACGGTTATTTCTCCTACACTCGTGGGATCTGAAGGGTGCGTTGAGGGGACGAGTCCCGAGCGGTGGAGTCCCAAAAGGATTTAGAAGGGGAAGGGTGCGGGAAGCCACAAGGCAACCTGCCAAACATGGTGGACGATAAAACTCCGAAATGAGTGGAGTTGTCGGCCAGTCGTGTCAGAGCTGCAGTGACAGGGAAGGAAGCTGAATCCGAGGCAAAACGGGTTCACGCTAGGCTCAAAAGCAGAGGAGGAAGCAAAAGTGGGCGGGTACAACCGTCGGGGAGACTGCTTTGGAGTCCCCCGTCAATAAAATGACGGACCAATTGAAAAGCATGTCATGCGATGGGTCCACACCGGAAACGAACGAGCGAAAAAAATTCAGGGATCAGCCTAGAACTTTCGGCGAAGTCTATAAAGGGGCGACTCTTGAGTCGAAAGGTGAACAGCTTACGGCTGTTAGCTCTTCGGCTGAGGAGGGGAAGGTGGACATCCCGTAAAGGCTGATAGCCTTCCATATAAAGGAAGTACTATAGAAGCTGGTGGACGACCCTCAAAAGTCTATAGCCATACGAAATTGTGGATGGCTGATAGCCAGAAACCAAGCGGTAGCAAACCTATGCCTAAACAAAGTGTTTCGGCCGCGAAGTCGAAGGCTTCAGCTGGAGTGGAATTCAACCCGAAAGGGGTTATTGGACGCGGCCGTGCGTCTTATGCTACGGTAGCGAAAAAGGATCTCTTAATGGGTATCGTTAATTGCTCCACCGATGGTCAGTTGGGAGAGTCTCAACCGGCGGCCTTTAAGCCCGCCCTCTTGGAGTCTCTCAACACGATCGTTGAAAGTGATGGCGGTGTAGAATTTGTTGGCAATGCAAACTTGGAGGATGGATTTATTGTACTTAAGTGCAAGAACCCATCATCCAAGGAATGGCTGTGCCAAACCGTGCCGAAGCTGTGTGTCGATTGATTATACGCATTGAAGGACGTAAGAAGGATGTTCATCTTTGTTTACGGTACTTCCGAAAGCAAGAGTGTCTTAGGAGGTTGCAGACCCAGAACCGGTGCGTTACAGACACTTCTAAATGATCAAGCTCTCATCAAATCTCATCAAAAGGATGCAAGGTGAGTGCTGTGGAACCCCTGGTACGGGGCTGGTGCCGAGTTCTACAAGGGAGGAGCCCCAGGGCCGGTGATGGGCCTGTACCAGGAAAACCTCGTGGTGTGTCAGCTCAATCTACACCATAGTAGGGCAGCATCAGCAATGATCATGCGCTGCATGAAGGAGAACGGAATTCATATAGCATTGCTTCAAGAGCCTTGGATTCTTCATAATAGAATTAAAGGTCCCTCAGAGTGAATGGCCACGCTGTACCAACCGGTAACAGATGGCAGGCGGAGGACCGCGAAGAACCTGTATCTTGGTGAGACATGGTATACTAGCTGTACATATGTACACACCTATGTTCCCCGGATCCTACCGTTGTTAGAATCGGGGAGGGTGCAGGTGCTTGTATGGTAGCTTCAGCGCACCTTCTTCACAACTCTCTTTACCACCCACCTTCAAAAGAGGTGGAGAATCTCGTAAAGTACTGTGAGAAAAGGAACATTGGAGTGATGATAGATGTGATGCCAACGCGCACAATACTGTGAGGGGGAGCACCAACAACAATGACAGAGGAGAGCAATTGGCATGTACTATATCTTCAGTAGACGAGGGTGATCTGACGCCATGGTGGTGCACGGAACTCGAATCTCTGAAGAAGAAGGTTAGAAAGTCCTTCAATCTGCACATGAGAGGGGGAACTCCAGAAACATGGCAGATACAACACCGTAAAAGGCAGTCGTGGAGAGACTTCTGCTCTGGGATGGAAACTATTTCGGAAGCATGTAGGCTTTAGAAAATGGTTTCAAAAGATCCATTCTCCAAAGTGGGACTGATCCGGAAAAGGGATGGAACCATGGCAGAGAACTTATAGGAGTCGATGCAAGTTCTGATGGAGGTGCATTTTCCTGGAAGTTTTAGGTCTGACAGACTGGAAGCCGAAAGAATGATCTCTATTGACGGGGTGAGGAGTGCTATATGCTCGTTTGCTCCGTACAAAACATCAGGGATGGACGGTATATTTCCGGCTATGATGCAGTGAGGGGAAGATCTCATTGCACTTAGGCTGTGGGGTATATTCGTTACTTGTCTAGCGACTGAGTACGTTCCGAGAGTCTGGAGAGAGGCGAGTCTTTCTTCCGAAGTCCAGAGAAAAGGATAATGCGGAGGCGAAGTCATTCAGACCGATCAGCCTTACGTCTTTCCTCTTGAAAACGATGGAAATAGTGATGGTTGACTGTCTTGAGAGCACTTCGCTAATGCATAACTCTCTGAGTAGATGCCTACATGCGTATAGAGCAGTTAGTTCTACGGAGAGTGCTCTTCACGAACTAGTAAGAGTTGCTGAAAAGGAGCTATTTTCAGGAGACATTGCACAATGGAAGCCAGACTGGAATGGGCAGTCAACATGCAGAATGGTAGAGTCAAAACTAGAGGTACGAGTAAGTAGAGGATGTCTCCAGGGCCGGGTGTTATCACCAACCCTGTGGAACATAACTAGAACACTACTGGTTAGACTGGATGAATCGGGAATACACACGATAGGGTATGCAGATGACATTGCGTTGGCGGTCTGTGGTAAGTTCATTGACACCATTTCTGACATCATGAAGGGAGCACTCCGAATGGTGGAGGAGTGGTATCGAGAACAAGGCCTTACCGTAAACGCAGGAAAATCAGACAATATTCTATTGACTACAAAGAGGGCAGGTCTGAGGTGAGAATCACTCAGACTTTTTGGAGCTGAAATCAACATTTCCACGAAAGTTAAATATTTAGGCATAACCCTTAATAGCAAACTGAACTGTAACGAGAATGTAGAAGATAGGATTCAAAGAGCCAAGAGGGTTCTGTTTTAGTGTAGATGCGTTTGTGGTCTCAAATGGGGGCTTAACCCAGAGTCTATGAAATGGGCCCAAACTATAGACCCAACCAAAATAGACGAGTTGCTCCGTAACGAGTAGAGACGAAAATGTTCGCTTTAAGGCAATTCAATGTTGTCGCCCAAAATGAACAAACGTAATTTAACGAAGCTGAACGAAACAGCTTATCCATACGTTTTGTTCCGTAAGAACCGAACTGCTAGCGTCTCAACTCGTCAGACGTTCGGCAAGTCTCTTAATAACACAACCGTTACCAAGCTGTGCTCGTTCAAAGAGGAAATCAATCGGTTGAAACTACCAAATTTCAAATTTGAGTGCAAATTTCTCAGACATTACAATAACTTATGCAGTAGACAATATCTTTGTTTCCTAATAAGTATAATATTTTTAGTACAGCCACCTTTTTTGTTTTTTCAGAGACATTTATGTTATTGGAGTCATTGGAAAGACAATTAAATAAATTACAAAAATGATTATAAAAAAAAATTAATTTATTACGCGAAATTCTGAGAAATTTGTATTCAAAGTTAAAATTTGGTAGTTTCAACCGATTGATTTCATCTTTGAACGGGCACAGCTTGGTAACGGTTAAGTCGGTGCTATTTGTTGATAAACCATTACAAAGGTGATTTTATTGCATTTGCAATGAGCTGTCAGATAAAGTTTTCCGTAACTTAGTTTTTGTGCTAGGAACAATAACGTAAATCAAAGTCGTGAAATATTAATTAGCCCTGTAGCTCCTAAGAATGGGAAAATAGACCCCCGCTCTCATACGACTTTTTCTCAGCTCGACATAACCTTTCACCTCCGTAAATAGTTGCACTCAATTGCGGGACACCCTGTATATTTATTCGAAAATATTGAATAATAATCGTTATCATGACTGCTATATCAAAAATTAAAGGTGGAAAAATATTTTCATCTAACAAAAACATGTAAAATAAAGTCAAAGAATATACCATATGCATAAAAATAAATAAAAAAAATATTTTTTCAATTTGTTTGGTTAACTCCTTCTTTTCGTCATTATAAAGGAGTGCTTCTAGCAGGTATCTTCAGAGCACGGAGAGCGAAATGTATGAAAAAAATGTACGATTTCATATAAAAAAGTAAATAGACTTGGCTATGAGTAGGGTAGGCCTCCGACATCCATTTCAAGGCATGTTAGTAGCTCTTTGAAGACCTGCAAATGCCTACTGGGTATTATGATAACTACACAAAAACAACACCATGCAAACGCAACATAGCAATGAGTGTGAAGATTTGCATAACTGAAACAGCGAAAATTATGCATTGATGAAATTACCAGTTGTTGGACATGTAAAATATATAAAAAATAATCCTTTTAATACGTTGTTGTTCGCATTTAATACAAATTTTGTGGAATCTGTCTATAAATCTATCTATGTTCGATCTTTGAGTGAGTGTTGTTTTCGTTATGCGCATGAGCAAGTATGTGTTTTGCGTTGCTGTTGTTGTTGGTAAATGTTTTTTCGTGGAGAAGCATTCATTACAAAAGAATTTCGAAAAAAAAACAATAACAAACTATGTCACACTGATTGGATCTGCTTCTCGCATTCCCTCTGTGGTGCTTATTTGTAGAGCGGGTTGTAGCCTCCGCCTGTCTGCTTGCCTGTTTCGACATTTACTCTGCGGGCAGCCTAAGAAGCGAACTTTTATCATCTCAACTCGTCAACAGGAGCTGTTCAAAGTGAACGGTATTTTATTTTTTTTTTTTATTACAACTCATTAAACTGTTGTCGTGAGTGGACGTGTTGTTTAAACTCCCCAATTAATTTATAATAAATGTTGTTTTGCCTTTTATTGGGATTGTTACATTTGTTGAATAGATCACATTCAGTATAAAAAAACTTCAGTGTGTTTTATGAAAGCAGTATATTAAACAATAAAATCAAAACTCAACAACGAACTAAAACAAATAATAAATATATAGTATAACTTTGAGCAATGGGGACTAGAGCTAAAACTGCTAATGCTAAAACACCTCCTGTTGCAGCTTACTCAAGCTCTGTTATCATACTGCAAATTCTTGATGACCGGCTAGCTAAGCAGAGTGAGCTGCTAATCCTCAACATGAACCGCGAGATTGCCAACTTGCGGGATGAATTTAAGAGGGCAATTGAAGAGGTGGAGAAAAGCTCGGCTGCCAAGTGTAACGGCTCACTAAATGGTGGGTTCTTGCTTTCATGTTTGAAGGTGGCTTTGACTGTGAAGTTCAATTCACATTTGAACATGGAGGCCAGAATTCGCCATAGCAGTGTCGTATGCAAACATGAGTGACATACTGCTCATATCACGGCTGACGCGTTCGAGGTGTGAGAGCTGACAGATGACTTTGACAGATGACTGTAACAGCTGCCACTTTGACTTGGACAGTCAACACGTTTTCTGACAGCTGACAGATGAGTTTGACAACTGAGAGTCTTACTGGTCGTTCAAAGTTTGACATTTTTACTTCATTCCCATATGACAGCTTATTATTTTCAATATCTGACATTTTTTTTGGTCATTCAAATTTGACATTACTTTCCTTCATGTCGGACAGTTTTTCTTTTTCATGTAAATCAAATTTGCAAAACTGACATTTCATTTCTACACAATTCTGACATTTAGTTTTATTTAAATTTGACTTCACGTACATTATTATTTGACATTTTTAATTTATTCAAATCTGACAGTATTCTCATGCAAGCCTGACACTTTTAGGTTACTAAACTCTGACAATTTCCCTCTACTAAAAGCTGACTTTTCCTTTCATTTAATTCTGACATTACATCTCATACAAATTTGACAGTATACTAATGTTACATCTGACATTTTTCTAAGTTAACTAAACTATGACTGTTTTCTTTTATTCAACTCTGACAGTTCCGAACTTTCAAAGCTGACAGCTTTCGCTTACTTAAATTCTGACATTTCTCGTCTTACAACGCTGAATGTTTAAGATTTTTTTTTTTTCACTTCTCTTGTTTATTAACATCTGCTATCTCTCTAGCACTTAATTTTGATACATTGTACTTGAAGAGCTAACCCTTTTCCTTTGGCAGGTAACAAGTCATCTTGACAGCGGACAGTATAGTAATTTTTATATCCGACATTTTTTTTTCTTTCTTTTCTTACTCTTCTTTTGAATTAAATTCTCACAATTCCTGTCATTCCAATCTGACATTTTGTGTTATACAAGTTTGACATTTCTCTGTGCATTTAAAATTGACGGTTTCCTCTTAATTAAATATGGCAAATCCTGTCACCAAACTTCTGACATTTCTGTTGAATTGAATTCTCACATTTCCCTTAACTCGAATCTGACAGTGTGGGTTTTCGATACAAGTACTGGCCAGTTGTCACACTTCGCGTGCGTCCATGAGAATTAGTTCTATTCGTACGTTGCAGGGACTGAAAGGGTCACATGGAGTGAGAGCCGTGTGAAAATCCCTAATGATCCGATACCCTAAACATTGGACCATCAGTAATTTTGTTGCGTGGTGTAAATGACCAAACGATAGAAAAGTATCGAATTTCGACATTTCCGCCACGCAACAAAATTTCTTTCTTTTCGGTTTTGGATAGCGTGAGAGGCTGCGACCAGCAGCAACAGCATCACCAATAATATCAGCGCTTAAGAGGAGCAGGTAAGTGCCCAGTTTGCCTGTGTGCTGTTAAGAAACTAATTTCCTTTTTGCACAGCAGGACAGACTCAGTGGCATCACCAGCGCTAGCACAACAGCGGCTACTGAAGCACCAACGCCCACCGAAGAAACAAAGGAGCTGCACTAGTTTGTCAACTTCCGAAACAGCAATATTTAGCACAACTCCAATTGAAAAAACTGCATCCCGTCCTTTACCTATCCACAAAACATATCGCCTATACAAAAACCCGTGACACGAAGCACGTCCAGTACTAGCGAAAGCACACGCACGCACTGCTCATTCAACATTAATTCAAAGAGTTAATCAATTGGAACTTAGAAATCGACATTTGCAGAATTTTATCAAACAACAACCACAGTATACAGAGAATCTGATGCAACAAACTTGGCAACAACATCACACAGAGCTTAGTGATCTCCGTAATCGAGGCTCAAGGTATGATGATGGCTGAGCAATCGCAAAGACTTCTGAATGCAGACATACTTGTCATGGAGTTATATGTTGAGAACTCACACTTGACAGCTACAGTGAAGTGAATGGAGCAGCAACGAACTCGTGCTAACCTTTTGCATCAGTATCAAATCTTGAATGGCTTATCAGGAATGCCTTAAATTAGAGTTGAACTTCGTTGATATTAAACTAATTTGAACACACACACTTTACGATCTAAGGTAACATATTTGTTAAAAGTAACAGGTTAAACAACGAATATTTAGTAAAAAAAAAAAACTAGCGAATTACTTGCTAATCACAGATTCATTGGCAGCGGTTGACACAACACAATTTTGATGTAGATACTAGAATTTGTTAAAATAATAATTAGTGTCTTGGAAGTTTTTAGCCGAATATCGGCATATTGTTTTTAACTGCCTAGAAAAAATAAAATAAAAATTTTGTATTAAAATAACAATACAATAACATAAAAATTTTTAGTTAACAGAATAAAAAAACAAGACACATTTCAATTAAAATAAAATAAAAATAAATTAAAATTTGTATTAATATTAACTAGAATAAAATAAAATAAATTAAAAAGTTTTTATTAAATTGAAATAAAGCAACCATAAAATAAAATAAAAATTTTGTATTAAAATAACAATGTAATAACATAAAAGTTTTTAGTTGATAGAATAAAATAAAATCAACATTTTTATTAAAATCAAATAGAAATAAATTAAAATTTTTATTAATATTAACTAGAATAAAATAAAATAAAATTTTTTTAAATTGGAATAAAATAACAATAAAATAAAATAAAAATTTTGTATTAAAAATAACAATAAAATAACATAAAAATTTTTATTTAATAGAATAAAATAAAATCAACATTTTTATTAAAATAAAATTAAATTTTAAGTTATGTGTTAATATAACTCCAATAATTTTTCAATTATTAAAGGTTGTATTTTATCGAGCTCAAGGTCAATGTTGCTTTCCGAAGAAAACAACTGAAGGATAAACAACCAACAACAACAATACCCTATATAGAGTATCAATCACATAGCAGACTAGACCGCTGTTTCGTTGGCCGCTACACCAACTCATCAGTAGCCTTTTTTCGCGATTCTTGCTGTGATCCACTAAGCTCTTAATTTTCTACTTGTTTTTTCTACTGTTAAAGGTTTTTCTTCATTTGTATGAAGTTCTTTCATATCATTTGTATTCTCGTACCGCAATTCAGGGTAATTTACTAATTGCATTCGTGAAACAAGTAGAAACGGACGTTCGTTGAAGTGTAGAAGGCAAACGAACCAATGCAATGGTCTTTTTAGCAGCAATTCGAATCGTCGTATAATTCCACCGTGTGGGCCAGTGTTTGTTGGCTCACCGTCAGTGCATATTCCAATTAATGCATCCAGTGATATATTTTTATCGTTGAAAAAATCAATTAATTTGGTTGTTTTGTATTCAGCGGTTTCATGTTCCAGTCTTACGTAACCAATCAATTCAGAATTGGGTTCTCTCAAAATAACAAGATGAGGTTCTTTTACCATCCTAGTATGATACTTCTCATCAACTTTAGCTGTCGTTAAAGTATCATCTGTTCTGCCATCGAATGAAAACGCTAACAAATTGGTATGATCTAACCGTTTGCGAACCACTTCTTGTCTGCATTTCTCTTTTTCTCTGCGAACTTTCGATTTATCCATGAGAGGTTTGCCATGCTTATCTTTCATTTTAAAATCTTGGAAAAGAGCGGTTCCCAATGCCGATGCTACTCTATCAGGCATACCAAATCTGTCACATAACAAGGCAAAGTTAAAACAATCGTATCTCTCTGTGTATTGTGAACTTGTGCTTCTATCCATATCTTCTTGAACCGGTGGCGGTGCGTATGTTGAATCATCGGGATCTTGGTATGTTGGCATTGATGACATAGACGTTGCTCCTTGCTCTTCAGTTTCCATCACAACTGCATCCATTGTTAGTCTTCTCTGATTATGTTGATCGTCCATGAACACTTTGAGGCGTTCGGGACCCAGCCGCATGCACATGGAGCTGCCTTCAAATCGCATTTACATGTTCCAATGTAAAAAATTGTTTCCAGAGATTTTACATACTCTGTAAATTGTTGGGTTTTGTTTCTTCTCTTAATTTGCTCTTGATACTTCTCAAGCAATTTATTAAATACACTTTTTTCAGCATTATTTCCATATCAAGTTTTTCCCAAATTCCATTCAACTTATCTTGTACTTGAATAGTGAATGATTTATGGGAAAACTTTTTTTGTTCTGTTTTAGCACGTTCGCTTGAGTAAAAATAATATCTCAAGATATCCAGATGGATTGGTAAATTAAGATCAGTCAAATCAGTAGATTCATTGGGTTTTCGATAGTTGTTGATGTTGTTGTTGCTTCACCTTGCGGTGTAGAGGATGGTGGATTCATTGTAAACTTTTTGATTTGGAATGGTCAACTTCACTTATAATTTTTTTTTTAATATTTTTTTATCTGAAATTAGCACTTCACACTTTAGTTCTTCACAACGACTTAATGCATTCACAAAAACTGTTGCGTTATATAAGGTCTACGAGACGAGGTAATAAGAATGAAATGGTAATTTCAATTCTACCTGCTGTGTCTTGTGGTGGCTTAAAAACGCACACAAGCAATTTAAGGATCTGCAATCGTGTCACAGTGATACCTTAATTTTTTAAAAGGGTTGCGGTGCATTCCAGTGATACCTTAATTGTTAAAATGGTTGCATAAAACGTGCATTTCTTAAGAAGGTGCCTTAAAATACCCACAAAAAGGGTTGTAAAAACAACCTTCATTTCTTAAGTAGGTGCTATAAAAAAACTACACAAGTAAGTTTACGACATGCAGTTGTGTCTTGTGGTGTCTTAAAAAACGCACACAAGCAATTTACAGATTTGCAATTGTGTCACAGTGATACCTTCATTTTTTAAAAGGGTTGAATAAATTTCTAAAGAGAAAAAAAACTCCAAAAAGAAAAAAACATAGGCATTTCGCTGATTTTTTCATGTAAAGTGCCAAAACTGGCGATTTTTTGAAATGTTTGTATGGGGAACCCCCAGGGGTTCCAGGGGGTGTGCCACTGGCATGGGTGGGTCGGGCCTCCAAAGTTAGTGGGGTCGGTCATACATTTGAACTCGATTGGATCATCGATCTGGAATTCTCCAGATGATCCAGTATGGCCAGTCCGCCACTGATACCAGTATCGCCTCTGGCCGAAATTCGACCATATCAAAATCGATTTCTCTTCAGTTTTTTTGCTGAACGCACCAACCCATAGCCTGAACAGAACGAACAGCATCAGCGGCGCTCTCTGCCGCAGCGTCTCGAAATCACGAAATAAACCACCAAGTATTTAACAAAATAAAAAATTATAAATGTATTTGCATCTGTTATATGAAGCAAGTAGCAGTTTAACATTTTTTTTGGGGGGATGATCTTATTTTTGGAGGAAATTGATTAAATTTTACTTTTTTTGCTTGATTCATTTATAAAAAACATCAAATTACAAAATTGTTCCATATGCTCAATTCAGCCCTTGAAACCAATTCGGCCCTTGACTTTAACCTAGCTTTCTTCTGATCAATTGTGAGCGGCTTATGTTGTCAAGAAGCTTTACATGGCATTCAGTTTCTCTGAGGTTTGCCATTGTCTGCAGAGAGGTGACAGCCGATCAGAAAAATTAATACAATTGAAAAAACATTCTGTGTCAGCTGGGATTCGAGCCTGGATTCTTTTGCATACCAGCAAGCACCTAAATAAGTATGCCACGGCCGCCAAAAATCAAGATCCAGTAACTCAAATTAATTTCGAGTTCTTAGAATACGTGTTGGCTTATTTTTCATTTTTAAATTTAGAAATGCAGAGCGAGAGTCTCAAAATTCACTCACTGTATTCAAAGATTGAATTCTTGTTTAAAGTTCTTTTCTGGAAATTTTTTTTAAAAAAAACTGTAAGCAGGTAAACTATGTACATTTTGAGAACAAAAACAATTATTTATGCCTTAATGATTGTTATTTTGGTGGAAAACTTGAAAAGCTTATGTAACAAAAAATTTGGATGCAATGAAATTCGTGTTATGTTATTTTTATGTCATTTACTAAATAAAGACTGTTTTGAATTACATGAATATAGTTTTTTTTTTTTTTTTTTTGAGGGGCGAATCTTTTGGCAAATGGGGGAATTTGACCGCCAGAATTGGGGGAGCTTGGTTGAAACGAGTTGGCAGCCCTGACAATAAGGCCTTTTCCACACTTGGTCAACGCAACTCCAACTTAAATTGCTAGCTTGTGTATTTATACCGAAACCTTGGGATTAAGCAACTTGCACGCAACAAGTTCTCGACACGCTCTCAACTTGTTCAACGCAACGCGGCTTTCCGCAATTTTCATCGGCGTCTTGTTGCATCAGTTTGTTTGTTTTGTGAATTCAATTATTTGTACTGTAGTACGCTTTATATTAATCAAGGTGAATAAGTTAATGTGTTAGTTCCTTTTTTCATTAATAGAATCTAGAAGAAGAAGGAATATTTTGCAGTATAAATGAGCAAGTCTTAAATAAGGTTGGCATTATGACTTATCAACGTGTAGATGAACTGCTGCTAGAGTCAACAACCGCATCGGTCAGAGGGAATCGGCTACTGGGCTCACATGTGTCGGCATTGGTGACACCACCGCAAAAGGGGCGAAAGAGTCGGCCTACGGCGAATCCTATTAATAGCGAGAACAACGTCAATTTCTAAGTAACTAACCAATTATATAAAACTTTATTTAATCTAATAGCTAAACAGACTATATCTATAAATATATATCTTTATGAATATAATTAATGGTACTAACGATATCACTGTTTTAAATGCTAATAATCATATACCTATTAATGAAACCAATGATCTTTCTTTTTTAAATCGTAATAATAATAATACAAGCCACTGTCTGAAACTCCTTTCTTTCAATGCAAGAAGTTTAGCTTCGCTGGATAAATTTAATAGCTTTCGCATGAAATTAGCAGCTTTTGATGAAATTCCACAAATATTATGCATCCAAGAGACTTGGTTCTCTAAGCATATCCTAGATATTTATGATCTACCTGGTTTTAAAAAAATTTGTTGTTGTAGAGACGATCAGTACGGCGGGTTAGTTATTTATCTGGCGGACCACTTGGAATTCAAAACCGAATCGACGACTAATCGTGATTTCACGCACATTATAAGGGTGTCGCTTCCCTCAATCAAAATAAACAACAAGGCTTTGACTTTCATATGTTTTTATAGATCGCCAAAATGCTCAGTGGATTTATTTTTGGACATGCTAGAATGTCAATTAGAAGGTTGTAACTTGAATTCTCAAAGCTGTATATTAGTAGGCGATTCCAATATTGATGTTTTAAGAGACTCACCTGAAAAGAGAGCGCTATCCATATTGCTTAACTCTTACTGCTTGGACATCTGCCACAGCTTAGTCACACGATCGGCCTCCAACTCCTCAATTGACAATGTCTTTTCAAACATCCGCCCTGACAAGCTGCACATAGCGACTATACCATGCTCGTTAAGTGACCACAAGCTAATACTCTGCACTGTAAGTACTAGTTGCCAGCAACAAAAATATATTTCCGAAGAAAAAACAGTGTATGACTTTGAAAAAATAAAGATAGACATTGACTTAGCGCTCTTGTTGCTAAACGAGCGGGATGATTTTATGGAACCCGACTGTCTATATGATACAATTGAATCGACAATTTCAAGTACACTGGAGAATAAGAAATCTATAAAAATCACACAAAAAAAGATTCGCCATTTAATGTATCCATGGGTTAATAGCAACTATATTTCGTTGGTAGCTTTAAAGAAAAAAATTTTTAAGCAATTAAAAAGACAGCCGTTCAGGAATGACATGAAAATTCGCTTGCGATGTATTAACAATGTAGTAAAAGCTAGCAGGAAGATATTGCTCGATGGCTACTATAGAATGAAACTCGAAAATGTAAAAGGCGATATAAAAGGT
This sequence comes from Coremacera marginata, assembly GCA_914767935.1. NCBI lineage: Eukaryota > Metazoa > Arthropoda > Insecta > Diptera > Sciomyzidae > Coremacera > Coremacera marginata. The sequence goes on from OU612043.1 coordinate 114,699,814, forward strand.
ACTTGGAGAGTCCTGAACGGTGTTCTCAACAGAAATCATAAGAGCAGCACAATTGATAAAATTAAAACAGAACAAGAAACGATGATCTCAAATCCTCTGATTATAGCGAACTATCTTAACACATCATTTGTTAACCGCGCAGCCGATATAGCAGCTAGCCTGGAATGCGAGGAAGATGATAATATAAACGCTTTTTTAACCCTACGCGATTCAAGCCCTACCTTCGAATTGAGTGAATGCACAGCGACTGAGATAGGAAATATTATACAGAATCTAAATGAAAATAAAGCTGCCGGAATTGATAATATTCCTGTAAAAGTAATAAAAAAATCATCTTCGTCGATATCATGCATCCTAACTAAGCTCTTCTCCATTATGCTAAAAACAGGTAAATACCCAAAAAAACTCAAATTGCAAAAAATCTTGCCAATATTTAAAGGAGGTGACAAAACAAAAACACAAAACTACAGGCCGATTGCAATATTGCCGATTCTCAACAACGTGGTAGAGAAAATAATAAAAAACCAAATATGAGAACACCTGGAAAACATAAGGTTCTTGTTTAACCAACAGTATGGATTTAGGAAGGGGTCCGGTACGCAAACAGCGCTAACGCAAGCTGTGGACGACATCTGCTCTGCTCTGGATCGGGGCTGCATGGAAGTCGGAGGTTTATTTATTGACCTACAGAAGGCATTTGAATGTGTCAACCATGACATCTTATTGCAAAAACTGCGATATGCTGGGTTCCGCGGCAAAACACTGGACTTGATGAGCAGCTACTTGGAGGATAGGTACCAATCGGTATTCAACGGGAAGGTTCGCAGCGCAGCAGAAAAACCTTTTTGTGGTGTTCCTCAGGGGAGTGTGCTTGGGCCGATTCTATTCCTGATTTTCATTAATGATATCAAAAATATCGCGTTAAATGGCAAACTGTTCTTGTTCGCGGATGATATCGCTCTGTTTTACCCACCAAGAAGTAGATTAGTTCTAAGAGCACACTTGGAATATGAGATTTCGACGCTACAGGAATTCTTTCGCTTCAACAAAATAGTTATGAACGCTAAAAAAACAAAATTCATAATATTTGCACCCCGCAGGAATGTGAATGAAAGATTTATTTTCAATGTAAATGGAACGGAAATCGTAGAGGAGAAAACAGTCAAATTCCTGGGACTTACGATGAGCAACAATCTCACTTGGAACCACCATATAGAAAATCTTCAGAGCAAGCTCTCGTGTGGACTAGGACTGCTGTATAAATTTAAAAATAAGCTTGCTACGGAAACAAAAATCCTATTCTATGTTTCGTTATTCCAATCTCATCTAACTTATATGAGCTGGGCCTATAAAAATACCGTCGAGTTAAAAAAACTACAAAGACTACAGAATAAAGCGATCAAACAAACCTTCCAATTGCCGAGGAGATACCCCAGTCATTTACTGTATTCGCCAAACTTTAGATCGCTGCTTCCCATAAAAGGTTTATATAAATACCAGCTACTGATTAATGTGACTGTAAATACCAGAGGTCTCAACACTAGTCGCGGCGAGGTGCAGGCTGGAAGCCACGAAACAAAGATATCTGCATGCAGGGCCAACGGCTTACAACAACCTGCCAGCGGACTGTAAAAACACTACATCAGTAGGCGCATTCAAACAAAAAGTTAAAGAACACTTGCTAAACAATATTGGAGAGAGTATTTTTTTGTTATAAGTATTAATAGTATTTTAAATGTATTAAGAAATCAAACAGGTGAAATGTACATAATCGTTATAGTTTTATTGATATAATAAGTATTTATCAGCATTTTAAATTTATTTAAATCGAAATATATTAAGGAAAAGAAATATGTAAAGTTATTGAAGATATGCCTGAAGCTAGCTCCATTAGAGCCCTTAAAGGGTAATGGAGCATTTATTTCTATATTGAAGTCACATATGCATCTGATATAAATAAAAAAAAATATGAAAAAAAAAAATTTTAAATTAGTATAAGAAGTCGAAAAACATGAATTATTATATAATTACACATGTTGCACGACTTTTCAAGCAAGTCTGAAAGCATTCGGTTTATAGTTGCATTAGGCCTTTTCAACACGAAGCAATTGAAAAACAACGCAGCATCAACAAATGTTGCTAACCCATGTAAGTATACCGGTACTTTCAGATGAAAAACTTTTTTACAACTAGTTGGCAGCACATTTGCGATAAGTTTTAAGCAACACAGCTTGCTGTAATATATATCAGCGACTTGTGTTTTTCTTGATAATTTAAAACAATTGTGTATTACTTCAAGTATCAATTGTGTATTACAATTGTGTATTACTTCAAGAAAGTATCAATTAAATTCAGAAAAATTGTGTTTTATGTTTTTTTTTTTTTGAATACAGGAAGCAGCAATGAGCGAGCAGTTAACAAATTTATATTTGTTATAAGAGAAGTAGAGAAATATCGCTGTTTAAATAATCATAAGCTGCAATCATGATACAATGATAAGGTAGGGCCGCTTCGCTGAGTGCTCTCACGCGTCAACGAAGAGTGGATAATGAGAAGGAAGATATATGTCAAAACGACGAATTTCGTAGAAATTGCAAATGAAGAAAATATTTTATGTTTCCAAGTTGCAATCAGTGCGGTCGCGGGTGTTAAATTTGTGCTAATTTGAGTGAAAATATTATAAAAAAAGTGCAATAAAAACTTTAAAATGTGAAAGAAGTCTTAAAATTGCAAAAACAAAACCTGTAACAGTTTTAACCTAAAAACAACTGCGAAACGTGAGCATAAATAAATTCGCGATGAACAGCTGCTTTTGACATCTATCTCGCTTTATTCTGCTTTCCACTCCATTCCTCTCCGAGTCGGCCTTACCTTATAATTCTATAATGGTGTAGAGTAAAGAAGCACACCTAAAGTGTCTGCTTCACTCTCGCACATGATACAATAATAAGGTAGGGTGAGGAGATTCACCACTCCGACCTCGAATGTCAAAATGTGTTTTAGCATTGCCACTTTTCTGTATTATTGATATATGTGGGATAAACAATAAGAAAGGAAATTATTTGTAGGATAAATGGGATAAATTCTGACAAATTTATTTACAATGAAATAAATCGCTGTTTTATGATTTTAAAACTTTGTTTTCAATAAATTACTATTGCATATTAGTTTTAGTTTAGCTTTTTGTGTTCTTTATTTCTTATATAATATTTTTGTTCTAATATAATAAATGTAATAAAAATAATAAAAATGTAATATATAATTCTTTTATTACCGTTTGACGGAAAACTGTCCGACGGAGAAAATTGCCACATTGCTTTAATTTCATCTTTTTAGTCTTTTTATTTAATCTGTTGGAACTTTTCTCTTTATATGACACATGGCAGAACTTCTTTTTAACACTATTAAAAATTTTTAAATTAACTATAAATATTTATTTACTTAATACATATATTCACAAATTACAAGAACTGAAGTGCACTTCTGCATCAGAGAACGATTTTATAGGGAATGTCCTATGGGCAAATGGAAAAACCCAAAAACAAACTTCAGAAATTTTCTAATAATGAAATAATGTACATCCCCGTTTGCCCGTGCACACATTTAATAACTTCACTTTCGAAGCGAAAGTCGAAGCGAAATGTAAATATTAAAGTATAAAGTGCGTTAAAATAAAATTAAAAAAAATGGCTGAAAAAAGGAGACAGTGATATTTTATCACAATTATCGCCTGTCGAATGTGTTACAGATTCCAATTTTTGCCGAACAGTAATGTTAACGAAGTTATAACATGTCGCCACAGCTGACATACATTAAATATGCAAAGAATAATCACGGATTTTTCGTTGCAAACAGTGCGGTCGCGGGTGTTAAATTTGTGCTAATTTGAGTGTAAATATTACAAAAAAAGTGTAATAAAAACTATAAAATGTGAAAGAAGTCTTAAAATTGCAAAAAAAAACCTGTAACAGTTTTAACCTAAAAACAACTGCGAAACGTGGGCATAAAGAAATTATCGATCAACAGCTGATTTTGACACCAATCTCGCTTTATTCTGCTTTCTACTCCATTCCTCTCCGAGTCAACCCTACCTTATAATTCTGCCATGTCCTATTATGCCATGTAATAATAGACGGAACGGAACGTTGAGAAATGTCACTTTGCGAACGCTGAGAAATGTCACTATGTGAGCGTTTATAATTAGTTGGAACGGAGAGGCATGCGACATTGAGATCTACAGAAGTTTGGTTTTTCCGCTACGTTTCGTTTATTGACATTTGCTGTACTTTTATTTATTCTATTATTAAATATAACTCTGAAAACACCACGTTCCAATAAGACGAAAGTTGGCTTGATGGTCTTGGTCGATATGCCAGTTGGTATTTAATAATTCATTTTCTTCCAATTTCATAAATTTTAAGTACAAATTGAAATAATCTGAAGTACAATTGAAAATTCTAAAGTACATTTATATGTCTGAAATTGAAATTTTCTCAAGTACATTTGAAACTTTTTGATGTCCTGGAGTTTTTTAAAGTGCATTTGAAATTTTCTGAAGTACATTTGAAATTTCTGAAGTTCGTATTGAAATTTTTTCAAGTGCAAATGGAAATTCTGAAGTACATTTATAAATTTCTCAATCGGTACTGTTTTCTGAAATTAAATAGGTTTTTCTGAAGTATGATTGAAATAGTCTGAAATCAATTTTAAGTTTTTTTTAAATCAGTTTTGTGTTTTCTGAAATTCAATCGGCTATTCTGAAGTACAATCCCAATAATCTAAAAAGTCAATTTGTACAATTCTGAAACTAATTTGGTGTTTTCTGGTATTCAACTGGCTTTTCTGAAGTACAGATAAAGTAATAAACTTGACAATTTCTGATCTAAAACTAAAAAAGGTTAGTTATCAATTTTTTGTACGGCTAAATTTTTTTTTTTTTTGTGCTCTACAAAAACATTTTTAAATCGCGGCACCCCGGAAATCGCAATCTTGCCACAAATTTTTTTTCTGGGACTTATGGCATTCCACATAACTCATGGTGGAATAAATATAAGGTGTTCTCATCTCGAAAATCAGAAAAAAATAGGCTGCCTTATTTTGAACTGCCATGAATGAATGAAACTTGTCAAAATGAGGCAGCATGTCAAAAAACTTATCAAAAAATGTCATGGGATGAGAATACCTTATATTTCCACCATTATATAACTTTCGTTTTTTACTTCAAAATTTTGGAACTTCTAAACTGCTACTTTCAATACGTTTATTTTGACAAGAAAACCATGATATATGTTATAATGCGTCGCCACAGCATTAAACCTTTTTTCGTACTGTTATACAAGATTAATCATTCCTTTTCATAAATATTCTATTCCTCATACTTTGGTGCTGGGCTCTTGGATTTGCTGTAGTCTCTCACAGGAGAATAAAACTGAAATATACCAATTAGAATTGCTTTAGAGAAGAATATTTTTGAGAACCTTATATTGCTTATCCTTGTATTCTTGCCAGGGTTCGGGATTTGCACTACGATTCCATGTTACATCTGGACACCTAGTGGCCAAACGAGCCATATAATAGACCGCACCAATAGCCCCAGCAGCAACACACACATACAACGGTATCAACTGAAAACGAAGAAAAACCAATTACGTAATTTAGCCAATAATTTTAACGGCTTACAGCTGGATTCTTTTTAATGCTCTGCATCCCAAGTCCTTGCATGTTCCCTTTCTGTAGTCGATTTTTTCAGTCGGCAACTAAATTATTGTTAAAAAAAATATTAGATACGTCTTAGTACGCCAGAAAGGTTATTTTCCAACAAAAGGAATAATTTGTAATATAAATCAGAAAAGAATTACAATGGAATCGGAACTTAAGATTCCGTGCACTTTTTCACAATTAATGGCGTAATAGGGGGTTTCGGGCTGCTCTATATGTAGGATAGACAATGTAGGACAAAATAGTGGGATATACTGTTCGAGCTTTAAATTATCCTACATGTCGGATGGACTTCAGTATTTTTCAGTGTTCAAGAAGATAGCATCGTACAATGGCAAAGGAAATTCTTGTTGTTCTAATAATTGATTAAGTGCTGTTTTTTTGTTCTTTTTTCGTTTTTTACAAGCAAAAATTGTTACGTAAATTACAAAACGTCTCTGAAAACTCAAATGCAAATGAAATAAAAAAGTATTGGTTGTTGTAATCAATTAATTTCACTATGAATCACAGGCATTTCAAGTGCCGTGAGAATTTTAATGGAAGAGAAAATTTTTCGGCTTCAAAGGCAGCTTTGAACAATCACGTGGATATCGTGGACCTGCGGAATGTTCACCTGCTGACCGCGTTGCATTTGGCAGTGGAGCGAACGCCAAAATCGGAGCCAAATCGGATAAAAAACACGCCTACCTTCCATACAAAGTGACTTTATTTTAATTGTAAAATCTCTTAAAATCCACAAAAATTAAAGAAATGCCTTTAAATTTTGCACGTAAGTTTTGGTCTTTAAAATAAATCCTGACTTTGAATTTTGAAAAAAATCGGATGAATTCCACGCCCACCTCCCGTACAAAGTCGCTCAAATAACAGAAATGTCTTGGAATTTCGCACATATGCTTTGGTATATTATATAGACCATCACTATGATATTTGGCATACAAATTGGCTTTATATAAAACGTAACATTTGTGTTTTTATTCAAATCTGACATTCCTTTTTTCTTTTTTTATATAAATTTTACATTATTTTGTATTATAAATCTGCCAGCTGTCACATTTCTTTTTCAGCTGTCTCACTTTGGATGTGTCGGCTGACAGATTTTAAGTTAAACATTGTGAGGAACCTTGTAAATTAAACTCGCCACAAAAGTTCGTCATACACTGTGATCGTGGCACACTCCCTAAATAAACAAAGTAATTGAAACTCACTGAACGCACCCTATTCGTATCTTCATGTTGGCGAATGTAAACGTCAAATAAAATTGGCAGGTCAGCAAATGGCGAACGTCAGATGTCCGTGAAGATAACAACCAATTTTGACAACCAATTCCATTCTCACGAGTTCTATGAGGTTTTGACAGTTCTTCAAACGTCAAATGCGATTTTTCAACAACTATTTTGGACAACTGTTTTGCGATTTTTAGGAGATGGACAAAAAGTGATGGTGGAGCTCTTAGGACACCTAATGGAAACAGTTCGGAAAACAGGTGAGAAGAAAATTTTAGATAGTTATAATACAAAAATAAATCAAATCATTTCCTACGCTTACAGGCTCAAATAAATGCAGCATTAATTTTCATGGACCACAAGCTTTTTGGAGTTTTTGGACATAACGCCTCAATGCAGGTCAATGATTTATATATGGATAAGTCGGGAAAATATGTATCTTTTTGATAATTATAATGGCATTTTAATAACTTTTTCCATTTTCTCCTAATAGGCCTTATTCTCTGAGGAAAAAATTTGACGGATGCTTCTTTCGCCTGCTGGACAGAAGGCCCTGGAATACATGGATCATTTACCAATCATCAAGTAGGAATTCGAAATACCTTTTATATGATACCAAATTTATTATTGTAACTCTTGAACTTCTTCCAGAGACCTGGCAAATCCTTTCGGAGCAAATATGGACACTTTCCTTTTAGGAGTTGTTGGGCACTTTTTGTCGCAGGAGCAACTAAGTTTCCACTAGCACCAATCACGTAAATATATATCTTTTTGATGGCACTGATTTTGGATTCATAACTCTTATAATTTTTCTATGCCAGGTGTCATCCTTGGGAAAAGCAGATTAAAAGCTATTTTTAAGGATTCTGGACAGAACCATATGACCAACTACAAAAAATTATAGAATATCAACAAGGTATGTATAATAGCTTCCATTTTAAATCAAATTCGTTAACTTTTGTTTCTTACTTTTTCCAGAACACCACCTAATCCTGTTAGGACAAAATTGGCCAATTTAATTTTTGGAGTTGTTGGGCACTAGTAGTTGCAGGAGCATCGTCATTTATGCAAGCATCAATCAGGTAAGTATGCACCTTCTTGATAGCATTTATTTAAAATTTCTAACCATCGCCATTTTTTTTTTTACCAGTCTTCATCCTTGGAAAAACTAGATTTTGGACGATTTTTGAAGATTTTGGACACTTCATCATGGAGAACTAAAAAAAATCATACACCACCAAAAAGGTATTTATTGTAGTCTTATGATGACATAAAATTTAACAATATTTCTTCATTACTTTTTTCAGAACTCTATGTAAATCTTCGTGGACCAAAATGGCCAATTTCATTACTGCAGTTGTTGGGCCCTTGTAGTTGCAGGAGCGACTTAAATTATATCAGCATCAATCAGGTAAGTATGCACCTTCTTGATAACATTTATTTCAAATTTGTAACCTTCGCAATTTTTTTTACCAGGCTTCATCCTTGGAAAAACCAGATTTTGGACGATTTTTGAGGATTTTGTACACTTCACCATGGAAAACCAAAAAAATCATACACCACCAAAAAGGTATTTATTGTAGTCTTATGATGACATACAATTAAGCAATATTTCTTCATTACTTTTTTCAGAACTCTATGTAAATCTTCGTTGACCAAAATGGCCAATTTCATTACTGCACTTGTTGGGCCCTTGTAGTTGCAGGAGCGACTTAAATTATATCAGCATCAATCAGGTAAGTATGCACCTTCTTGATAACATTTATTTCAAATTTGTAACCTTCGTAATTTCTTTTTACCAGGCTTCATCCTTGGAAAACCCCGATTTTGGACGATTTTTGAGGATTTTGGTCACTTCATCATAAAAAACTAAAAAAAGTCATATACCATCAAAAAGGTATTTATTGTAGTCTTCATTTCGTTCAGACATTTCGAAAGAAAGAAAATTTTACTCTGTTAGCATTTAAATATGTCGTACAAACAGTCTCATAACGAAATTCTATATAAATTCGTATAAAAAGTGAAACTTCAGATACTTGCGTAACGAAATTGTAACGATTTCTTTAAGACATTTCGAAATAGTTTCAAATTAGACGGAATTTTGGCAAAGTCGTCAACTATGGTTTGCTGGGTACTTAGTTTGAAGGAGAAAATACAAGAAGAATGGTAAAAATTTAAAGTAAAAATTATGTTTTGGAACATTTCTAAATGCATAATATATGAGCATTTGCTTCAACAAGAAAGTTGTCCAAGAACCACTTAATTTTACATAAAATTTTAACCAATAAAAAATCTCGACTGTGTCAATCTATAAAAAAACTTTAATTTGAACCAATTTTTAATTCGTTTTTTATTCAATTACAGGTCGCTTGCAGAAAATTTGCTCGAAACTTGAAGCGCAGCGTTTTATTATTTGTGAGCATTCGCGAAATGATATTATTCAAAAGATTTTACTTAACGTTAGTATGGATGATATTCATTATGCTCCTAAAGTAAACAATACTTAGGTTTTTACATTTAAGTTTAATTTTTGTTTTATTGTATAAAAGTTTTGTATTTCTTAAGCAATAAAATATTTTTAATTATTCAACAATCAAAATATACAAATTTGTTAACATAAAGTTTAAATAGAAAAATACATTAAATGATTCATAGAGTGCTTTGGGTGCAAAAACTGAATAAATAAGTGATGTCTGAATATAATGAGCAGCAAAAGATAGAGCAGCAGGCAGCATATTGGCTACAGTATGTAAAGAAATGATTGTTTCTAGATCTTGTTGTGTTGTAATATTTTTAGTATGAATGCACAGTTCCTTTTTTGTATTTGTATTTGACTATCATAATTCATAAACATATGCATTAAAAAATACACAAAAGGCATTAATTTGAGCACTATACGTGTTTAATGTTACAAATGTAACAGCAATAATGGATTGTAACTATATTGGTCAATAAAACCTGGATTTAAATCAATTGCGGCTAAAAGGCGGAAAAAAGGAAAAATAAAATATAATTCCTATTTTAATTAAAATAATTATTTACTCTACCTGTTAAAAATAAAACATTTTGGATATAATAGCTCAATAGTCACAGCTGTTATGAGATCATACGATTTTCCATGTTTTCAATTATGTTTTCTTTGCAAAAAATTACAAAGTATACGTTTCCTGAAGAGTCTGGAATAAAAATATAAATTGCAATGCATTCATCTCAAAAGAAAGGATAAAAGGAGTTGTAGAAACCAAGTGCTATTGGAATCAGATTCGAAATTGAAAAATATTTCGCTAAGATGCCATCGGATAACATCGATTACTAAAAGAAACCGATTAGATCATAAAACCGTAAAATCTATGTCACTTTACAGAAATATTTTTCGTTTTCAATTTTCATTCTAAGAACACTTGGTTTAACTTGCGCTTTATAATTTTCATTAAATCCTTTTCTCAAGGCTTAAAAAAAATCATACGTTTACATGTTTCTAACATTCAACAACTTGCTTACCTGACGTTATAACTTCTTCCTGATCAAATTTAAAATAAGCCTTGTTTAACAAATGCAGTGCATTGCAGTAATAGGAATAAAGTTGACCTTCAAGGACATTTGGTTGATTAAATCAGCTAGAATCCATCCAACATAAGAACAGCCAAAGTACAAGTCAAATCAATTTGTTTTTATTCAGTAAGGTGTGACCTATTGTAAAAAAAACAGAAAAAATATCCTTTTTAAAATTGTCAAAAATACCTTTCAACAACACAATTCTGTTGAAATGTTAAAAAAGGCACATACATACATTTCTTCTTTTGTACCCCCGCCATGCCCGCCACCATTACACATACCATGATCACCAGTTATTTTAAGAATATTCGAAATGTTCTATAAGTCCAAAAGAAATGAATACAAATGTTTAGTGTTTAGATTTTTGTTAGTGTTTGATCAGCGTTAAGATTAAAATAAGCAAATAATTGGATATTTATAATTCAAATATTATCTTTATGATAATATCCAATTTTTTGCTTAAGGATTATATTATAAGGATAATATTTGAACTATAAATGTATCAAATAGTCCAACACAAGATAATGATCTTAATCTATTGGAATTTGCAGACCAGAACCAATTATTTCAGCACACACCTTATTGGTTTAAATTTCTCTAATGACATCATCCATTTCTCTTAGTTTTAATAGAATTTTAGAACTTGCAGAACCTTCTACATGTCCAATATGATCAAGCCCCACAAAATGCGTTGTAAATAAGTTCCAGTCAGTTTGATTGATCTCACGTTGTATAGTAGTAGTAACATTTTCATCGCACTGTAAGAAATAAAATAAAGTTTAATCTATTATTTTTTTTTGAATTGAAAGTTATTCTTAAATTGAATGAAAAATTTCAATTAAAAATAATAAGAGAAATGACAAACCTAAAACATCAATCATGAAAATATAAATTTAACTAAGGCAATATTTAAAATATACTCAAAATTACCTTGTAGAAATCTTTCACAAACAATCAGCCTAACCAAAAAAATAATTTAGTGCTGGCTCTAATTAGTTGTTCATCAACAACTGTTGTTCACCAACAATTCTTGTTAATCATCAACAACTGTTGTTCATCAACAACTGTTGTTCATCAACAACTGTTGTTCATCCACAACTGTTGCTCATCAACAACTGTTGTTCATCCACAACTGTTGCTCATCAACAACTGTTTTAAACTTGTCAAAAAACTGTTTTTAACAATTATTTATTGCTGATATTATGTATACAGTCTTTTCAGTACGTAGGTTTCATTTAAGTAATTTAAGATTTGATTTTTATCTTTGATTTATTGTTATAAAAAATAAACTTAAAAAATTATGTTATACAGTCAAATAATAATCAAATTTATTTAGAAAAACATACTAAATTCATTGTTTTGATTTTTTTTTAAATTTACTAAACTTAAAGGTAAATGCAAAAAAAAATGTCAACAATTAAGAGAGAAATTAAAATAAGACCTAGTGACCTAGTCAAAGATAACGTAAATCCTGTCTTAAAAAAGAAAATTTAATGAATTTTATGTCAAATTAAAGTTTTTATCAATACCTTTTTGATGGTATATAATCTTTGTTATGGTTATCATTGTTTTGTGTCCAGAATCCAATGAAATCGGATCGTAGAAAATATTCGTTTTAATGAGATGAAGACTAATATGGAAACATGAGCAAAGTCACAAATTTAAAATAAATGCAGTTTAAAATTGGTATACTTACTTAATTGATCCTGATGAAAATTAAATTTCTTGCACAACGACAAATGTCCAACGACTTGGAAAGTGTCCAATTTGGTCCAGCGTACATTAGACAGAGTCCTAAAAAAGTACATAGGATTAGATAATGTAGTAAAATAGTCGAAACTAGAATCTTAAAGTAAATGCAATTAGAAAGGTGTATATCTGCCTAATTGACCTTGTTATAAGTACTGCTGCCACTACAACAACAGATGCCCAACAACACCAAAAACAAAAGTGCCTATTTTGGTCGTGAAAAGATCAGGCAGTTTTTAGAAAAGTAAGAAAGAACATATTATGAAATTGATTTCAAATGAAAGCTTTTATAAGTACCTTTTTGAAAGAGTGATGGTTTTTTAATTGTCCATTATTTGATGTCCAGAATCCTTAAAAATCGTCAAAAATTTACTCTTTCGAAATATGAAGTCAGACATATAAAAATGGTGAAAGTTATAAGTCCCATCAAGAGGTTACATATGTATTTACCGGGTTGATGCTGGTGAAAATGATGTTGCTCTTATAAAATAAATGTCCAACTCTGACAACTAAATTGGTCATTTTGTACCAGCGAGGTTTGCCCAGGTCTCTGAAAGAAGTTCAAGAGTCACATCAATCATTTTTTTATAACATGAAAGGTATTTTCAATATCTACTTGGTCATGTGGTTAACTAACTTAAACTTGGTTTGTCCAACAGGCGCAAAAAGTATCTAATAAATTCTTACCCAAGAAAACTACTCCTAGTATGAAAAAATGGAAAAGGTTATTACTTTTTAATTATAACTTACAAAAAGATACATAATTTTTCCACAGATCCACACATAAAACTTTTTTTCCATAAAAGTAAATTTATAATTTTGTGGAGTTTCTAAGTACAGGAAATAGTTAATTCCTTTCTATTATCAAATTTTTCATTCAACTAGTCATCAAAAAATTTGACCAACAGAAACATATATGGAATTTGACGAAAAATTTGACATGTGAACACTCAATAAATTGTTGGTCAAATCGTTTGACGAAAATCAAATCATTTTGATTTTTCGGCTGTTTGACCAACGATTTGTTGAAAAATTTGACGTGTGCACACTCGTCAAATTTTCTAGTGCGATTTCAATACTTAAAAAAAGATTTCAATGCGAACACATCAATTCAAAATGCACGATGAAGAAGATTTTTGTAATGATTTTATTGAAATTTATAGACTACATCCATAACTGTGGCAAATTAAATCGGAAATTTACAAAAAAAGATTATTAAAAAATAAAGCATATGGAGTGCTGCTGATGTGTTCACTTCGGTGCGCAAGACAATGATGAAATTTGACGAAAAATTTGATAATATGAACACTTGCGTGGTCAAACTGTTTGACCAATAATTTGATGAAGAATTTGATAATGTGACCGCCCCTATTTGGACCGCGTGGGAAGCAGTACACCGCGGCGAATAACAACAGCGCCAACCAACACAACTGATCACCGGGCCCACCCAGCAACATCTGTGCCATCAAGCGCATCTAACAACAACCGCAGCAGCACTTAAGCGTCCAACAGCGCACCCCAACAGGAGCAGCTCTGGAAGGCCAGCACCACCACGACAACGCCAACATCCGCTAAGCCAGTCAACAAGCAAGCGCCCACTAACGAAGCGCCAGCACAACGCAACCATTAAGCGCCCCAGTGGCGTACCCCAAAGAGCACCGGTAGCCTCAACAACAGCACCAGCAGCTGCTACAGCCCACGGGCCCAATCAGCAGCACTTGCAACACAACGGTTACAGCCTACGTGGCCAGACGGAGCTACATCACTAACATCAGAACACTTAAGTGCCACGGCAGCGGCACACCTCAAAGTGGCGCACAAAACAGCCCGCACGGTAAGCGCCCAAAACATCAGCAACGGCACCAACAACAACAACAGCAGCGGCTAACAAAAGCGCCTACACCCGAGGCAAAACACAGGAAGCGGTACCAATGTATGTTTTATTTTAATATTATGTTACAATAATTTTTATTTTCGATACCAATGCAAAAAGTTTGCGTAGTTCACAAGAAATGTTTCTTAGAGTTGCAAAACTTTACGTAAAATATTTAATCTTAGTTCAAGAATTAAACTCTTCCCATTGGTTGGCAACAATTAAACAACCGATTGATACGTTCAACTTTTTTACTGAAAATAACACATACAAAAAAATTTTAGCTTTTAGAATTGTGTTTTTTCTCTTTTTCTTTCTTAGTTTTCACTTCTGCCTAATTTGGCTGTTATATTTATTTTATGGCAAAAATGCCGCTCTTAATTGAGAATTGACTGCTCGGTTTGAGCTTATTTTTAAATCTGATCTGTATTAATCAATTGTACCCTATTTATATTAAAAATAACACAGTTCCCTACTACTTTCTTAAACTCCTCCTCCAATTATTAAATTCACTCAATTTAAAATATATTGAGTCAGTCTTTCATTAGTTTATTCTTTCATTCATAAACTCATATTCTCGTCGCAGCCAATAGGGTACTATGCTGCGCTAGCATTTACACAAGTGACTAGGTCAGTGTAACAGCAAGTGCATTGATTGCATTACTCACACTGGCCGTAGTAAAAAGTGTTGCGCTAGAATGCAACATGATCAGCATTGGTGTGACGTTTGAAAGAATGAATGAAAGGGAATAATTAATTTGTTATATATGTTATATTTGGGTTATTGCCAATGTACGATATAGTGGTCATGCTGTACCACTACAATTTAAATAATAAAATGAAATAAAGTTTTATATTAAAAAATAATATACTTAAATAAAAACTATAATTTTGATGGTGAATTTTTTTTTTTGTGTTTTAATCCGAGATGCGATTTATTTTATGCATGTGATTCATTTGTCCAAGCTGCTGGCACTCTGCCCTACAAGCACGTGCAGTCGTGGCCAATCACGTGTCTGCGGGTCACCTGACCAGGGGCGGTGGCGTCGGCTGAGGATGCAGGCGCCCTGACTCATTGTCTGTGCGAGGTCCACAGGGGCGCACTCACCTTGCGCCCTTGAAATATATCATTCAGGGCTGCTGCTCCACTGGCCGCCATCACCGCTTAGCGTTGCCACACGAAATTGATTTAAACTGGTGTTTTTTTTTTTTGTTTTACTCTCGATCGACCAAACTCCGCTCCGCTCCGCTACAAATCTCTTTAAAACCTGCAAACGTCAAAAATTAAATGTCTAAAAATTTTACACATAAGTTTTGATATTTAACATAATCCATCTCTATAATATTTGGCCAAATCGGATGAAAACCACGCCTACTTCAAGTTCAAAATAGAAAAACTTTCGAAAATATATAAAACTGTATGATACCAGGTCTGTATGGGCCCAAATTTCACCCACATCGTTTATCCATCCCATACCTATATTCTTCGGTATAATGTGAAGTCTTCAGGCTAGAAAAGTGGGTGTGGCATTTTACTTTTAATCCAACTTCTGTTACACCGTGTTAAGTTTATAAACTACTGTTACTACTTCTGCTAAGTTTATAAAATTGGGCGGATTACCTTTGCACCGACGGATGGTGCCTGGCCAAGCCCCTACATATTAACATGCATTTATACGTGAATAGATGCTACTTAAAGACACCTTTTTATAGGTATATTTTACAGGTATATTTTTTTCATTTTTTACCTTTCTCATTCGTTTTGGTATATAATGAACTACCTGTGTGAGGAAAATAAGTCCAAAATCTATTCTAAAGCGAAGAAAAAACAGGTTTTTAATTCGTGTGTTTCTGTTCTGTATATAGAATCAAATAAAAATTGCTATAACACATTTTTCTTTAATCGTTCTGAGAAATGCAAGCAAAACACACATACTCAATTTTTGAATGTTGTTGGCATACTGGATTTGTGTTTTTTGAACCAAAAAACGAGTTTTGCAACGCAGCTTATCACCTCCTTGTAAACAAAGTTTGCAGTATTTTTTTGCTTTGAGTGTATCGGCACCGCTGATAGTTGCATTGAAAGTATTTGCTGGAATAGTTATTGCAGCCAAAAAACGATTCAAACGCCAAGCGACAAGTAAGAATCTTGATGATGTTGGGATTAATTATCCGATATTCGACGTTCGACCAATGTTTTGGCAAGCGTATACAAAAAATTGCGTCTAGCATTATTTTTATCGAGACGATTGACTTCCTTGCAAGTGACAATAGCAGCTAGTCCCATGACGTCTAATATATTGCAGAAGAAAGCTAACGTCCATCGTCTGGTTGGCCGTTTTGTTGAAAAATGTATGTGCAATCTACGCCTGCCTTATTCGCATTATAAAACAAAATTGCTTCGGATTTGCGTGCTTCACCTTTCATATTTCGAATAATTCACAGTTGAAAGTAATTTCCCAGCTTTGTTCTTTTTCAGCACATAGCTACAAAGTGAAACGAGGTTTTTATGAAAGCCAAATAGAGATGAAAGCACAGGGCGTGTTTGATTCTTCTTTATTTCTTCAGGTAAACATCTTTTGTTCACCCGAATGGTGCCAACGTATGCGAGACCAATTTGAGATAGGCAGTTGGTTCCTTCCAGTGTTGTAAAAAAATTGTCAGCCACAATTATTCGTCCGCTGTTATTGTACCGGCTTGCAAGTTGTGACAATACATTTTCGCCTTGGTTCACTTCACGCTCTTGTCTTTCATTTCTGCCCGTGTATAATTGGTCTTGCAATGGATATTTTGTCTTTGAATCACATGCCCACTAAATTTTGATGCCGTATTTCGCTGGTTTCGATGGAATAAACTGGGTGAATTTAGTTCTGTCGCGATATGGAAACAGCTTCTCATCAACAGTTATATTTTCATACGGTTCATAGTTTTTTGCAAGGTTTTCATTCATAAAGTTCCGTATGACTCGAATAGGAGCATCTTTATTGTGCGAAATTCACGTGTTCGACTATCATCAAAACGGATATATCGTATCAATGAAATAAACCGTCTATATGACATGGCTGCTCGAAAAATTGGCAGATCATCTGAACGCCATAAAAGAGATGCGTCTTGCATATTATTTTGTGAAACACAAGTAGCGGAAAGTATTCAAATAAATGCATCAAAAAATAAATTAATACAATGAAATGTAGCAATAAACGTGGTAAAATGAAAAAATGTTGTATATGTCCCATGTTTCCATAAAAAATAGAAAAACATAGGGTCTAGACAGGCACCATCCGTCGGTCTGAAGGTGAAAATTTTGTAAGTCAATTTTTCGTCATTTTTAAGGGCTTTTTTCAAATTATCATAGTGATAGATCGATACCTGGAAGCACAAGTCTCTATCTATAATGCAAATATATTTAATTGACGTTGAAAAACGAAATATGTCTGGCCAGACCCGTCTGTCAAACGGAGGGTTAAACTAGCTCCATTTACACCGTCTGTGCAATTTGAACCAAATTTCGTAAATATATTCTTTGCTATAATGATCAGTTTGAAGTCTACACAAGTGGGTGGAATTGGACAAGGGGTGTGTCAGTTTAATTCTGATCGAATTCCCTCTACACCGTTTGTCCGACTTAAATCAAATTTTGCACATATATTATTTGGCATAAGGATCAGTCTGTAGTTTATAAAAGCGGGCGGTACTAAACAGGGGGCGTGGATCTTTATTTTTAATCGTTTTTCCGATTTCAAGTAAATTTTGCAGATATATTCTTGCGTATAACGAGAAGTTTTAAGCCTACAAAACTGAGTGGGATTGGACAAGGGTCATGTCAATTTAATTCTAATCGAACTCCCTCTATACCAATTGTCCAATTTTAACCAAATTATGTGATCCTTTATTTTTAATGAAACTCCTTCAACACCATTTTTCTGACTTCAACCAAATTTAGCAAATATATTCTTTGAATTTGAATTGAATTGAATCGAATTGAACCAGGGCGTAACAATTTCATTTTAAATGAAATACTTTTTTACCATTGGTATGAATTTGAATATACTAACCAAATTTTGCCCATCTAATCCTTAGTAGTAGTAGTAAAAGTAGTAGTATATTTATTTAGCAAATTTTAGCTATTTTTTTACAATAAGAAAGTATATAATTATTTACATATTTTGTTTAGTTTTTAATTAATAGAGTTCTTTCACAAACTTAATTAATTTTATCTTAAAGATATTCATATTTGTTTCTATTTTTAGTTCAGTTGGCAAGTTATTAAATAAATTGGTTCCCTTATAAAAGAAACTATTCTGAGCATTATGCGACTTCAAATTTGTCTCCTAATATCTATGCTATTCCTAAAAAAATATGGCTACACGTCAGCTACAAAGCAAATTTCTGAATTTAAATAACTTGGAGTTATATGTATTTTTACTTTAAATATAAAACATACAACATTTAATATAACTCTATGGTATATTGACATTCATTTTAATGTTTCTAGGAGCGTTCTAATCGGCATATAGTTACTACATTTGAGAATGGTTCTCATTGCTTTATTTTGCATTTTTTGCATTCTATCGATTTTGTTGATTGCTCAAAAAAAGTATAGTTGAGCAGTATTCAAAATGTGGCTTTATCATTGTATTATATATACTAATTGCACCTATTGTAGATATTTTTTTTTGCCTTCGAAAAAAGTTAATCTTCTTAGCTATTTTTTTACACACGTAATCGATATGCCAATCAAATTTCAACTTTGAATCTAAAATAACTCCTAAATACTTAATTTGTTCAACTTTTTCTACTTGCTCTCTATCCATAAAAATATTCTTATTTGATTTATCGTTTATAATCATCCATTTAGTCTTCTTCCCATTTAACTTTAGTTTATTCATTTGTAGATACCGCTCGACTCTCAATAGGTCTTCATTTAGTTTATCAATGCACTCATCTGCGCTATAACCAGTCATGTATAAAAGCGTATCGTCTGCAAACAGGCAAATTTTTGAATGCTACAACACGTTTTCAATGTCGTTTATATATATTATAAAAAGCAAAGTGCCCAATATTGCGCCTTGCGGAACACCAAGATTCACATGAAGGGAGCCTGATATGCTGTCGCCAACCTTTGTTCGCTGTACTCTTCCACTTAGATAGCTCTGGAATCTCCGTTCCAGATATACCATATTGAACCAATTTTTCTATTAATATCTCTCTATCGAGTGTCTCAAAGGCTCCTTGCAAGTCGAGAAAAATTGAAACGATCTTTTTTTGTTGTCGATATCTGTTTTCCATTTTGTTACCACAAGATTTATTAGTGATACACATGTGTGCTTTTGTCTGAATCCAGATTGGTATTCAGAAAGTAGATTATTTTGTTCAAAATACTTGCTTAGTTGCTGGTGGACTATTTTCTCCAGGATTTTACTTTCCAGGATTTTACTTTCCATGACGAGTGTATTTATTGGCCTTAGATCTTCTGGCTTTTTGGCGTTTTTTACTTTTTCAATGGGCACTACTCTCGATTCTTTCCAAGATTGAGGAAAAACACCCTGTGTTAAGGATTCGTTGATTATATTCAGCATAGTTGGTCCGATAATGTCAAATGCATTTTTTATTAGCATCGCTGATAATGCATTGTAGTCTTTTTTTTATTCATTTTGCTAATAACTTGTTTTAGATCATTTATTGAAACTCTTTGGAACTTAAAAGTTGATTCGGTTCTTCGAATTAAATTTGTGTATGGCACTGTTGGTATTTTGGCGTTTATAACTTTAATACTGTCTATAAAAAACTTATTTAATTGATTTGCTAGCTCGTTATGGTTACCTATCTGTGTTCCATTAAAACTAATATTATTAATTTATTTTTGTTCTTTGTTTAACACAAGCTTTTTTATTGTTTGCCACATTGATTTTTGATCATGAGACTGTTTGATTTTGTTTTCTATGTATTTATTTTTAGTTGCCTCTAGATGATTAGAAAATTTATTCTTTATTTTTTCTATAGTCTTCCCATTCAATTGTATTATTTGTCCATACCGCGCGCTTATATTGCAGAATTTTCCTTCGCCTCATTTCGCGTAACATGATACTAAACCATACACATTTATTTTCACATCTTTAATGATTTTAAATTTTGTATGTTTAAATAAAATTTTGTCATCATATTTAAATTTTGTCATCACTAAACATTTTAGCTCTTAGATCTATATATTCGGATTGTATGTTACTTAAATTACAGGTACTAAAAACATCTCTAAGTATTCTGTTATTGAAATTTATTGTTCGAATGATTTTATCATCACTTTCGCACACCTCACTGTATTTGGAAATCTCGACACAAATAGTTTAATGGTCACTTATTTTATAGTCTGCTATAATTTCAGTTGTTGCAGAAGGAATATTAGTTATTACGTAATATATTAGCGATGCGGACGTATTAGATATTGTCGTGGGCTGGGTAATTACTTGCTTAAATGCATTGTCGTCGAAAGCTTGTTTTAGCTCACGCTTATTTACTGTATTTTCCAACCAATTTATGTTAAAGTCGCCGAGTAGTAGTACCTCTTCAATATTAGAGAGCAGGTCTAACTTAGATTTGACAAAGTCGCAAAAAATATTTTCTGGTGAGGCTTGCCTATTCGGCGATCTATATACTGCGGCCACAAACAGCTTATTGTTGTCTTTAGATACCTGCATAGCCAGCCACCAAAACATTTTCTCCTTACTGGATACTTCTATAAAATCAATGTTCCATCTTTTTCTCACGTATATGAGAACACCACCAGTATGTCTTGATTCACCATCGGATCTTACAATTTCATAGTCTTTGAGCGACTTGTTAGGCATATAAAGTCATAATTTTCACTTTCATTTCGAGTTGTGAATGATTTGTGCTTAATCCGCTAATATTAAGGTAAAGGCACTGGGTATTTTGCTTTAGTGGCTAATACAATGTTCTCTCAGTTTCAATTTTTAATTTTCTTTGCAACGCACTACCTGTATCTCTTGAATCATGGTCTATATTAATTTCATTTAATTTAAGGTTTTCCTTTGCTTTTTTGATATTAACACATTTCCCAAAGTCGTTTTTGCATTCTTTGTATGTATGGCCTGTTTCACTACATTTTGCACATATTTGCTGACTTTCCTGGCACACTGAGGCTTTATGATTGAAACGCCAGCATTTGTAACACCTTAAAATACTTAAGCTTTCATGCACTATACAACGGTCCCATTAAATGTTCAATTTTTGTTCTTTCATAATGCTTTCAAAGGCATCACCATCGACCTCAATATATGCATTAAATATTCGCTGATTCTTGAATGATGGATAGACTTTTGTGCATTTTATGTACTTGAAAATAAAATCATTCTGTTTTTTAATTGCTTTTTCCACGTTGCTACACTCTAATTTTGCTGATAAACCACATACTAAAATTTTTAGATAACGCATCCCGGGAAGAACTGCATCATATGTCTGGCTCAGTTTACTTTTAATTTCATCAGCTAATACATTTCTATCGTCGTTGTTAACACACTTTATGGCTATCGCTCCAATTTGACTATTTGTGATTTCATTTATCTTTACTTTTAAATTTACTGGATTAACATTTTCTTTAACATCATTTTTGTTGTTTGACTTTCTTGGTTAGTTTTCGGTTTTAAGATCACCTGCGCACAACTTACATTCTTTTTTAATTTCGATGCATATGCATCTTTCGTAATTTAATTTTTTTGTTTACAATGCTTTTAACCTCATCACAAATTTTTGTATTTTCTCTTTGTTATTTTCAATCTCACGACACGTTTTTTCAGATTGCTCTTTAATTTTTACGGAAACTCCTTAATGTTCTTGTTGACTGCAGCTATATTTTTCTCACTGTCTTTTTGCATTTCTTTTAATGAATTAATTCGTTCAGCATACCGCGCCTCGACAGCTTCTAATAAACACTTTATTTCGTTTTCAGTTTTGTTTCTTGAATCTTTAATATCTTGCTTATACTCTCTTAAATAATTTGCATTTTTTACTACTTGATTTCTCATTTCTTGGAGAACTTCATCCACATTATGGATGTATTGCAAGCACTCATCACACATATACCGCAGTAGTTTATTTGAATCGAGATTATTAATGCTTGATTGATCAACACCCGCACTCTTCGGCGTTTGGTGATATTCTTTACCGCACACCCCCGCGCAACACAAGCTTGACTCCCCGCGTATGGCACCTCTGCACTTGCTGCAGCAGCCCATAACTTTCAACTCTCGTTGTTAGCTTATTCACAAACCAATTTATAGATCTTTTATTACTTTTCGCAGCTCAGCTGCAGCAAGACAGCTCAGCTGTCTTAGCTGTAGCTGTTATGAAACAGCTGATAGTTGTTTATAATTTCGCGCGCTTTTTGTGTTTATAATAGATCTTCGAAATGTTGATAACAATAGAATAACTAGAGAGCAATAACAAATTTATAAATTATTTTCACCAAAGAAAAACTGATATTTCGCATTTGTGTCCAAGGTAGCATCCGCGAATTTACACTAAACGCGCCGCCACTCTATCGCACACGATTTTATAACAAAAGTTCACCTTAATATGTGATTTTGCACCAGAAAACGAATATTCTATAAGAGCCGATGTAAAACGCAACCGCACAGTTTGACTGTATACTCTTGTGTGCATAATGAGAAGTCTTAGCATAATGAGAAATCTACAATTTACTCTATGTAGCAGTTACGGGTAAATTTAAATTAAGCCTAATTAAGCATAATTAAATTATGACACAAATATTTTTGCAGATTATACATACACATTTTACAGACGGCTAAAGATTTCGAATATACTTCAATACGGCCGCGAGGGGTATTTTAGCTTCGGTACCATGCCGAAGCTCCATTCCTTACTAGTTCTAAGCAACGGTGAGTGGAGATACACACAAAGCCCATGTAACAGAAATTCAAGTCACATTTGCTACGGCCACGTTGCGTCGAGTAACGCAACATAATTGGACCATAAAGAGTAATGTGGGGCATGATAAACTAACAAGGTGGTAGTTACAGAAGTGTATATTCACACAAACGGCGATCATAGAATGTCATTTGCCTGTATGTTTTACTTTTTATTTTTATAAATTAATTTCGACCTCTTTTTGTAAGTTTTATTTTAAGTGATCTTATAACTCTATAAATTTTTCAATTATTAATTAAGAGTTACATTTTTTCCTTTTTTCAGAAAGCAACATAGACCTTGAGCTCGAAAATATAACTCTTAATTAAACTAATGCTGAATGTGGACAAGTTCAGAAACCGATTTAAAAATTGTGTGGCAATTGTGTGGTTTTATATGTTGTCAAATGTAGCCATTACAACATGTTTTATGGTCCAATAAGCCTCGCATAGCTTGGCAGCGTATGCAACGTAAATAAGCAGCTAGCACATGGCAAAATAAATGGTGATTATGCAAAACCTAATAAAACAGAACTTGGTCAAATAAATAGCAGAAATAATTTTTATTACAATAAAACTATTTTATTTTCACAAACCTATCGCTTTCACAATTTTCAGCAGTGATCTATTGAATAGCAAGTGTCAAAAACATGAAAAACAAAAAACGAAATTGTAAATTTAGCCCTTGAAAGAAGCCCTTGCCCTTGAAAGTAAAGTACGAATCGCTCCATAATTTATTGAAATTATTAAATAAAACAAAAAACTTAAAAATTAGAAAACAAGTAAGAACATAAATTTATCATTGCGGAACAGTTGTGTATAATTTAAAATGATAAATAAATACAGTGACTTTAATTGAACAAGTAATATTGCTTAGATTCCTACGGCAAAATGCCGCCGTTGGAATGCAAGGAATGTTTGGTGAAACTTGTTCATGTTGATGATGTGATTTCATGCTCTGGTGGATGTGGCTGCATTTTTTTGTGTAAAGTGCAGTGGTATTAAACGAACAGAAATTAAAATTTTAAGTGAAAATATTAATTTAATTGGTTTTAGAACCAATGTTCGCTGTCAAATATTAATACGAAGTTTGTTAAAATCAAGGTTGATTTATAAGGTTGTCGCAAGGGAGAGAGCGAGTGCCCATAATTGTCAAATCGAAGTTGACAGCTCATAGAAAATCTGCAAGTGCTCTCTATTATCATCCGTTTTTCTTTCGTAGTCATTCGCAAAATTGGCTGGTTTTGGCAATTTTGGGTGCTGAGAAGAGAGCGCGATCATCCCTGCGACAACCTTATAAATCAACCTTAGTTGAAATTAAACATTTAATACAAAAAGGAGAACAAAAAATATGAGAACAGCTGAAATGAGAGAACTTATTGAAGAGGTGATATTAAATAAATGCTCACAAATGACAAAAAGCATCATATCTGAGTACACTCTTGTACAACATAACATTGAAATAAAAGTTAATATAATGAAAGTAGAACTATTTAGTGAACTTTCTAAAGAATTAAAATTAAACCGCGATCAAATAAACGAAGTCTGTGCAGAACGCAATAATACAATCAAATGTCGTACGCAAAAGCAGCAATACTAAATGGAATAATATTCTTATTAAGCCGAAAGACAAAGTACCAAATAATAAAGAAACAAAAAAAGCGCTGAAAAAAGTGAAAGGACCAAAAGATGGGCTAGGAGAGAGCTGAATAGCGGTGGGCTTATGGTGCAATGCAAAGACAAAGAGGCATGCGAGCAAGTGAAACAGAAGATTACGGAACAAATTGGAAATGAGAACGACTTAGAAAAGATAAGAGATAAAAGCGAAATCAAGAAAATATTTAAAGTTATACTTCAATAAATTTATCATTGCAAATTATAACTAGAGCAGTTCAAATAGCACGATTGCATGGATTCAATTGGTGTGAGTGAGTACGCATATGGTACGAATTGGAGAAAAATTTGTAGGACGGACTGTATTTTCTTTGCATTTTTTTTTTGCCGATTCTTTCAATTCGTTCTTCGTTTAGTTTCGATCAAATATTTACTGTGCTGTTAATAATTAATTTAAAATTTTAAGAGTAAACAAAACTATTTAAGATAAATGTATGCTGAATTGGAAGTGATGTGTGTAGCTAATATTAATTCATTAAATGCAGCTGCTCTTAAAACACCAGAAATAAAAAAGTAACAACGTTTATCCTTTTCTTACAAAGTGTGTCTGTCCTGCCTACGCGCCACTTGTTTTCAGATGTTAAAATTGGACAAAAAAAATGAAGTATCATACGGGCTTTACAAAATATTCGAAAACAAAAATTGATTTGCTATTTGCCAACTCTGAAAATGTGTCTTGTGAAAAGCTAGATGGTTACCAAATTTCAGACCATGAAAAGATTTTGTTTAAAATAAAAAGTATTCTTAAATTCCAAATGAGAATCAGAATAAATATAACTGCGTGGGAATTCTATAACAAAGAAATGCTTATAAATGCCTTACGTCAATATAATTTTACAACATTTCATGAACTTTGTTTAGAAAATAAAGTGCAACTTCTAAACAATTCCCTGTTTAGTATTATGGAAACCCTTACATGTGAAAAAATAGTTTATATAAAGGTCATGAATAAATGGTATGACCGGAAGTTAGCTAAAGGGTGGTTAAATTTTAAGGGCCGATATTGATTTTGAATAAAACAAATTATTAAGGAAATTATTGTCATTTCTTTTTATTATGATAATATTGGTATGGTTCAATTATGTATGGAACAAAATATCGGCCAAATGGCCGCCGCGACCTCGGCGGCTCACCTCCATCCGATGATCCAAATTTTCGATGACACTGAGGCATAAGTGAGATTCTATGCCGTTCATTTTTATCTCATCCTTCAGCTCTTGAATTGTTGCTGGCTTATCGACGTACACCTTTTCTTTCAAATAACAACAAAGAAAGAAGTCCAACGGTGTCAAATCACATGATCTTGGCGGCCAATTGACATCGCCACCACGTGAGATAACACGGCCATTGAATTTGTCGCGCAAAAGAGCCATTGTTTGTGTGGCAAGTGGCACCGTCCTGTTGAAACCACATATCGTCCACTTTCATATCTTCCAATTCGGGTTATAAAAAGTTCGTTACCATCTCACGATTGCGAACACCATTCACAGTAACTGCCTGACCGGCCTCATTTTAGAAAAAATACGGCCCGATAATGCCGCGCAAATAATAAGAATAAAAGTGATAACAAAGATTCCGGTAATAGTAGTACATAAACAAGAAAGTGAGCCAGGAGTTTATTTAGGAGGAAGTTTAAACAACGAATTTAACAATACAGCATGCGTATTAGTTTTGAATGCAACGGAAAGGGATACGATCATACCGAGAAATTATAAACTAGAATTTCCGAATTTTAATATGTATAAAACAGATAATCACACGATATACAGCGTAAGGGAACATGACGTAAGGGAAAAAATAAACAAAATTTACGGAAACAATTAAATTGGACACAAATTTAAATACAGAGGAACGGTCCTCAATAGAGAATTTATTAACTTCATACCATGATATTTTCCTGTTAGAAGGAGATAAATTATCATATACTCCTGTTTTAAAAGACGAAATTCAGGTCCAAGCAGATCAGCCGCCAATAAATCAGAAACAGTATAGAATACCTCAGGCCCATAGGGAGGAAATTCAGAACCAAGTAGAACGGTTCAAGCTTTTGAGAGACGACATAATTAGGCCAAGCAAGTCACATTTGAACTCGTCATTACTATTAGTGCCAAAGAAAGCAGGAAGTGATGGAAAGAAAAAGTGGAGGTTAGTAATAGATTTTAGAATGGTAAATGACGCCACCATCAAACAAGATTTTCCAATTCCAAGAATTGATGAAATATTAGATCAATTAAGACACTGTAGATATTTCTCAACTCTAGATTTGGCCAGTGGGTACTATCAAGTACTTGTAAACAAAAACAATAGAGAAAAACAGCGTTTAGTACGGCATTTGGGCACTATGAATTCAATAGAATGCCATTCGGACTCACCGGAGCTCCAGCAACTTTCCAAAGGTTAATGAATCATATTCTGACGGGATTACAGGGAATAGATTGTTTCGAATATTTAGATGACGTAGTAATTTATGGCAAAAACTTGCAGCAGCACGAGGAGAGACTAGCGAAAGTATTTCAGAGATTAAGGGAAATTTTTTAAAGTCAAATAGAGATATATCCTACCTAGGACACAAATGTTCAGAGTTGGGGGCCTTACCAGACCCACAAAAGTTAGAATTCGTAAAAAATATTCTAATTCCAAGGAATAGAAAGGAAGTTCAAGCAAAATTTTAGGGTTAGCAAACTATTACAGAAAATTCATAAAAAATATGCCACAATTGGCATCCCCCATAAACATTTCGAAGCATTTGAATAGATAAAAAAAGCTACAACTTCATCACCCGTGTTAGCCTATCCCGGTTTTGAGAAACCATTTTTATTAATGACTGACGCATGTGATGAAGCGATAAGAGCAGTTTTGTCGCAGGGTGAAGTAGGAGAAGATAGACCAATTGCCTTCTCAAGTCGATCATTAAATAGCGCAGAGAAAAGTCATTCGACAATAGAAAAAGATTTTTTAGCAATTGTATTGGGCAACAAAAAATTTTAGGGCATATTTATTAGGTAGGCCATTCAAAATTTACACGGATCACTACTCTTTGAGAGTCATAGTTTTTGGTGTTTTCTGAAAGATCAGACATCAAGATTAGCAAGATGTCAGAGAATGATTTTGAAATAATATATAAACCAGAAAAACAGAAATTTAAATGCAGACGTGTTAAGTAGGATACCACAACCAGAGCAGGGTATAAGATTAGTGCAAACGAGATCAAAGACCAGAATCAACGGGCAAGAGGATAAATCAGAGAATATCCCAGAAATTGAAAGTTCGCAGGAAGAAGAAACATTAGGTAGAGAACAAAAAGAAAAGATTTTCACGATTCACTATTAGGAGGCCATCAAGGAGCCTTAAAAACGCTGTTCAGGATAAGAAAAGAATACAGGTGGAAAGGGATGCAGAGGCAAATAAAATAATATGTAAAGAACTGCAAAAAAAAATTAGTCTCTTTCCGTACTCATTTCAAGTAAACTTCGAGTAAAGTTCGAGTAATAGAGAGTAATTTGATTATCAGTCAAAATTTGTCAAAAAGTGCCAAAAGTTGTCAACAGCTGATATTTGAAAGTAAATAAAAATTTAATTGGCTGGTTGACATATTTCAAAAATGCAAAATTAAAATATTTTCAGATGAGCTGGATGCATCTGGTAGGAGTATATTTAAAATATCAACACTTCCATTTCCGTTCATTTTACATGTTTTAATGTAATTTTTATTAATTTGCTAACCAATTGCATTAATTTTTTCCACAACACAGCATAATAATTCATTTTTTTTACTTTGTTTGAGCTGTTTGAAGCTCGAGAAGAAATTTTTCAAGTAAAGTTCGTGTAATAGAGAGTGACATTTTGCTTGTTCTTCTTCTCTATCGTGCTGGGAAAATGTGTAAAGAACACGTTCAAGTAACTTTAAGTTACTTGAAGTGAGTATGGAAACAGTCAAATAATGTCAAATAAACAAGAGTTCGAGATTAACAAAAATGTCAATGGTTTTGACAGATACACCAACACGACCATTTGATAAAGCTTATATGGACATGGTGGGTAGTCTGCCAGAGACAATACCCGGTAATAAATATATATTATTATTATATATATTTCACTTACAATTACAATAACATACACAAACACAAGAAATCTTAAACTTAAGAAGAACAGGATTACATGTCTGTAGCTATAAAGCTAGTATCGACAAGCTATCCAACTGCAAGAGCAAATAGAATTATTTGGATACAATCAAAAAGGAAATCAATGACTCAGGAGCCGCAGGATCATCACACCCGACACTCCATAAGGGAGTACCCTGCAGATAAGTACTAATTTAAAGAAAATATAACATAAAATAATACAATGAATGAAATGTGAGTAATAATCATAGCTAATAATTTAACAATGTGTAATGTAATGTGGGGAACGATTTGTAAAAAAAAAGAAAAAAAAATAGTTTAATGTTATAAATATGTTGAAAATATGCACAGTATTCAGGAACTGAAAACAAGCAATGCATCAATACTAAGAAAATCTAGATTGGCAATCAACGATTCGATTGAATTGACTAAAATACAACTAGCATTAATATTTCTAATATTCTGTGGCAATTTATTAAAAATGAGCGGCGCAATAGAGTCATAAAATGGCATAAATGGCAAAAAAGCATAATGGAGTGTCTAGGAATGTCTACTAAGTTATCATCATTTACCCGAAGCCTATAATGCGGGCAGTTTCTAGTCGCCAAATGTTTATTTTAGTTTACAAAGAACTTCAAAACTTTCAGAACTAACAGTATAAATGCTTTAGAGGCATACTATTATGAGCACGGTTTTTTCCTCAAATTCGTCGAATGATTTGCTTTTGAGCTATCAGAATTGGCTTAATTTTATTGAAATCGGTGCCATCCCAACAAATTAACCCATTCTCTAATTTCGATTGACAAAGGCCATAATAGATTGCTTCAATAGGTTAAGAGAGCAAAAGGATTTTAGACGAAAAATACTACAGTTGACTGCAAAAAGATATTTTTTAATAGCAGATGTCTGTACAGACCAATTCATCCTATTATCTATAAGAATACCTAGATATTTGAAGGAATTAACACGTTCAATTATGAAACAACTTTTATCAAAATCAATATCACGAGAATAAGTAATTGCATTTACATTTCTTTCACAAACTTGGGAGTAGCACAAAAATTTCTGACATTTACCACAATGATAGTGAATTTGATTTGGGTGAGAGTCTTTACCAATTGCACTAAAATACATTAGTTTTGTCTTATCGCTGATGCCATTTTGTGATGCAAGAATCATATTCTTAGCCTTTCTAGTTTTGAATTGATCTCAGCGCTGAGATTGAGCTGGGAATTACTAATAAAAGTAAAAGCCATATCATCAGCAAAAGCCACCAGAGAGATATTGTCATGCGACTTTAATAACGAATTAATGAAGATTAGAAAAAAAATTGGGCCGAGTACAGATCCTTGTAGAACACCTAAATTTATTTCTTTAGTTGAGCTCATAAAAGCGCCCATCTTGACCCTTTGCGTTTTAGAACTTAAATATGATTTAAACCAATCGTTCACTTGATTGGTTGAAGATCGCTGTGAATTTCCTGTGATTTAAACCATTGTAAATATTAGAGCCAACATTTAGCAACGCTCCTTCTGTAGACAGACCTTTGCGAAAACCATATTGACATTCACTACAAAAATTAAATTTTCCAAGGAAACTAAACATCCGAGATTTTATTCCTTCTTCAAAAATTTTGCTAAAAACTGGCAAAAGCGAGATCGGTCTGTAATTATTAAGTAATGTTATGTCACCTTTTTTAAACAACACAATGACTTCAGCAGCCTTCAATTGAAGCGGAAATTTACCATCAAGAATACTCTTTTTAAACAGAAAAGCCAAAATATCTGCAACGTTAAAGACAATATTTTTTATTAAATTGCTTGAAAAACTGTTTATATTTGCAGAATAGGAACCTTTTAAGGATGATATTAAAAACCTCAAAAGACGTAAAAGGCGTAAAAATGAAGCAATGGTTAAAGACAGTATCAGTGCAGGAACAACTACAAACTGTTTGCTCAGAAACATTTTGATTTTCGACATTTTTACCCACAGAAAAAAAAACTGATTAAATTGCTTGGATATATTTTGCTTATCCGAAAAGTTAACTCCATTTACTACAATTTAATTTCATTTACAAGCTTTCATTCTTTACGTGTATTGCCAAAAGTATTATGCATTAGAATAATAAGTTGTTTTGGACATCAAAACTTCTTTAGCTACTTCCTTACAGAGCAGTTTATAAGCATTTCTTAAATCAACACAATTCCGATTTCTTTTCACCTTTTTAAATGGAGTTCTTTGTATTGATTTTTTTTTAATAAGTCATTTTTAATCCTTAAGTTTTTTTAGCTTACATCGTTTGCGCCTAAGGGCTATGTTATGCTGGCGGTCATGGGCATGCATTGTTGTTGTTTCAATGTAAATTGAAAAGTTGAGAGCAAGAGAGAGAGGATCAATTTTGCCCACCACGGCCACCAAATGATTCGATAAAAATATGAAATCACGGGATCAAAACAGTGTTGCGTTGTGGAAGTATTCACATTTGGGTTTTCGCATTAAAATAGTACAATTTCAGTGCGAAATATATGAAAGCATATGCTTAATAGCAACACTCAACCATGTTCAACGATGATACTTTTTTCGGATAAAGTACTAAAGTTGCAAAAAGTATACTAGTGTTTGAGGATCATATGACCGTCAGCATAACATACTTTGGGCACAGAGCTCATCAAACGAAAAAAGAGCGCAAAAAGTGACGTGACCAGGGATAATTTGACCGCCAGCATAACACCACTCTAACAAGCACAGTGCAACGATCAACATAATCTGCTAGAGTGTTTGAAAACATATCAAAAGCATTCGAAACATCAGACTTAGCATATACTTCATTCCAAAACTCAAAACATAGTAGGTTATTCAGCATTGAATAATCAGAATACTTTTAATAAATGATTCATTGATGTTGCATTGATTTAATAAGGAAACATATATTTATACAATATATTTATACAAGTCATGCAATGTTCAGATATATCCAAATCTGCAATAGCACTTAAACAATTTAGATTTACAGATAAACGAATAAAAATAAATGTAATACGGAAATAGATGTAATACGCGTAGGAGAGTGAATAGCAGATTCTAACCCGAAAGAAGATAACAAAAATATATAAATATCAATATCCATCGATGTCTGTAATAAATCGATATTTATGTCACCTAATAAAACACAATTTCCTCATCCAAATCCAAACAAAACTTCTTCTAATTCGCTCAGAAACAAATCATTTGCAACGCCGTTAAATCTATAAATGCATAGGATGCATAGTTGAAAATTTGCTCATTAAAATTACATTTGACTTTCATTACATCGCAACTATGAAAACTATAACTTTTACTTTCAAATTTAAGGTTACTTTCTTAGGTGGTCGTAACAACCCGTATCCGGGTTTCCGCCGACCTCATCAGCTCTCGCCAGGCGCCTCTGCTTTGCGCTCGCCTTCTCCAATCGGATACCCCAAGTGCGGTTAGGGCTTCCTCAGCCTGGTCCATCCATCGGAGGCATGGTCTCCCTCGTCGTCGTTGACCAGCGACCCTCGCCTCGAGCACCTTTTCGCTGGAGCTTCGTCGTCCATACGATGGACATGACCCAGCCAGCGTAGTCGCTGCACAGTTATACGCCGAACAACGTCAATGTCTTCGTAGAGCTCATACAGCTCGTGGTTCATTCGGATGCGATAGTCATCGCCGACTCGAACAGGACCGAACATTTTGCGAAGAACTTTTCTCTCAAACACCCCCAGAGCGGCTGCGTCAGTTTGCGAAACTACCCATGCCTCAGCGCCATAAAGCAGCACAGGTAGAACGAGCGTCTTGTAGAGTGTTAGTTTTGTCGATCGAGAGAGGGCTCTGGAACTTAGTTGCTTACTGAGCCCGTAGTAGCACCTATTAGCAGTTATTGTTCTTCGCTTTATCTCCAGGCTGATTTCGTGTTTGGTATTAATGGCGGTGCCAAGGTAAACGAACTCCTTGACTACTTCAAAGTTATAGCTGCCGGATGAAACGTGGGAGTCTTAAGGTTACTTTTAATGAAAAGACCAACACCACCAGATGCATAAGCATTATTGCAACAAGAAACAAATGTATAAGTTGGAATATTATAGTGCGATATTTCCTCATCAAAAATCCATGTTTCAGTCAAAAAAATCAAATCGAGAATGTTTACAAAAGAAGTCAAGTGAGTAACTAAGTTATCAAAATTTTTCCATAAACTGCGAATGTTTTGATGAACGACAAGTAAGTTCTTTCCATATTTATTATCATATAATAGTACTAAGGATTGGGATAAAACTCTTGTTCAATAAGAACCATAGATCAAAAGAAAAACAATTAGAAAAAAAAAAAACAAAGACAAACATTAATAAAAAGATTGCAAATCAGTCTCTGAGTTGATGATGATAAAATTTGCATTATCCGCTTTACGCATAAGAATTTTGCCATCTCTTACCCATAAATATTTAATATTTTTCTCTATTTTAGTTCTCTTAGCTTGTTTGAAAAGCATTCTGGTTGGACCATTTAAGCAAACATTTACAAATATTTTTATTATTCTTACTACAGTTAAATAATTTTGTGGTTAGTTTATTTCTCGCATTCTTTTTAAGTTTCATTACTTGTTTACAAGCAATATTAACATTCCAAGATGATTTTTCAAAATACATGGTTTGTGTCGCAATACCAGATGCGGAAGAGAGCACCGTGGTGAAAGCATTTTTCAATGAGATTGTGACTCGTCACAATGTGCCAAGAGTGTTAATAACCGACAATGGGTGAAACTTTATTTCAATGGGTCACATACCTTTAGCGGAATTTAGCGGAATATTTACGGGGTTTCGCGAAAGAAGATGGGTCAAACTGGGATCTATGGTTGGCAAGTGCGATGCATGTACATAACAACACAGTACATGTATCAACAAAGCAGACGCCTTTTCGAAAATTGTACGGGTTCGATTCCGAAATGCCGACAAACCTGAAAAGCAAGTGTGGGCCGGTATATAATGTCGAGGATCCTTCAAAGGTATTAAAGTACCAGATCCAAAGAGCGCATGAGCTAGTAAGACAGAATCAGGAACGTGCAAAAAAAGCATCTAAAAAACAATATGATAGTACTGTAAATCCAGTGAAGTTTAAAATCGGGGATAAAGTACTAATGAAAAATCAATGTAGGAAAAAGAAATTTTTACCGATATGGATCGGGCCATATGATGTGGTAGGTATTAGAAGTGCAGTCACAACCGAAATTTTAATTAGAAATAAAGCAAAGAAAATACATAATAATGTACTCAAATTGTTTCATAGCAAGTAAGAAATAAATGATTATCGGAAAAGCAAAGATAAATAACAAAATTATATAAAAAATGGCAATACTTGAAAGTAATCAAACTAAAATTTAGAAACAAACTAAACTAGTAATATGAGGAAAAATTCTGACGAAATGAAAATGGAGAAAGGTAACATAAATGATGATATAAAATAAATTAAAAGATGAATAATTACGAGATCAAATAAATTAGGCAAATGTTACAATAAGGGAAAGTGTGAGAAAGACAAATGAGTTAATGAAAGAAAAATTAATTATGGAGAAATAATAAGTAAAAGAAGTAATAATAATGAAATAACTTCAATCGAAGAGAATAATTGTGAAGAAACAATAAGTAGAAGAAAGAAAAATAATGAAATAAAAAAAAATTAAAGAGAGATTAAGAAAACAAAAATACCACAACAGGATAATGGTATATTTAAAACAGGATCCAACACAAAGGACAAGAAAAATGAAGAAAAATAAAGAAAGTTCAGAAAAACCTAAAGAAGTTTTAGAAGGGCAAAATAAAGAAACGGTAATGCTTGCTGACCAAGAAGAAATCAAGAAACTAGAAAATTATGTTGAGAACAAGTGCCAGATAAATAGTATTTCCAACAATTGGAAGAGCAGAATAATTTAATAAATTACAAAAAGAGAAAAAACAATAACTTTTTTTTTTAAATAAAGAATGAAAAGAAACAAATTTAAGAAAAAATTCATTTCAAAGCCAATTTTAAATTGTGCTTACATAGAAAAAAAGTTTTTTAAAGAAAATTAAGAATAAGAATAGAAATAGAGTAAATGAAATAGTTCATTCAGAGGAAAAAGAAAATACAGGGGTAAATAGGAAGTGTTAAAGAAATTGAAATAATTGAAAAGAAAAGCAAATAATTCAATGAAATTAAATAAAATTTGAAGGGAAATTGAAAAAAGATAGCTTTTTGATTTTCAAAGTAAAGGTAAAACAAATTACTCCGTTATTTTAATAATTCATGAATTCCGGTTCCGGTTCCGGAAAACTTAAATTAAAAGAAAAAACATACGAATAAATATAAACTGATAGAAAATTAATATCAGAATAAAGAAAAATAAATAAATATCGGTAAGATTTAAAATAATTAGAATGAAATGTATTCTTAAAGCAAGATACGACGTCCAAATCTAAGTCGTTTCATTTTGAAAACCTTAATAGGCGCGTTTTACGTAATAAAAAACCTCAGTATGGTACACGTAAGAATCAGCATTGAACAGTGAACAATGTTTGTCCTTTTCCTACGAAACAAACATACACACACACACAGTATCATAATTTTACAATTTAAAAAAGAGAAAATATTAAAAATAAAGTAAAACGAAAATTCGCATATAAAATATAATTACATTAAAATAGAGCGAAAGAGAGATTAAATTATTTTTTATTAAATTGTGAGAAAAATAAGAATTATAAAATTTTTTGAGTTAATATCAGAGAATATTAAAAAAAATATAAAAAATGTGCTTACTCATAAAAATGTCGAATTTTAAAATGGGAAAATGTTATGTAACATTAAAAGGTAAAAAAGAAAACCAGTTTCTGAGAAATTTAAGATTTAATTTAAAAAGTTATGAAAATTTTAGAGCAAAATTAAATAAAGTTAATAAAATAACAAAAAGAACTGCAAGCCTGTAAGAGATTTAAAGAAAAACTAAATTAAATTAAGTAGAAGCATTTAAATAAAAAAAAAACAAAAGTTGTGATAAAATCACATAATTAAGACTAAAGATACTTAGCTCCAAGAAACGCAAGAAAACAAAATTATACTAGTAGAGTTCTAGGTTATGCATTCTTATTTAAATGTAGAATGGGAAAATAAACTTCTCAAACAATAGAAAAATAATGAATACACGAAATAAGTAATTGTAAAAATCGATGAATAATGAAGTAAAAATAGACATAATTGCTAAAGACGGTGAAAGTTTCTGTAATAAGAATTATACTTTAGAAATAGTTGGTTAGGTTCAACTAGACTAGGGCATGTCAGACACGAGGAAGAGTGTGGTTGCAATCAAAAGATGACGACGTTGGACCAGATAAAGGAATTATCCGAGAGAGAATAGATAGCAGAGAAATGAGAAACACAGCAAGTTTAGCTGAAAAGATGTGTAGGATGCTGATGCGGCAGCATCCGCGTGAAACACTACAAGAAAGCTGCAACAACAACTAAAACAACTTTGACGGGAGGCAGCACGTTGGTACAATACGACGGTGAAGAGGGATAACAAACATTCAGAAAGTGTCAGAGAGGCAAGGCGGTACAGTCCGGATGAATGAACTCCAATTTTTCTAAACCAACCGAAGGTATAAAACCCTTTACTAAAGCAACCAAGTAAACCAAAAAGTGTCAAAACTTTTATAAAAAGAACAAAACCTAAAAAATAATATAATGAAAGGTATCAAAACCTTTCTTAAGATAACTAAAACAAATAAAAGATATAACTTAGTTCTAAAATAGCGTAAATGAAATTATTTAAATTAACCATTAAAGCAAGCAACAAAACAAGTTAAACAAAAACATTAAAACCAACAAAAGCCAACGTAATGGAAGCAACAAATGGCAAATCAAGGGTGTAAAGCAACAAGAATCAAAGTATTGGAATAACAAAAGGGATAGACGACCTTAAATAAAACCAACGGAGCAGTCTTTTCCGATGAATGGAGTTAAACAAGAATTGATGAACTGCTGAAGGAGAATTCAACATACGTAAAACTGAAGCCGAAAAATATCCATATATCATCATA
Organism: Coremacera marginata; assembly: GCA_914767935.1. Lineage (NCBI taxonomy): Eukaryota > Metazoa > Arthropoda > Insecta > Diptera > Sciomyzidae > Coremacera > Coremacera marginata. Next base: position 114,736,750 of record OU612043.1, read on the forward strand.
TCACACACACATCAAACTCATCCAAATAAATCCCAATAGGAAGAACTTGCGCGCTCTGCTTTGCGCGCGCCTTCTCCAATCGGATACACCAAGTGCGGTTAGGGCTTCCTCAGCATGGTCCATCCATCGGAGGCATGGTCTCCCTCGTCGTTGTTGACCAGCGACCCTCGCCTCGAGCACCTTTTTCGCTGGAGCTTCGTCGTCCATACGATGGACATGCCTCAGCCAGCGTAGTCGCTGCACAGTTATACGCCGAACTACGTCAATGTCTTCGTAGAGCTCATACAGCTCGTGGTTCATTCGGATGCGATAGTCATCGCCGACTCGAATAGGACCGAAGATTTTGCAAAGAACATTTCTCTCGAACACCCCCAGAGCGGCTGCGTCAGTTTGCGAAACTACCCATGCCTCAGCGCCATAAAGCAGCACAGGTAGAACGAGTGTCTTGTAGAGTGTTAGTTTTGTCGATCGGGAGAGGGCTCTGGAACTTAGTTGTTTACTGAGCCCGTAGTAGCACCTATTAGCAATTATTATTCTTCGCTTTATCTCCAGGTTGATTTCGTTGTTGGAATTAATGGCGGTGCCAAGGTATACAAACTCCTTGACTACTTCAAAGTTATAGCTGCCGGATGAAATGTGGGAGTCTAAATGCCGCGCTCCCTTGTTTGTAGACAGCATATACTTTGTTTTACCCTCATTTATCGTCAAACCCACTTTGGCTGATTATTTTTCGATAGCGGCGAAAGCAGCGGTAACATCTCTCAGAGTACGCAAGAAGCTGGACACCTTTATAGAAAATGGTGCCATTACGATGCACACCGGCCTTTCGTACGGTCCCCTCCATGATGATGTTGAAGAAATCGCATGACAGTGGATCGCCTTGCCTGAAACCACTTTCGGTATTGAAGGTTTCGGAGTGGTCATTTCCTACCTTGACGGAGCTGCGTGTGTTGCTCAACGTCATTCTGCAAAGTCTAATCAACTTTGCAGGTATACCGAACTCAGACATTGTTGCGTAAAGGCAATCCCTTCTCGGGCTATCGAACGCAGCTTTAAAATTGACAAATAGATGGTGTGTGTCAATTCGATTTTCGTGGGTATTCTCCAGGATTTGTCGTAGCGTGAAAATCTGGTCTATGATGCACTTACCAGGTCGAAAGCCACACTGATAAGGTCCAATAAGTGTTTTTGTAATCGGCTTTAATCTTCCACACAGTACGCTTGCGAGAACCTTATATGCGATGGAAATAAGACTGATACCTCTATAACTGGCGCAGATTGTTGGGTCTCCTTTTGTAAGTAAAGGGCACAGTACGCTGAGTTTCCAATCGTCGGGCATGCTTTCCGCTTGCCATATTTTGCTGATGAGCTGATGCATGCGCCTTATCAATTCATCGCCGCCGGTTTTAAACAATTCAGCTGATAGGCCGTCAGCACCCGCTGCTTTATTGTTTTTAAGTCGTTGGATGGCAACTCGAACCTCTTTATGGCTAGGTGGTGATACTTCTACTCCGTCATCGTCATTTGGTGACACTGAACTGAGCTCTCCATGGGCGGCATTGGTGGAATCGTCGCCAGTAATTAAATTGGAGATGTGCTGTCTCCACAATCTCAGCACACACTGTGTATCCGTATTCAGATCACTATTTTCGTCTCTACAAGTGGATGCTCCGGGCTTGAAACCTTGGGTTAGACGCTTAACCTGTTGATAGAATTTTCGTGCATCCTTCTTGCCCTGGTATACCTCTAGTTCCTCACGCTCCCGCTTTTCCTACTCTCTTTTCTTGCGTCTGAAAAGGCGCCCCATTCCTTCCTCTTTTCGCGGTAGTTTTCTCGCATGGCTCGTGTTGCAGCTGACTGCAGCGTTTTTTTATATGCGGCGTTTTTTACTGCTGTCGCGATGCGACACTCCTGAACATACCATTGGGTCCGAGGTTGCGGGCGCCGGAAACCAATGACTTCTTTAGCGGCAGCTCGCATGGAGTGGGATATTTGCGCCCAAAGTCCGCCGGCGTCGTCGGGTCCAGAGGTTGGTTGGTTGAGCTTAACCGAGAGTTGAGCGGAGTAGGCCTCGGCAGTTCGTTGTGTTGCAGCTTAGCGACATCTAGCTTTCGTTGCATTCCTGTGCGTATGTTCTTCGCATTGCATAATCGCATGCGGATCTTGGCTGCAACAAGATAATGGTCGGAGTCAATGTTGACCCCCCGAAATGTACGCACATCTAGAACACTAGAGGCATGCCTTCCGTCGATTACAACATGATCAATTTGGTTTCGCGTTTTTTGATCCGGTGACAGCCAGGTGGCCTTGTGGATGTCAAGGTGCTTAAATCTGGTGCTACTAACTACCATGTTTCGTGCCGCGGCGAAGTCGATCAGTCTTAGGCCGTTGTTCGTGGAGGTCTCGTGAAGACTGAACTGACCGACAATGGGGCCAAAGATGCCTTCCCTTCCGACTTTCACATTAAAATCGCCGAGGACTATTTTCACGTCATGGACCGGAAGGTGGTCATATACGTCCTCAAGACTAGCGTAGAAAGCGTCCTTGACGGCTTCGTCCTTTTCCTCCGTCGGGGCGTGCGCGCAAATAAGGCTTATGTAGAATAATTTTGCCTTGATGCGGATACGGATGTGAACTGGGAAAGAAGGTGGCGTAGTTTCCGGCTAACGACGAATCCACATTCGAATTCGCGCTACTTCGCATGGCAGCTGTAGTAGATATCGCAGTGTGCTTGTTTAGAGCAGCCTTGCCCTTTCCATCGCATTTCCTGGACGGCGGTGATGACAGATTTTAATGTTTTGAGGGCTTCCGCCAGTTGGATAATGGCACCTTCCCTATAAAGGGTCCGGACATTCCAGGTGCATATCCGTAAATCATTGTCCGTTTTTCGTTTGCGGTGGTCGTCAACGTAATTGGGGTTCTTATCCGAGGCTGGCTTAGTTATCATTGGGCAGTAGTAATGTGGCGGGATCCAAACCCTGTGCACATTCCATGTTTAAGGTCTATGGAGCGACCCGCCACTCAAATTAGCCGTCAAACTAACGGATGCCACTTTGCCGTTGCCCAGGGAACACCACTGGAGGTTTGAGTCGACTTGAGACGATTTCGACATGGATAATGCTGGTCTCGCCAGGTTGAGGTGGTCACACACGTTGCCATATGAAGGTTCGCCCCCTGTTCCCCATAGGAATAGGAAGAACACATCGAGATAATTTCCCCAGCACACCAATGGCCAAACGCCGGGGAAAAGTAACAAGTGCATCCGTAATCTAGAAGAAAATAAACCACAGTGGAAGCACAAAACAAACTATGAGGGCAGCAAGAAAACACGCATTGACAGCACCCATGCCCCCCGCCCCCCAAAAAACCAACAAAAGTTAGGAACTAATATGTTATATAAATAGGAAATAAATATTAGGTAAAACGAAACAAAAAATTTGTTTTACAATATAAATTAAAAATATAATGCAAATGCCTAAATGCAAAATTAATTTGATATTTAATAAAGTAGATGATGTAAAGAAATCATGTTAAGAAAAAGTGTATTAATGGATTACTGTAATAAGAATTAAAATAATTTAATGCAATAAATATTGTAAATAAATATTGTATTGAATAAAGTACATGTACAATGTACAATAAATAAATAAAGTAAAATGAAATACAAATCATGTAATGAAATAATGAATTTAGGATTTAAAAAAAAGGAAAAAATAAGACAAAAAGATATTTAAACCTATATAGAAATAATGATTAAAGTTTAAGTAATAAATAGCGAAAGATAAATTACATGAAATAAGCGAAGAAACACAGGTAAACACGAAAAAATTATTGTTAGGTTTTTAACAATATTTTTTTCTTTTTCGAAGGGCGAAGAAATGTTATAGATTAATCACAAACGAAACAAATAAATCAAGGCGTACTTGTAAGTACTACCTTTTGTGCCATACAAAAACCTTGAATTTCTGAATTCAAGGCCAATGCCAAGTCAAAGTGCAACTGCATAAAAATGCAGTATCAGCATTAATGCACAAACCGTTTAAGCAATGATGCGAGCCATAACTTAAGCGGTAACAAGCGAGCAGCTTAAATAACAAGCAATACCGCCAGCATGTTGTTGTTGCCATATTCGTGAAAAATAAACTAACACCGTTGTGCCTTCTGCACCGGGAACAAAATGCATTGACAGCATTTTATATTAATAATATTTTATTGTTGTAATTGCATTTATTTGTAGTATTTTCCTCTGCAATTAATAATTGGACAATATTTGGGACAAGAGAATTCAGCCTTTCGAAATAAGCAAAATAATGTATGGCAAACAAAATGCAATACGAGCATTTTGTACATATGTTAATCTCAAGAATGTTTCCGGGTAATTTTAATCTCGGTCAGAAAATAAGGAAATGTTATTGTGAAACCTTTGTAAATATGTTAAACTATACTTAAGTATGTAAGAAAATTAAGAAGAGGAGCAAGCCCAGTTAGGTTATAAATATCTGGTCTTTGCTAAATAAAGTTAGTGATTGATTGGTAATTAATCAGTGAGTTATCCAAAATGAGTGTTTTATTTTAGTTTGGAACGACGACGCCTAAGAAGCCGTTATTCTGAACAAATCTGGATAGAGTAATTTGTGAGTATGAAAGTTGGAACCAGAAAAAAAACAAAATAACACAAAGTTTGGTAACTGGTTTCGTGTGCCAGGTGCTAATTAGAAACTCGGCTCAGGTGTATCGCCTGTAGCCACTCGTTATAACCGGATACGGCAGAAACCGTATCCATCCAACTAAGAAAGCTTAGGCCACGACCAAGGACCTACGGGTATCCTCATAGGGAGGTTCCCAACAAAAAGACGTCGTGGAGTGAACACATGAAGAAAAAGGTAAGCAAAGCGAAAAGTTCACTATATCAGCTGTTTCACATACTTTGTATTTTCTTTGTTTTATTCTATTTGCTCTTCCTCTTCTTCCAAAACATAATTAATTATTAGAGCAGCAAGAATTTTTTTTGCCATTCCACGATACTATTTCTTGAACGCTGATAAATAATGAAGTCCGTCCGATATGTAGGATAGTTCGAAAGCGCGAACAGACTTTCCCGTTATTCTACCGTCCTACATTGTCCATCCTACATGTAGCATATTTCGAAACCCCCTATTCGTGAACGAGCAAAATCTTTAAGTTTATCGACACTTGTCTCGTAGTGCCGTTTGTATGAATGGTATGTAACATAAAGTGCTCAAACAAAATCTTCCCTGAGCGGTCGCCATCTTAGGTAGCGAACATATTATAAGCTACTTCAGTTGAGCGGCTTACGCTCACATTATTTTGACAGATCACAATACCAAATATTAAATTTATTAATTTTTAAATTAAACTGCTTAATACTGCTTTTAATTTAAACTATTTGCGTAAAACGTGTGCACACAAAACATAATAAAAATAAATTTAAGACAAAAAGCGTTTATTGACGAACATTTGACGTTTCGGAAGAAGATCCGATTCTGCACAATGTATCACTTTACGACCTAAACACATTGATTGTGGCGGCAACGACAAGCTGTCAAATTAGGAATGATTCTTTATCGACGACAAAGCCGCTACGGCAAGGGCGGCATTACATCAGTTTCTCTCCATAAGAAATACATGTAAAAAATTTTGACAGATGGCGCAAGGCCGCAGCCTCAGTCAATGTGTCTAGGCTATTATGCTACTTTGCTACCTGAGCACTCTTTTCGGCTGAATGCAGCCTTTGGCCATTGGGCTGAATGGTATGGTATGTAGCTTAAAGCGCTCACACAACATGTTCCCTGAGCGGTCACCATTTTAGGAAGCCAAAATATTTTATGCTACTTCGCTACCTGAGCGCTCTTTCACATAGAATGCAGCCATTATAAAAATGGTCGTGCATATAAACAAATAAAAGATCTAAAATTATGAAAGTGGTGAAAAAATTGAGTGTGATTTGTGAGGAAAGTTGTTCAGTCTGTAAAGTTAAATTTTATGCAGTGCTTAAGCATGGAATTCGAAAAACATGAATATATATTCAATGAAAATATATATAATATCGGCCATATGCATGAGCAGCTGCCAAGGTTGTTCTATTGCTGCACTTTATCATTTTCAAGAATTTTCATGTTTTCACTAATTAAACTTGCACTTTCGTTTTAATAATAGTTCATTATATTTACAATGAAACAAAACATGGTAGATATTTGTGTGTGAATTAGCAAATGTTTGGTTAATTGTAAACTCTGAAAAAAAACAATGGCTGATTGTGCTTGCTCTTTTCTTTGCCATGATATAATTATACCTGCTTTTGAGGTTGAAATTAACAAATTCACATCCATTAAGAATAATTCACTATGCAATGCTCACTATTCATAATAAAATAAAATAGGAAATATTTTAGAAGCAAATGTTTGCCTCTTTGAAAACACTGAAACATAAACGATGGCGAAAACATAAACTATGTTACAATTCATTTTTTTATTCATAAGCATATGTATACATGATGTATTTATACAGGTTTAAATTAAATATTAAATATCACCTTTAAAAATTTATTCATGTTATTAATATCAAATTACATAAATAAGGTCAAAAATAATAAGAATCAAAATTAAAGCTGTATTGTATTGTATTATTTTATTTCTTTGTTTATTCTTTCCTTATGTCCAAATTATAACAAGACGAATTTCTCACTCTTAAATCAACATTTCAGAGCCCAAAACTCTTCTGATTTTTGTTTGACTTAAGTTTATTTGAGAAAAAATTAAAAATTAATTAAAATTAATTTTCCTATTAAAGAAAATGTCAAAGATTTACCCCTCTTCTGAATTAACTATTTTTGAGAAATATTCAATTTCTACTTCTTCTTCTGAACGACTGAAAATATAAGCAAAATCCAAATTTAAAACTTCTTGGAACTCATAATCAAGACTTTTTGTTTCTAAAACCAGATTAGGAAATAGTTTGAGTAAATCAGGAAGTATTTTTAAATGTTAGTATCTCAATTGGACGTATCGAATTTGATAATTCCTCTTACTTAAATTTTACCTCACACCCAAAGATAGCTGCTCCATGCACCCAAATCCAATTTAAATTTGGACTTTAGTCTCAAATTTTATATAATATTATTTTATATAATATTATAATATAAAAAAATTTTAACTTTGGCAAAAAATTCAAAGAAAAACGTCAGGTCATAATTGAAGCCAAAAAAGTCGAAATGATGATAAATCGTCAATGGCAGAGTTTATACGTCATTCAAATTAAATGAAGAATATCGCATTTTTGGTTCTCTTTTACTCTCTTCGAGATATTTGATTGAATAGCTGTTCACACGTGAGTTTTTGATTGAATGGCCGATGCCGACTAAAAATGTTGTTGTAAGTAAAAGAAAAGTAGATTATGCAACGCTGTGATTGATTGATGCAGGTCTTGAGCTCCATCAAAATTTTGATTGATGCGATGAAGTGTTGAAAGTTCATTTCCGCTCTCGCAGAGAATAATCTCTTTTTTCGCTGGGAAAACAACAACAAATTTTGAATGATCCTTCAATTTGAATGACGTGCAAACAGTGCCAATGATAGCAACCCTGCTCTAGAGCTCGAAAGTTGCTTGAAGTATGCTGGAAGAAATTTTTCCATTCAGCCCAAAAGTTGTGCAACAGTTAAGTAGAAAATTGTCCGCTGAATGCAGTCAATGTGTATTAAACACAGCTAATAATGAACGCTTTCCTTCTTGGCATTTTTTTTTCCAATTCCAATAAATTATTTTGTCCCAAAATATTCTACAAAATTCAACATGTGGCAATATTAACTCAGAGTTTGACGGTACATTGATATCTATTTCTTGTCATGGCAGAATTATAAAGTAGGGCCGAGTCACTTAGTGCCCTCACGCGTCAACGAATAGTGAATAATGAGAATGCCGGCTAGTTATCAAAACGACGAACTTAATATAAAATGTTTCCAATTTGTAAGCTGTGCTGTAGCGTGGGTTAAATTTGTGGTAATTTGAGTAAAAATATTATAAAAACAATGTAATTTAAATCTTTAATATATTTTTATTTAATTATTTTAAATATACTTCTGAGCTGCTAAGTAGATAATGTTTCCTTCTTAGTAGGTCTGTTTCCGTACACATTTTCGAGTAAAAGTCGAGTAAAGTTCAATGTGAGAGAGTAAAATGAAATTTGAGAACAGTCTCAAAAGTGCGGAAACGACTTCTAGCTAGTTTCAAGCAAGAAAACAGCTAATTGTCTATCAAATGTAAACAGCGGCAATTTTAACTTTTTACAAACGCAAACGACGCCAATTTTAAGTTGATATTTTATATTTGTTTATATGTATTGTTATTTATTGATATGTAACAATTTGTAAATTTGTTTTTATCGCACAACATAATCAAACAACGAATGAAAATTTGATATTTGCTTGTTCTTCTTGATGGTTATTCATGATATAAGAACCCAGGTAGCATTGATAAGTGTTGATTTTCTCTTCTAAAGGCATACCATAAGTTTTCAAAAACAGCTGTTCATGCAACACAGTTAAGAGTGAAGCAAATAAACATACACCCATTGGCTGCATTCAGCGGAAAATTTGCTACGTAGCTGTTGAACAACTATCGGGCTAAATGCTATGTAGCATAAAGCACTCACTCATATGTTCTCTGAGCGGTTTCTATTAGTATAACACGAAATTCGTTAATGAAAATATATTTAATTTCGGTCATATGCATGTGCAGCTGCTAAGGTTGTTCTATTGCTGCACTTTTACATTTTCAAGAATTTTATGTTTTCACTAATTCACAGTTAAACTTTCATTTTAATAATAGATTATTATATTTTCAATGAAACAAAACATGGTAAATATTTGTACGTAAATAAGCAAATGTTTGGTTAATTGCAAACTCTGAAAAAAGGCAATGGCCGATTGTACTCGCTCTCTTCTTTGCCATAATATAATTATACTTACTGCTAAATAACATGAAATTAACAAATTACTTAACTTCTACTAATAATAACTCACTATTATTGCAATGCTCACTATTAATAATAAAATAAAATAAAATAAAATAGGAAATATTTTATAAGCAAGTGTTTCTTCTTTGCAAGCTCTGAAACATAAACTATAGCGAAAACATAAAAAATAGACCTGTTTTCCCTGTGTCCCATGTGCCAGTAATCATTTGCAAGTAGAGAATATATATTATCTTCGAAAAATTTCGAAATTACCTGCAAGTTGCTTCAGCGTCCACATGTGCAAGTGGAAGTCCTTTTAAAAATGTCGTCGAATGCGAAGGTTCTCCATGAAATTGCATTATTGCTAGAAATGAAGAAGTTAGAAAACGAGGAAAACATGTAACTAATGTTGCTTCATCTATATACTTGAGGAAATCCCGGAAAAATCCACAAAAGCACAACAAAAACATCACTTTTATCCCTTTTTCGGACATTTACTTGCAGTAAGTGAATAATTCACTGCTTAGGAAATTTCCGTGCAAGTAGCGCTGCAAGTCCGAAAATGTGAGTGTGTTAGTAAAAATGTTTGGATGTATTGACTTTTTCGAACATTCACTTGCACGTGTTGACGCTAGGTTAATTACTTGATTGTAGTAACTTAAAAGCTGCTAGAACGTGTTTCCGTATTTTTTTAGCTCAAAAGAGATACGAAGAACAAGCATTTTATGTATACTCTCTCGAACAGACTTGATATGAAAAACAATTTTTTTTCGCACTGTAAATTTCGTAATTTTACAATAAATTTTTCTTTATTCATTTGCATATTTATACATATAGATTTTATCAAAAAATTAAATAGGGCCTTTAAGACTTTATTCATGTTATTAAAATCAAATTAAATAAATATATTAATAAGGTCAAAAAATGATAAGATTCAATTTAAATCTGAAGAAGTATATTCTGATATTAAAACACTTAACACTAAGTTAGACACTAAGTTTGATGTAATTCTTTATATGAACATTATAAATTTAAACTCCAATTTTCTTAACCTGGAAGTTTTTGTTAAGAGTCTCCAGTGTAAACCTTTCTACATAGTTTGCGCTGAAACTTGGCAAGTAGTACACAGGAATTTTGTGAGTTTAAAAGGTTATAAAATTTATTATAGTGAAGGTACTTAAATAAAGCTGATGGAGTAGTAGTCTATATAAGGGATGATATTAATGAAAATACATAAATTGTTACTATAGATAGACTTAAGGTCATTAATACTTGCATTGAAAATAAAAATGGTAGTAAAACCGAATTCTCTGCAATGTATCGGTCTCATGAACTATCTAAAACTGAGTTTATTTATAGTTTAAAAAAGTATCTAACTTTAAAAAATACTACCAAAACCCATTATATAATAGGGGATTTTAATATTGATCTTTTAACATTAGATAGCTTATCTCAAGAATTTTTAAGCAATTTTCCCGAAAGGGGTTTCAAGCCTGGTTTTCTAGAAGTTACAAGACCATCGTCCGAAAATAACAATGGTGGATCAATACAAATTGATAATATTTTTTATAAATCTGATGAATTTGAGATGAGTTCTTTTTCTTTAAAAAATTCTATAACTGACCATTACTCACTTTTGTCAAAAAATTGGAATAGCTAATTTATTAACAAAAACTACAAATGAAATGGCTTTTCCTTGATTATTATAATTAACTATAATAAATTAAAATCTCATGCAAGTAAAATAAATTGGAATTCGATTCTTAATGGTCAGAATCCAAATGAGGCAACAGAGATTTTGTTACAAAATATACATGCGTGTATTGATAATAGTAAACATTTTAGTAATGGGAGACCTAAGCGCAGAAAAACATGGATTACTAAATCTATAATGCAGTCCTGCGCAACAAAAGAAAAATTATATCATTCCTGTAAAAGTGATGTTAATAATGTAGCGTTGCAAAATAGATATAAACTATACTCAAAAACACTTAAAAAAGTGATAGATGAAGCTAAAATATTACATGATAAAAGTTTAATAGAAAAGAATTTCAAAAACCCTAGAAAACTTTGGGAAGTTATTAACTCGAAAGTTAATAAAAAGAACAAAAAAGAAACAAATATTAATTATATCATTGATGAAAACAATATAAAAATAACTGAGAGTTTTGTTATTGCAAACAAAATGAATCAATATTTCTGTGAAGTAGGAACTAACTCAGAGATAAAATTATTAATCCTCAAAATGTTGCTTTAAAAATGCCTGCAACGAATACTAAACCTATTTATCTTAAACCTACAGATAGCCTTGAAATTCAGAGAATCATTAATGATTTTAAATTTAAAAAAGGGGGTGTAGATAGTATTAATACAAAAGTTCTAAAATGTTTAGTTCTTTATATTCGTGAAGCGCTGACTCACATAATTGACTTAAGTATTAGCGTGGATATTTGGCCTATTGATCTGAAAAAAGCTGATGTGATACCTCTTTATAAATCAGGAACAAAATGTACTCAAACTAATTACAGGCCAATTTCTCTGATCTCTAATATTGCAAAAATTTTTGAAAAAATTATTTATAAAAGAATTTTTGATTTTGTTAAAAACTGCCATATTCTATCAAATAATCAATTTGAAGTTGTAAAAAACAGAGGCACCAAAGATGCTCTATAGTATGTAACGAATATTTTATATAATAATTTAGACAAGAGTAAGCCTACTATTGTCACTTTTCTAGATTTGGCCAAGGCTTTTGATACGGTTGATCATCAAATTCTTCTCGATAAACTGTATCATATGGGTATCAGAGGCGTTGCATATAATCTTTTTAGTAGTTACTTATGTGATAGAATGCAAAAAGTAATAATAATTGGTAAGGAAAGATATATAAAATAATTGAAATGGGTGTTCCTCAAGGTACTATTTCCTCTTTTGTTTATATTATATATAAACGATCTGCTTGAAGAATTATCAAAAGATGAGATTATATCTTATGCTGATGACACAGCAGTTATTTCCTCCAGTAAGAATTGGTTTGCTGCACAGAACAAGATGAACAGTCAATTAAATAAAATTGCTACATGGCTAGCATTAAATAGACTTTCTTTAAATGTAGATAAAACAGTATTTATGACTTTCGGGAACTACTGTGATAGAGTGCCAAGACAAATTGTTATTAAAATTAATGATAAACAGCTAAACAGAGTGAGTGAATGTAAATATTTAGGAATAAAATTTGACTTTAATTTAAAATGGGACAAACATATTGAACTTATAATTAACAAAACAAAGTATCTTGTTTATATATTTCACAAATTAAAAAAAATAATGAATATGGCTACAATGAAAATAATATATTAGCTTTTTTCCATAGTATTATCAGTTACGGTAATATAGCATGGGGTGGAGCATATAATAATTATTTAAATCTGCTACAGGTACTGCAAAATAGAATACTCAAAACTATCAGCAAAAATACGTTTGAAATTGATAAAAAGCCTCTTAATCTTATTCAAATTTTTTCTGTTGATTTACTTATATACCATTATGAAGTATTAATGACCAAGTATATATCTTCGACCAGTAGAACTCGAAATAGAAATATTATTTTACCTAATATTAGAGAAATAGATAGAGAATAGAATAGATAGATAGAGAAAATGATAAGTAACAAAACACTATGCATGAGTAAGAAAAATGTAAAAAAAAAATCATGTATCGGATTACACATAACATATTAATTCCTTAAATGTGTATTTCTTGTTTTTTTCTTTTTTCTTCAAAAAAGATCTTATTTACGTATTGTTTCTCTTTTTTTTATAAAAAAAAAATTTTTTTAATTTATTTGTAAATTAATTACGACCTTCTTTCATAAGTTTTAAGTTATGTGTTTATATAACTCCAATAATTTTTCAATTATTAAAGGTTATATTTTATCGAGCTCAAGGTCAATGTTGCTTTCCGAAGAAAACAACTGAAGGAATAACAACTAACAACAACAATACCCTATATAGAGTATCAATCACATAGCAGATTAGACAGCTGTTTAGTTGGCCGCTACACCAACTCATCAGTAGCCTTTTATCGTGATTCTTGCTGTGATCCACTAAGCTCTTAATTTTCTACTTGTTTCACGAATGGAATTAGTAAATTAGTAAATATTAGTCTCCTCTTCTGATTGAATAAACTGTTTTCCAGTAATATTAAATTTCTACTTATTCTTCTGAATCACTGAAAAGATAAGCAAACTCTAAATTTAAAACTTCAGAATCAAGACTTCGTTTCTAAAACCAGATTAGGAAATAGTTTGAGCAAATCGGCAAGTATTTTTAAATGTCAGTATCTCTATTGGACTTATCGCATTTGATAATTGCTCTAACTTAAATTTTACCTCAACACCCAAATATAGCTGCTCCAAGCACACAATAATAAATATTAATGGAAAAGCTATTTAATCAAAAAACGTAATTTTTGACAAAAAATTTTAAGAAAAACGTCAGGTCATAATTGAAGCCAAAAAAAGTCGAATTGACGATAAATCGCCATAATACCAATCCTGCTTTATGCTACATACCATTCAGCTCAAAAGTCGTGCCACAGCTACCCAGCGTGCAAGTTGCTTAATCTGAAGGTTCTGGTATAAATACACAGGCTAGCAACTTGAGTTGGAGTTGCGTTGATCAAGTGTGGAAAAGACCTTTTGGTATGCCAAGCAACTGTCACTTCTGCCGTTATTCTTGTATCATGATGCTTATTCTTCTTGATGCTTGTTCTTATGTAGCTGGAACAAATTTCTTCTAGAACACTTCGTGCAACTTTCGAGCTCGAGAGAGCGGTTTTATGCTTGTTCTTCTAGCTAAAAAAAGTAAGGAAACACGTTCTAGCACATTGCAAGTTACTACAATCGAGTACGGAAACAGACATATTAATAGCTTCGCTATGAAGTTGCTTGCAGTTTTTCTAAAATCTCTCCAAAAGCTACTGCTTACACTACGTTAAATATAATGCTTGGTATTTACCCCATACATCTATATAACTTATATAACTATTTGTTTACATGAAAGGTTTATATTACTGATTTGGTTGTTACGGCTCTATTGGTCTTAATGTGATAAATGAAAATACACAAGAATATTTATTTCATTATTTTCCCGACGTTTCGGTAGTGTCTTTCTACCTTCTTCAGGGGGGTGAGTTTTATTGAATCTTTAAAAAATGTAAATAGTCAATTAATTAGAAAATATTTTTCCATTTTGTCTGACTTACAACTATTTCTTATGTTTTCATAATTTTCACATGATTGCAGCGGCCCGACTTTACAAACATTTAAAAATATAATTTGTTTAAATAAATTGCGTTGACGACACGAACATTAATTGTTAAAATAAATAAAAATTTTTAAAAAAACATTGAAAGACAAACTTAAATTTAGAAAAATATCACAGACGCGGTTAAATATTTAAATTGCAATTTTATAAACACAGCTGATGTTATCTTTGTCCTCCTTTGTGTTCATTGTCTTTGTTAGTTTCTGCTGTATTCGTAAGCTTTCCAGTGTTTATCTTGTGTTTCCTTTCTTCTCCTTGTCCAGTATTCGTGCTTCGTCAAAATCAGCTGTGTGATTATTTTCTAATATATGTTGTGCTAACGCTGCCGTCGATCTGTTGTTTTTAATGTCCGCTTTGTGCTCCTTTAGTCTGACTCCGAGTGCTCTCTTGGTAGTTCCGATGTATACCAAGTCGCATGTACTATTTTCTGTCCCTTTGCACGGTATTTCGTATACAACATTGTGTTGTTGTTGTTTTTCTATGGCATCTTTTGTGTTTGTGAATAGATTGTTGAGAGTGGAGTTTGATTTGTGTGCGTATGTGGTGTTTTCTGTTTTAAGTAAATTGTGTAAAGTGCTGTTGTCCGCCAGCGTGGGCTATTTATGGCCAATGTTGTTGTTGTAGCGACTTAAATGTTATTATGCTGCTACTGTTGGTTTATTTTAAGATATCAACATTCTCCCTCGCGTTGAACGACTATTCAACAGGTGCGTCTGATGAGCCGAATTATACGTCAATGGTGAATGAATGGTGAATGAATGTTGACGCGGCCTTGGACGGGGTGGAGTTGTATTGGTATCTGTATGAAGTGGGCTTTTCTGGGATGGAGTAAGAATGAAAACTTATTGGTTTTTAAGTGGCAGATGAATTGGTGCCTGTCCCTTTTTTTCGATGACTCTTGTTGTTCTCGCAATAAGTAATGTTCAAAGAACATAGCGATTACGAGAACATACTCAGTGTTAAGGCTGTATATCCAACTGCAAAACTATGGTGACGGTGTTCTTGCAAGGCCTTATTTGGTGTGACTCTAATCTTTATTGTAACGCTGTGAGTTCCTTTAGATGCGTAGTGTATTGTTCTTCCACTATGTTTGTAAATAGAGGATTTGGTTGACTAGGTTTTTTTACTACAGCAAATTACCAATGCTGGTGTATGAAGTACTTGATTCTGATGAAAATATTTGACTTCCGAGTAACGTCAGATGTTTGTGTTTGATAACGCAAGATGGTGCTAGCTGTAGGAGACCTGACCCTTCCAAGAGTATTTGTGTTACTTGATTATCGCATTTTGCTGTTATTTGTATCCGTTTAGTTATTCCAAATTCCACCGATTTCTTTGGTTGGTCTGAATCCATACGTAATCATCCATTTGCACAAATTCACAAAGTGAACTTGTTTCGTTGTTGAACAAATTGATTTCACAAGAACAAATAGTTGAGCCCTTATTGTAGATTGGCTGCGTGTTGGGGCATAAATATGCTTTTTCGTCCAGTTTTGTGCAAGACTGTAAATTTTCCGTGTTGGTTGGAAAGTATTTGTCACGATGCAGCGTAGTGGCAAGTATTGATGTTGATGGTTTTATGGCTACCATAGTGTTGTTCCCCCAGGTAGGTATAGCTATCAGTCGATATAATTCAAATTGATCTGATTCGGTTAACGGGATTGTTATTCTGAATATGGCATGTCTTTTCGTTAGATGGAAAGTTTCGGTGGTAGCCTGGAATCTGCCTGCTTGGAGGTAATTGTGTCGTGATTTTTGCAATTTCCTTGTCGAGTTGTTGTGGTGATAGGAGGTGAGGGCTAATTTGTCCATGGTAAATCTGCAAGTGTCCGTATAATTTCAATGGGTGTACCTGCTTTTTTCCGCTGGCTGAGTAGGAAATATCCTAGTGTAATAATAGAATGTCCTGAAAACAAGGTAAGCAATTTCATGGTCGGTATATAATTGAAGGCTTATTGCAAAAATTGGTAAGCCACATGATTTTAAAAATAGATTTTACTTAACGCAAAACAAACAACCATTGAACCGCTGCGCTTCGCTCGTATCTCCTGAAAATTTGCATTGTCAGCAGTTGGGGCTCAAACCAAGGTTCTTAGGCGCCAAAGCCACCGTGTACCGACAACGTTTGCAGTATCGATTTGATATACCCGATCCTTAAAAAAAAGCATCATTAATACAACTCTCAGAGCAGTGTAGTAATCAAAAGTTAAAGTTGGCTCAACTTGTGCTACAACTACTGCAACGAGCCACAGACTTACTTCGCATTCTGTGCGATTCCGTGCATTTAGTACAGTTTACCTTTTGACAGGTCATACTACGTGTTACAAGCTACACCATTCTGGTTCCCACTTTACACTTTGTGCCTCGGCCGCCACGTTTTTATATTTGACTATTTATACCCAAATTTATAACCTTTTTTGTCATCTCAAAACATACTAAGATTCATCAAATACCTTAAATGTTTTATTTATTTCTTACGACCTTTAAGACCTAGACTAAATGATCTTAGTATACAACAAGATCTTAAACAACTTAGCAATAACATTGACAGACTTTGACAGTATTCTATTAGAGATTTCTTAAATATATCATACTAGCTTATATCCGGCGTGCTTCGCTGCGCTCAGCGCTTATCCCCTAAAAGAGGGCGTAACTTTAGTGAAGCCATGCTTTTATAGTAAGTTCTTACCGAGTTTCATTGATGTGTGACTTATTTCGAAAGCTATAACGAAAATTTTGGGTGCGGAAAAAGTACCACGCCCCTCTTCCAAAAGCCATAAATGTTACCTGTGGAACGGCATGTGTAAATTGAGGTCGAATACTGAATTCCGAGGCTGTGCGACCTATAATTCCAAAACTGTTCGAAATCGAAAATTTAAGGTGCCTTTTACGATCGGCACCAGACTTCACAGAAACCCTCTCAACGCTTTGGTATAAAAATTGGCTTAGCGGTTTCGAAGTCTTTACGTGATATACACATATACCCACATACGTATATACATTAAGTCGCCTCACGCTCTTTAGGAAAAAAAAAATTGTTAAGTCTCGTTCTTCAAAATAATCCATGGCTTATGTTATGATGATCCCCAAAATATTTCGACTAAAAATATCGGCTGGTATGGTAGTTAGAAAAAAAAACAAACGGTCAGAAATAAGAGTAATGAAAAAAGTTTGCATCAAAAAATCTTAAATTTCTTCCGTTGGACCAAAGATAATGCGGTTTTTTATGGATTGTTTTAACTTTTTTCATATTATTTTTATTAAAATTGAAACGAATCTTTTCCTATACTACTTTTAGTCAAATAAATTATACAATGTAAAAAATGTGTAAATTTTTTTGTAATTTCATTCAATTTAGTTATTCACTTTACACGTTGTTTTATCATCAATAGATAATTTATTTGACTAAACGTAACATGGCAAGACAAAAAAAAAATTTGAATTTGAATTTTAGTGAAAATAATAAAAAAAAAAGTTAAAAAATTAATGAAAATCTGCATTATCTCTGATCCGACTCTAAAAATTTAAAATTTATTGGTGCAGATTGGAAGAACCACCATTGTTATTTTTAAATATAGCACCAGTAAATATTTTTATAAAAAACTAGTTTTTTAGAGCATATTTCAAACCATTCCGTGGCATACTGGTTGAGGTGCGTGGCTTGAATGCCATAGAACCCAGGTTCGAATTCCACCTGACACACAAAGTTTTTTCAATTGAATTAATTTTTCTGTTCGGCCGTCATCTCTATGCAGACAATGGCAAACCTCAGAGAGTAAAAACTGGCATGGAAAGCTTCTTGAGAACATAAGCCGTTCGGAGTCGGCATTAAACTTGTAGATCCAGTTCTCGATCATATGTGTTCAAACATTTCACAACACGCACGCATAAGAAGCTCGGTCAAGTTCTTTTCAAGGGCTGAAATGGCCATTTCGTTTTTGCTTTTTTTTTTTTATTTCAAACCCTTCCAGCACACGGATGGCTATCGCTACAGTCGAAATATTTGGGGAATCATCATAACATAAAGCATTATTTTGAGGAACCGACCCGAACACCTTTTTTTTATGAGGAGCCTTAGTATACACATATACATACATACATACATACATTTTAACAGATAGATAGATGAGCAGAAAAAGTAGGCATGGCAACATTTATATATATAGTGACCGCTACTTGGTCCCATTGCATCTACATACCAAGTTTCACTATCAAAACGCGTACAGCTCAGAAATTACAATGATTTCTGAAAAGTCGGCGTAGATAAAGTGCGACACGCCCATTTTTTTAAGGGTTCTGGCAGTAACCATATCAACTAATCTACCAAGTTTTAGTCTCTTACTGTAAAAACAGTCTGATATGGATTTGTGAGCGTTAAAAGTAGGCGTGGTAACATTTATATATAAAGTGACCGCCACTTTGACCCATAGCACCTACACACCAAGTTTGACTATCAAAACGTTCACATCTCAGGAATTCAAATTATTTCTAACCGCTAGCCCTGGCAGCTAGTGCTTACTTAGTTACAATTTTTAAATTGTAATTAACTATAGTACATTAATAAATAAGTAAATAAATAAATTAAATAAAATTATTTCTGAAGAGTGCACCGATATAGTGCTACCATGCACATGTTTTGCAAAACTGTCGAGAGTAAGCGTATGAACTTAATTACTAAATTTTAGTATTTAACGATGAGAATCGTCTGATTTATAGAAGTTCTATTAATTTCTGGGTAAAAAAAAAACCAAGTGGCGGCCGTGACGTAGTGGGTAGAGTGTGTGGCCCATACGCGAGAGAACCCTGGTTAGAATCCCACCTGACACGGAAAGTTTTTCGTTTGAATTAATTTTTCTGTTCGGCCGTCACCTCTCTGCAGACAATAGCAAACCTCACAGAAAAAACTGCCATGAAAGCTTCTTGAAAACATAAGCCGTTCGGAGTCGGCATAAAACATGTAAAACATTTTGTTTTGTTTTTTTTGTGGGTGGTGCAAGTGGGCGTGGCAAATTTTATGGGTTTTTGGGTGGTAGAAGGGGGCGTGGCAAATTTTATATATATATATATTGACTGCCACTTAGAGCACCTCCATATCAAGTGTTACTATCAAAACATGTACAACTCAGGAATAAGCATGATTTCGAAAAAGTGGGCGTAGATTTGTTGCGACCACGCCCATTTTTAACAGTTGCCGACAGTGACCATATGAACTTAAATACCAAATCATAGTCTTCTACCAGTTTTCTACAGTTCTTCTTAGTGAAACCAGATCAGCTTCTTCCGGTTTTGCTCCAGCCGTCTTAAGTTGCCTTACCAGTTAATTAAACTTAAGGAAATGCACGCTTAAACTTTCATTGTCTCTGAATCGTGAATTCGCGAGCTCCTTCCGTACAATAGTTTGATTTTGTGGTGACTTTCGGGCAAATGTTGCAGTTAATGCATCCCACATACCCTTTGCTGTTGACTGTTCTCGAATGTATTCGAGATAGTCGTCGTGAACCAAGCTTGTAATGATGTCCTGTGCTCTGGCATCCTTCCTGTTTATTTCCGCCGCTGCTACTGCTGTCGATAAATTATCGCCGATTCGTTCTGCTGTTGTATTTGGAGCTGACTGTTTTACAGCGTCCAAACAGCCCGCGGAAGCTAAATGCTTCTCTACACGAAACCTCCAATTTTCGAAATTTGCTCCAGCAAACTGAGTTATTCCAGTGGTTTTATCCATAGTGCCCATAACCTTTTATAAATATTTGTCGGCAGTTTTATTTAAAACAAGTTATGTATTTGATACACAGAAAAAATGTAAAACAATTCAATTGGAAAATATTGAAAGTTACGAGTATTTCATAATACAAATTTTCGATACACATCATAAAATAAACAACAAGTAGAAACAAGTTGAAGTAATATATATAAAATTCAACAATTTCTTCTATTTATACAAAATTCTATAAACTAGAATACATAATAACTTATATAAAGAATAACATATGAACAAATAAAATTATTGATATATTAAAAAAAATGCAGCATAATGACATTAAGAGAGTGATGACCGAAGCGGTCAGTTACGTGCTTTGCTTAATTTAAGGCTAAGCCAACTGCATGCATTGTTTTGTTGACGCCGCTTGCTGGTGTCGTATTTATGGCCAATGTTGTTGTTGTTGTTGTAGCGACTTAAATGTTGTTATGCTGCTACTGTTGGTTTATTTGTAGATATCAACAATTATTATTACAATTATGCAACATTTCGGCCAATCTGACTACACAATCGATCTCGATTGTCTAGGTTGTTATTCCAATAACTCTTCATTAAGGAACTCATAATCTTCATATTCATAAGTGCTGCCTTCATAGTCCGATAATGTACCATTAACAATATTTGGTGGTTCCAACCATTTCCTTAACCTACTTGAATCTACTACTCCATTATATGGAATTTGCGTTATTTGACAGTTTTCTACATCACTTCTTTCATAACGATCATGGCCCAGTTGCTTCCGAGTTACGTAGGGCCCCCGGTATTTGGGCAAAAACTTTTTATTTGTCCCAACTCTTGTATCCACGTTTTTAAAACAACTAAATCATCCACCTCAAAAATTCTTGCTGGAATATGATGTTCATTGAAATATTCTAAATTATAGGACTGTGACCTTTCTATAGCCTCTAACGCAGCTGCTCTTATTAGATCTAAATTAACTTCTTTATCGGCATATGTCTTTCGTAAATATTCAGTCAATTCATCAACTATTTCACCCCGCTGTTCCAAATAACATAACACTCGGTGTTTGTTTTGTAGATCAATGCACAGATAATTTTCCGACCCAATCAGAATGTTCCATAGATTCTGTTAGTTTAGATAGCATTGCCTTCAAATCCCTGTTCACTCTTTCAACCCGACCATTAGATTGTGGAGAAGCAACTGGATTTTTAACATGCTCAATATTATGCTCAGATAGAAACTTCTCAAACTCCGATGATGTGAATCACGTTCCTCCATCACTAATTATTCGTCGAGGCCGACTATAGTTTTGAAAATACTAACCCATTTTCAAGGGTATAGTTTTCTAACTCACCCACTTCCAACTTATTCCATAATTGTTGGATATTTTTGTCTCGCGATTGGGCATCTTCTGAATGTTAAGATCAATATCAGCACCATCAATACTGGCAACTACTATAGGTAAGCGGCTAAGGGCGTCAACATAACCCATCAACTCACTTTTACGATGCCGAATCTTATACTCATAATTCTCCAGCTCTAGAGCCCATCTTGCTACACATAGATTTTTTTTCCTTTTAGTCAATGTCAGTGTCAAAGAATTACAATAGGTCACAATTGTAAAAGGAATACCTAAAGGAAGAATACTAAAAATATCCTAAATCTTCTCAAAGCATATGTGATAGCAAGCGTTTCAAGTTCGAAGCTATGATAATTCGATTCAGCAGGAGAAGTGGTTTTCGAAAATGTAGGCAACGGTAGAATTTTTATCATCTTGCTTCTGCAAAAGCACAGAGCTAAAACCACGAGAACTTGCGTCAGTATGCAATTCTGTCTCACAACCAGGGTTATAGGCACAGAGTACAGGTGCACCAATTAATTTTTTTTTCAAAGCCAAAAAAGCCTCGGCACATTCATTTGTCCACAAATATTTTTAATTTTCCTCGCCAACTCTGTAAGCGGCCTAGCTATACTCGAAAAATTAGGAACAAATCGACGGAAGTATGAGAACAGCCCCAAGCAACGTTGTAGTTCTTGTATGTCATTGGGCATCGGGTATTCTGTTATTGTTTGAACATGTACATAATACATATCTAAGTAATCAATTTCACTATATCCGAACTTGCATTTCTTTAAATTTAATTTCAAACCAGAATCTCTAAGCAGTTGTAAAACTTCACCCAAAATCTCAATATGCTCTTCGATCGTCGTAGTGCCAATACTTATATTATTCATATACACGACAACCTTTCCCGCTTCAATCAAACTTCTCAATACCATATTAATAACGCGCTGAAAAATAGCCGGTGCATTCTTTAGCCCAAATGGCATATAACAATATTCATATTGTCCCATTGGAGTAACAAATGCAGTATATGCAATAGAATCCTGATGCATATGAACCTGATGAAAGCCCTACTTCAAGTCTAGTGCGCTAAAATATTTTTTATTACCAAGATACCCTAAGCAATCTCAATGATTGGCAACGGAAAATTATCCCTCACTTTAAACTTGTTCAAAGCACGATAATCGACACACATTCGTAAATCACTGTTTTTCTTTTTAACTAACACTATGGGTGAAGCAAAGGGAGATTCACTTGGTCAAATTATCCCTTGATCCAATAACTCATTTATCGTCTTCTGCACTTCTATTCGTTCACGGAAAGATAAACGGCGGGGACCACTAAATACTGGCATATCACTACTTAATCTTATTTTCATAGAATATTTATGTGGCCTTAGCTCGGTACCCGACTTATTAATATAACTGTTTTTTATAATTGACCTTATACAATCGGCCTCATCTAGACTAAGATTTTCATCAATATCAATATCGATATCGAAATATCAACCAATTTCAAAACCATAAAATCATGAAACCCATTCTCATTCTTCAATTCAATGATTTCCAATTCGGAAGAGGTATTTTCATCATGCTCAATTGTGGGGAAGTGAATTTGTCATCGGTGGTACAACCGACTAATTCATTTTGTCTACCTTCAAAAAGTGTGAACTGACTTTAAGGTCCCTGTCGCTTTGGAAGTGACAGTCGACATGTTTGGAAATGTGACAGCTGACATATTTTGGAATATGGCGACTGACATATTTTCGAATGTTACAGCTGACAATCTTTGAATCTGACAGTTGACATATTGTTGAATGTGACAGTTGACATATTTTTTCGAATGTGATAGCTGACGTAAATCTTCTTTTGAGAGTTGACATATTGTTGAATCTGGCAGCTGACATATTCTATTTGAAGCGGATAACGGACATGGTTTCAGGTCTGACAGCGGAAACCAAGTTAGCCAACCAACTAAGTCAATCAGATAGCCAAAAGAACATCTTTGCTCAATCAGCGGATACGAACTCGTGCATCCATGTTTAAAAATAAAATTGTATTCAAATTTGAATTTGAACATGAGTGCAACGAATTTTATATGGCAATTTGTAACCATGGTTTGATAGTAAAATTTCTTTTGCTGTATAAATTTTTTTTAACGCCATCTAGTGCGGCCACGAGTCCTTACCGCACACACATGAACATCTCGGAATTATTTTCTTGATTCGTTCATTTCAAATGGCCTAACACGTGCTTGAACCGGCATTAGCCAATCAGAATGGACGTTCTAAGCAAACATATCCCGGATACTCCGTTGAGTTGATGACGTGTCGGCACAAACAGTACTTAAACGAAAGTAGTTTCGGCCACTGAAGTCTGTTTCACCGAATATACCGGAAAAGTCGCACCTACCTATGGTTCGTATACCTAAATTCACGTGTAAACGCGAGCTAACACTCGCGTGGCAACGAGTCGGTCGAAAGCGATCGAGTGGCAACATTGGCCCAGACGTTGATAAATAATTATCGAAAAACTGCAACCGGGTGTCAAAGTTGCGTCAGCAGAGAAAAGACAAAGGATTTGAATTTAAGTGAAGTTCTTTGTTTCATCATTTACAGTACAACTTAACATATTATCTAGTGTTTAAAGTGGAAAAGTCCTAAGTGACTTATGCAAAAAGCCAAAAACAAAGCATTAATTTTTGCAATTCATTAAAAGAAAATCTAGCTAAAACATGCAAGAAACTTAATAAATGTCATTTTAATGTATGTGAGTTGCTGGCAATAGCAGAAAGACAAATTTTGTGTTTTAATCAACGAATCGATCTGGATTTATTTTCAACATTTTGGCAGTCAAACAGGTGTCTATTTCTTCTGACTTACTTACTTACTTAGGTGGTCGTAACAACCCGTGTCCGGGTTTCAGCCGACCTCATCAGCTCTCGCCAGGCGCCTCTGCTTTGCGCGCGCCTTCTCCAATCGGATACACCAAGTGCGGTTAGGGCTTCCTCAGCCTGGTCCATCCATCGGAGGCATGGTCTCCCTCGTCGTCGTTGACCAGCGACCCTCGCCTCGAGCACCTTTTCGCTGGAGCTTCGTCGTTCATACGAGGGACATGACCCAGCCAGCGTAGTCGCTGCACAGTTATACGCCGAACTACGTCAATGTCTTCGTAGAGCTCATACAGCTCGTGGTTCATTCGGATGCGATAGTCATCGCCGACTCGAACAGGACCGAAGATTTTGCGAAGAACTTTTCTCTCGAACACCCCCAGAGCGGATGCGTCAGTTTTCGAAAGTACCCATGCCTCAGCGCCATAAAGCAGCACAGGTAGAACGAGCGTCTTGTAGAGTGTTAGTTTTGTCGATCGAGAGAGGGCTCTGGAACTTAGTTGCTTACTGAGCCCGTAGTATCACCTACTAGCAATTATTGTTCTTCGCTTTATCTCCAGGCTGATTTCGTTTTTGGTATTAATGGCGGTGCCAAGGTAATCGAACTCCTCGACTACTTCAAAGTTATAGCTGCCGGATGAAACGTGGGAGTCTAAACGCCGCGCTCCCTTGTTTGTAGACAGCATATACTTTGTTTTGCCCTCATTTATCGATAAACCCACTTTTGCTGATTCCTTTTCGATAGTGGCGAAAGCAGCGGTAACATCTCTCTTGGTTCTGCCGACAATATCAATATCATCAGCGTACGCAAGGAGCTGGACGCCTTTGTAGAAAATGATGCCATTACGATGCACACCGGCCTTTCGTACGATCCCCTCCATGATGATGTTAAAGAGATCGCAAGACAGTGTATCGCCTTGCCTGAAACCTCTTTCCGTATTAAAGGTTTCGGAGAGGTCATTTCCTACCTTGATGGAGCTGCGTGTGTTGCTCAACGTCATTCTGCAAAGTCTGATCAACTTTGCAGGTATACCGAACTCAGACATTGTTGCGTATAGGCAATCCCTTCTCGGGCTATCGAACGCAGCTTTAAAATCGACAAAGAGATGGTGTGTGTCAATTTCATTTTCGTGGGTTTTCTCCAGGATTTGTCGTAGCGTGAAAATCTGGTCTATGGTGGACTTACCAGGTCGAAAGCCACACTGATAAGTTCCAATCAGTGTTTTTGTAATCGGCTTTAATCTTTCACACAGTACGCTTGAGAGAACCTTATATGCGATGGAAATAAGACTGATACCTCTATAACTTGCGCAGACTGTTGGGTCTCCTTTCTTAAGTATAGGGCACAGTACGCTGAGGTTCCAATCGTCGGGCATGCTTTCTTCTAGCCATATTTTGCTGATGAGCTGATGCATGCGTATTATCAATTCATCGCCGCCGGTTTTAAACAATTCAGCTGACAGGCCGTCAGCACCCGCTGCTTAATTGTTTCTATATTTCTATTTCTTCTGGCGAGTAACAAATTATGCTCTCCGAAACGCCAGGTGCGGAACTCTTTACAACGACTTCGACACATCTAAAGCTTTAATATAGCAAAAACTGTTGCTTATTTTGAAATATATGCTTTCGAGAAAAGATATGCAAGGCATTGGGACTCCAGCAACATAACAAATACCAAACAAACGATTTAGTATTTGAGCAAAGTAATTTATTTCCATGAAAAACAATTACAACGTAACCTAAATACAGGCAAGAATTTCTCACTTCGCAACGTGGGCTGTCCTGATCATAAGTGTATAAGTAACTGCATTGTTGCAAAGTTGCAGCGCAGTTTGTAAGACGTCACAGTCGGCTGCGCGATAAATCGCAGCTTGGACACCAGAGATTTGTTTTTACAGCAGAATTTGGTGAAACGCAAATTAGTGGAAATTTGATACTGAATAGACGTTGTTGGAATATAAACGGCAAGCAAGTACTTTTCCAAGATATATACGTAGTAGCTGAAGCACAGTCGTTGCAGCCAGTAAGACGTTGGCAAAACTTTGTGGCAGTTGCCGTCGCCCCAGGGCCAAGCAGACCAGCAGGCCACAAAATAACAATAAAAAAAAAAAAAACGAAGTGATGGTATTCAGTCATTTGGAAAATTATTTAAGATAGTCACGCAGCTACGTGGTCAATTATCAGGTCTTTCTAAAGATTTCAGATTATAAAAAAAAAAAAAAATCGAAAAGATCATCCTCACTATTGTAAGCATATCAGCCACCGCGCAAAAAGGACGAAGTTCAGCAGCAGGAACTGGAGAAGCAGCAGTCAGTGCATCATCCACCGGAACAGCAGCGAGCACCAGTAATAAATTGACAAGCCATGTTGAATAGATAAGATTTTCTATGAGCTATCCAAGTCGAGTTTCAGATATGGCAGTCTGCCTCTCTGAAATGCATCGACGTTCAGCTATTCTAAAATGCGACAAGCAGCAGCTATCAAATTAATAAGAGTGTCAGTTCTTTGGAGCCCATCGAAGCAGAAACAGGTTTTCTTTTATATTATTATTAGTTTCGCTTGAGAACTTAAGACTTTACTCAAGATATCTTAAATATCTTCGAAATTGTTTAAATTTTATTTCTATGCAATGTTATGGGTGAAAATAGCTATCGATTGTACTTAACCCATTGAATTCAAAAAAGTTCACCTCTGAATATCTTTAAGCATAAGTAAATCATATCAGTAGATACGAGTGTAATATACCAGCCACTGGTTAAAGATGTCCGGAGTTAAACAAATTTGACCCTGAGCATATGAAAGAAAACTGATAACTCTTTACCAACATACAATCGTGCCTACTTTAAAATTTGTTAACATAGTTCCAAGGTTACATATATATGTATTATTGTCGCTAAGTTTTAAGAATTACAAATCGTTAGCTGCTGAAAAAAAGAAAAAAAAACAAAGAAGGTATTAAGAAAAAAAAAAGAGCCAGGTCGTAGTCAAACAAAGGTTACAGGCAAAAACAAATCCCAAGAAATAGAAAAGCAGGTTGAAGTCAAACACAGAGCAGATATTGTGCCGAAATTCAGAGATGAGATTCAGTTTCATTTAAGATATAAGCAGATAATCATATAGAAAATAAAATGTTGAGGAAGTAGTGTTTGTTGAAACAGAAGCGAGAAGATGCACCCACAGATTAAACCTTAGGCATTTTTTTTATGTCGCCAGCAGATTGAAGAATTTTAAACCGAATCAAACTAGCTCTACAAAATAGTATTTGTGTAAGTTAGGAATAGTTGAACAAAAACAACAAAATATTACCTTCTAATATCTTATTTTTTATTGTACGAAATAATTGAAACTCTTAAGCAAAATAACATATATTTGTTAGGTTTAAAAAAAAAAAAAAAATATACAATATCAATTCCAAGTTGCTAAACAAGTAACAGTAGAAATAACAGAAATATTTTTGTTAAAGAAAAAATAAGAAAAAAAAAATCCCAACTTTTAACATTCAGCTGTAATATTTTTTATATTCCTTTGACATTTTCGTTCAGTGATGTACTTTTGGTTCCGACAAATATTGATAAATTTTACATAAGATAATGTGAACTTTTCTCTTAAAGAAAAAAAGAACTAGATTAATTTTAAGTTTTAATAAGTTTTAATACCATGGGAGGATTACCATGGACCGCTAGACTTAGCGGTCGAATACAGGGTTAATGAATTGAAAAGAGTATTCATTAACAGGTAGGGTGGGTAAAGACAGAATGAAATTTACACCTCCTTCCCTCATCTATAGGTACGGGTTCATAGTGTGCAGTGGACAGATTATTTCCATTGTTTTCCTTCTCTCCCTGGTTTCCCATTTCCGTTACCGTCTGCATACAATTTTTTTTCAGTGCACACGCGTCGGAAGTCTTACTTGGCAGGCAAGCCCACACCCATTTTCCCTGAGCTAAGCTGCAGCATAGCTAGGTATGCAGTATTATTTTCTCTACCACGTTGTTGAGAACCGGCAATATTGCAATCGGCCTGTAGTTTCGTGTTTTTGTTTTGTCACCTCCTTTAAATGTTGGCAAGATTTTTTGCAATTTGAGTTTTTTTGGGTATTTACCTCTTTTTAGCATAATGGAAAAGAGCTTAGCTAGGATGCATGAAATCGACGAAGATGAGTTTTTTACTACTCTTACAGGAATATTATCAATTCCGGCAGCTTTATTTTCATTTAGATTCTGTATAATATTTCCTATCTCAGTCGCTGTGTATTCACTCAATTCGAAGGTAGGGCTTGAATCGCGTAGGGTTAAAAAAGCGTTTATATTATCATCTTCCTCGCATTCCAGGCTAGCTGCTTTATCGGCTGCGCGGTTAACAAATGATGTGTTAAGATAGTTCGCTATAATCAGAGGATTTGAGATCATCGTTTCTTGTTCTGTTTCAAGTTTATCAATTGTGCTGCTCTTATGATTTCTGTTGAGAACACCGTTCAGGAGTTCCAAGCTCCAAGTTCCTTTTATATCGCCTTTTACATTTTCGAGTTTCATTCTATAGTAGCCATCGATCAATATCTTCCTGCTAGCTTTTACTACATTGTTTATACATCGCTAGCGAATTTTCATGTCATTCCTGAACGGCTGTCTTTTTAATTGCTTAAAAATTTTTTTCTTTAAAGCTACCAACGAAATATAGTTGCTATTAACCCATGGATACATTAAATGACGAATCTTTTTTTGTGTGATTTTTATAGATTTCTTATTCTCCAGTGTACTTGAAATTGTCGATTCAATTGTATCATATAGACAGTCGGGTTCCATAAAATCATCCCGCTCGTTTAGCAACAAGAGCGCTAAGTCAATGTCTATCTTTATTTTTTCAAAGTCATACACAGTTTTTTCTTCGGAAATATATTTTTGTTGCTGGCAACTAGTACTTACAGTGCAGAGTATTAGCTTGTGGTCACTTAACGAGCATGGTATAGTCGCTATGTGCAGCTTGTCAGGGCCGATGTTTGAAAAGACATTGTCAATTGAGGAGTTGCAGGCCGATAGTGTGACTAAGCTGTGGCAGATGTCCAAGCAGTAGGAGTTAAGCAATATGGATAGAGCTCTCTTTTCAGGTGAGTCTCTTAAAACATCAATATTGGAATCGCCTACTAATATACAGCTTTGAGAATTCAAGTTACAACCTTATAATTGACATTCTAGCATGTCCAAAAAAAAAATTCACTGAGCATTTTGGAGATCTATAAAAACATATGAAAGTCAAAGCCTTGTTGTTTATTTTGATTGAGGGAAGCGACACCCTTATAATGTGCGTGAAATCACGATTAGTTGTCGATTCGGTTTTGAATTCCAAGTGGTCCGCCAGATAAATTACTAACCCGCCGTACTGATCGTCTCTACAACAACAAATTTTTTTAAAACCAGGTAGATCATAAATATCTAGGATATGCTTAGAGAACCAAGTTTCTTGGATGCATAATATTTGTGGAATTTCATCAAAAGCTGCTAATTTCATGCGAAAGCTATTAAATTTATCCAGCGACGCTATACTTCTTGCATTGAAAAAAACGAGTTTCAGACAGTGGCTTGTATTATTATTATTACGATTTAAAAAAGATTGATCATTGGTTTCATTAATAGGTATATGATTATTAGCATTTAAAACAGTGATATCGTTAGTACCATTAATTATATTCATAGAGATATATATTTATAGATATAGTCTGTTTAGCTATTAGATTAAGTATAGTTTTATATAATTGGGTAGTTCCTTAGAAATTGACGTTGTTCTCGCTATTAATAGGATTCGCCGTAGGCCGACTCTTTCGCCCCCCTTACGGTTGTGTTTCAATTGCCGACACATGTGAGCCCTGTAGCCGATTCCCTCTGACCGATGCGGTTGTTGACTCTAGCAGCAGTTCATCTATGCGTTGATAAGTCATAATGCCAACCGCGCGCGACCCTTCGCTTTTTTTAACAAATATTCGATTATCTCTTGTGTAAACAAATTTATAACCAACTCTTTTTAATGATTTAGCATGGCTAAAGAGTTGAAGCGTTTCTCTTGTCAAATAATCGTTGACATATACTTTATTTTTTAACTCAGCATCTTGCTTGATGTTATTTTTTGTTGCCAGCAGCTTTAACTTTGCTTCAAACCTCTTGAATTTCACCAACACAGTATTTCCTCCAGCTTCTTTGCCGTGTCCCCGCTGATTCGATCGTGCTCCGAAAAGGCTTGCGTGCGAAATGTCATTTGCATCAACTTGAATCTTCAACCGCTCCATAAGATCGACCACTAGCTCAGTTGTAGACTTTTTCCCGGTGGGGTTCTCTAATCCACGTATTAAGCAGTCATTTCGTACTTTTTCCTCCATTAAGACTTTGAGGTTATTTTTTACTTCATTTAGCTCGCTTCGAAGCATAGAGTTTTCCTTTGAGACGCAATCAATTTTTTTCCTAGCATCGTTGAAACTACTCAAGAAGTCATCGTACTGATTTGACAAAAAACTAAGTGTGTTCTTCATATCTCTAAATTCAGTCATAATTGTGTTGAATTGACTTAGCGGCATATTGTTAGTCGTCTGAGTCAATTCCTTGCAATCTGTGCAGATGAACTCTGCATTATTATCTGCGGCCACCTCTCGATACTGCTTTTTATTCAGTCCGCTGCAGATGTCGTGGACCCATTCAGAGCACCTGTCGCATTGAATGCAGTTCTCACCTTCTACGCCAAACTTGTAGCGCCTGCACTTCAATTTTGCTTGGTTAATTTGCCGCTTTGGTGGCATTCTTCACTAAGACACGAAGATAGTTTTTAGAAGAGTTAAATGCAACTTTGCAAAATAAGATTAACTTGTTTTAATTAAAAAATTATATAAAAATTCACAAATTTTCACGGAGATAAGAAATGTCGCACAACTTTGAAGTTTACAACGCGAGTTTTCAATCAAACCAGAGTTGCTTCAATCTGGGATAATTATATCATGATGTCTGGTATCAATTTTAATTTTTTCATATTAGATGCGCCCTGTGAAAGTATTTTCATTTCGTTTTAATTTGGTGTTGTATATCTAAGGGGCTAGGTGGAATTAAATAATTCTAAATCTGCAAGTGTCCGTGTAATTTCAATGGGTGTACCTGCTTTTTTCCGCTGGCTGAGTAGGAAATATCCTAGTGTAATAATAGAATGTCCTGAAAACAAGGTAAGCAATTTCATGGTCGGTATATAATTGAAGGCTTATTGCAAAATTGGTAAGCCACATGATTTTAAAAATAGATTTTACTTAACGCAAAACAAACAACCATTGAACCGCTGCGCTTCGCTCGTATCTCCTGAAAATTTGCATTGTCAGCAGTTGGGGCTCAAACCAAGGTTCTTAGGCGCCAAAGCCACCGTGTACCGACAACGTTTGCAGTATCGATTTGATATACCCGATCCTTAAAAAAAAGCATCATTAATACAACTCTCAGAGCAGTGTAGTAATCAAAAGTTAAAGTTGGCTCAACTTGTGCTACAACTACTGCAACGAGCCACAGACTTACTTCGCATTCTGTGCGATTCCGTGCATTTAGTACAGTTTACCTTTTGACAGGTCATACTACGTGTTACAAGCTACACCATTCTGGTTCCCACTTTACACTTTGTGCCTCGGCCGCCACGTTTTTATATTTGACTATTTATACCCAAATTTATAACCTTTTTTGTCATCTCAAAACATACTAAGATTCATCAAATACCTTAAATGTTTTATTTATTTCTTACGACCTTTAAGACCTAGACTAAATGATCTTAGTATACAACAAGATCTTAAACAACTTAGCAATAACATTGACAGACTTTGACAGTATTCTATTAGAGATTTCTTAAATATATCATACTAGCTTATATCCGGCGTGCTTCGCTGCGCTCAGCGCTTATCCCCTAAAAGAGGGCGTAACTTTAGTGAAGCCATGCTTTTATAGTAAGTTCTTACCGAGTTTCATTGATGTGTGACTTATTTCGAAAGCTATAACGAAAATTTTGGGTGCGGAAAAAGTACCACGCCCCTCTTCCAAAAGCCATAAATGTTACCTGTGGAACGGCATGTGTAAATTGAGGTCGAATACTGAATTCCGAGGCTGTGCGACCTATAATTCCAAAACTGTTCGAAATCGAAAATTTAAGGTGCCTTTTACGATCGGCACCAGACTTCACAGAAACCCTCTCAACGCTTTGGTATAAAAATTGGCTTAGCGGTTTCGAAGTCTTTACGTGATATACACATATACCCACATACGTATATACATTAAGTCGCCTCACGCTCTTTAGGAAAAAAAAAATTGTTAAGTCTCGTTCTTCAAAATAATCCATGGCTTATGTTATGATGATCCCCAAAATATTTCGACTAAAAATATCGGCTGGTATGGTAGTTAGAAAAAAAAACAAACGGTCAGAAATAAGAGTAATGAAAAAAGTTTGCATCAAAAAATCTTAAATTTCTTCCGTTGGACCAAAGATAATGCGGTTTTTTATGGATTGTTTTAACTTTTTTCATATTATTTTTATTAAAATTGAAACGAATCTTTTCCTATACTACTTTTAGTCAAATAAATTATACAATGTAAAAAATGTGTAAATTTTTTTGTAATTTCATTCAATTTAGTTATTCACTTTACACGTTGTTTTATCATCAATAGATAATTTATTTG
Source organism: Coremacera marginata (assembly GCA_914767935.1). NCBI lineage: Eukaryota > Metazoa > Arthropoda > Insecta > Diptera > Sciomyzidae > Coremacera > Coremacera marginata. The sequence continues at coordinate 114,769,682 of OU612043.1, forward strand.
ACTAAACGTAACATGGCAAGACAAAAAAAAAATTTGAATTTGAATTTTAGTGAAAATAATAAAAAAAAAAGTTAAAAAATTAATGAAAATCTGCATTATCTCTGATCCGACTCTAAAAATTTAAAATTTATTGGTGCAGATTGGAAGAACCACCATTGTTATTTTTAAATATAGCACCAGTAAATATTTTTATAAAAAACTAGTTTTTTAGAGCATATTTCAAACCATTCCGTGGCATACTGGTTGAGGTGCGTGGCTTGAATGCCATAGAACCCAGGTTCGAATTCCACCTGACACACAAAGTTTTTTCAATTGAATTAATTTTTCTGTTCGGCCGTCATCTCTATGCAGACAATGGCAAACCTCAGAGAGTAAAAACTGGCATGGAAAGCTTCTTGAGAACATAAGCCGTTCGGAGTCGGCATTAAACTTGTAGATCCAGTTCTCGATCATATGTGTTCAAACATTTCACAACACGCACGCATAAGAAGCTCGGTCAAGTTCTTTTCAAGGGCTGAAATGGCCATTTCGTTTTTGCTTTTTTTTTTTTATTTCAAACCCTTCCAGCACACGGATGGCTATCGCTACAGTCGAAATATTTGGGGAATCATCATAACATAAAGCATTATTTTGAGGAACCGACCCGAACACCTTTTTTTTATGAGGAGCCTTAGTATACACATATACATACATACATACATACATTTTAACAGATAGATAGATGAGCAGAAAAAGTAGGCATGGCAACATTTATATATATAGTGACCGCTACTTGGTCCCATTGCATCTACATACCAAGTTTCACTATCAAAACGCGTACAGCTCAGAAATTACAATGATTTCTGAAAAGTCGGCGTAGATAAAGTGCGACACGCCCATTTTTTAAGGGTTCTGGCAGTAACCATATCAACTAATCTACCAAGTTTTAGTCTCTTACTGTAAAAACAGTCTGATATGGATTTGTGAGCGTTAAAAGTAGGCGTGGTAACATTTATATATAAAGTGACCGCCACTTTGACCCATAGCACCTACACACCAAGTTTGACTATCAAAACGTTCACATCTCAGGAATTCAAATTATTTCTAACCGCTAGCCCTGGCAGCTAGTGCTTACTTAGTTACAATTTTTAAATTGTAATTAACTATAGTACATTAATAAATAAGTAAATAAATAAATTAAATAAAATTATTTCTGAAGAGTGCACCGATATAGTGCTACCATGCACATGTTTTGCAAAACTGTCGAGAGTAAGCGTATGAACTTAATTACTAAATTTTAGTATTTAACGATGAGAATCGTCTGATTTATAGAAGTTCTATTAATTTCTGGGTAAAAAAAAAACCAAGTGGCGGCCGTGACGTAGTGGGTAGAGTGTGTGGCCCATACGCGAGAGAACCCTGGTTAGAATCCCACCTGACACGGAAAGTTTTTCGTTTGAATTAATTTTTCTGTTCGGCCGTCACCTCTCTGCAGACAATAGCAAACCTCACAGAAAAAACTGCCATGAAAGCTTCTTGAAAACATAAGCCGTTCGGAGTCGGCATAAAACATGTAAAACATTTTGTTTTGTTTTTTTTGTGGGTGGTGCAAGTGGGCGTGGCAAATTTTATGGGTTTTTGGGTGGTAGAAGGGGGCGTGGCAAATTTTATATATATGTATATATTGACTGCCACTTACCTGCATTTGTTGCACCTAGATTTGTTGCGACCACGCCCATTTTTAACAGTTGCCGACAGTGACCATATGAACTAAATTACCAAATCTTAGTCTTCTACGGCAAAAGCCATCTGATATAAAGCATTTTTACTTATTTGTGGGCGGAAAAAGTGGGCGTGACAAAGTTTAAATTTACATAGTTACTGCCGCTTGGACCCATAGCACCTTTATACCAAGATTCACTATCATAACGTGTACAACTCAGGAATAAGCATGATTTCGATAAAGTGGGCGTAGAAATAGTGCGGCCATGCCCATTTTTTGTACATTGGCCGAGAGTTACCATTCGAACTAAATTACCAAATCTTAGTCTTCTACGGCAAAAGCCGTCTGCTATAAAGCATTTTTACTGATTTATGGGCGGTTAAAGTGGGCGTGACAACATTTATAATTACATAGTGACTGCCACTTGGACCTATAGAACCTGCATACCAAGATTCACTATTAAAACGTGTACAACTCGGGAATAAGCATGATTTCGATAAAGTGTTAGTAGATATAGTGCGGCCATGCCCATTTGTTGTACATTGGCCGAGAGTAATCATATAAACTAAATTATCAAATCTTAATCTTCTACGGCAAAAGCCGTCTGATATACAGCATTTTTACTAAATTGTGGGCGGTAAAAGTGGGCGTGACAACATTTATATTTACATAGTGACTGCCACTTGCATCCATTGTACCTGCATACCAAGATTCACTATCAAAACTAGAACATCTCAGGAATTAAAACGATTGCTGAAAAGTGGGCGTAGATATAGTGTGACCACGCCCATTTTTTGTACAGTCACCGGAAGTAACCATCTGAACAAAATTACCAAATTTTAGTTTTATATGCTTAAAACCGTCTGATATATAGCATTTTTTTTGGTTTGTGGGCGATAGAGCCTATTTGGGTTGTATGGGAGGTACCACGCCCCCCTGTCCAACCAACACCAAACTTCACAGGAACACTTCCAGAATGTTGCTTCAGTATCCCTAAAAATTTCATAAAGTTTGGTTCGGTGGTTTTGGAGTCTATACGTGATATACACACATATCCATATACCCACATACATACATTAATTTTTATATATATAGAAGACTAGCTTATACCCGGCGCGCTTCGCTGCGCTCAGCGCTTATCCCCTAAAAGAGGGCGTAGCTTTAGTGAAGCCATGCTTTTATAGTAAGTTCTTACCGGGTTTTATTAATGTGTGACTTATTTCGAAAGCTATACCGAAAATTTTTGGTGCGGAAAAAGTACCACGCCCCTCGTCCGACACCCATAAAATGTTACCTGTGACACGGCATGTGTAAATTAAGGTCGAATACTGAATTCCGAGGCTTTGCGGCCTATAATTACAAAACTGTTCGAAATCGAAAATTTTAGGTGTATTTACGATCGGCAACAGACTTCACAGGAACCCTCTCAACGCTTTGGTATAAAAATTGCCTTAGCAGTTTCCTTTACGTGATATACACATATACCCACATACGTATATACATTAAGTCGCCTCACGCTCTTTAGAAAAAAATTTGTTCAGTCTCGTTCTTCAAAATAATCCATGGCTTATGTTATGATGATCCCCAAAATATTTCGACTAAAAATATTGGCTGGTATGGCAGTTAGAAAAAAACAAACGGTCAGAAATAAGAGTAATGGAAAAAATTTTGCATCAAAAAATCTTATATTTTCTCCGTTGGACCAAAGATAATGCGGATTTTTTGGATTGTTTTAACTTTTTTCATATTATTTTCACTAAAATTCAAACGAATCTTTTCCTAAACTAATTTTAGTCAAATAAATTGTACAATGTAAAAAATGTGTACATTTTTTTGTAATTTCATTCAATTTAGCAATTCACTTTACACTTTATTTTATCATCCATTGATAATTTATTTAACTTAAAGTAAAATGGCAAAACAAAAAAAAATTTTAATTTGCATTTTAGTGAAAATAATACAAAAAAAAAGTTAAAAAATTAAAATTTATAGAGTACAGTAAAAATTTAAAATTTATTGGTGCAGATTGGAAGAACTTTTTAATTACTATTATTTCTGACCGTTTGTTATTTTTAACTACCGCACCAGTAAATATTTTTATAAAAAACTCGATTTTTACAGAATATTTCAAACCATTCCGTGGCATACTGGTTGACGTGCGAGGCTTGTATACCATAGAACCCAGGTTCGAATTCTATCTGACACAGAAAGTTTTTTCAATTGAATTAATTTTTCTGTTCAGCCGCCATCTTTATGCAGACAGTGGCAAACCTCAGAGAGTAAAAACTGACATGAAAAGCTTCTTGAGAGCATAAACCGTTCGGAGTCGGCATAAGCCTTGTAGATCCAGTTCTCGATCATTTGTGTTCAAACATTCACAACACGCACGCATAAGAAGCTCGGTCAAAGTCTGAAATGGCCATTTCCTTTTTGTTTTATTTTTTTTTTAATTCAAACCATTCCAGCTCACGGATGACTATCGCTACAGTCGAAATATTTGGGGAATCATCATAACATAAAGCATTATTTTGAGGAACCGACCCGAACACCTTTTTTTTTGTGAGGAGCCTTAGTATACATACATACATTTTTTACAGATAGATGAGCAGAAAAAGTAGGTATGGCAACATTTATATATAAAGTGACCGCCACTTGGTCCCATTGCACGTATATACCAAGTTCCACTATCAAAACGCGTACAGCTCAGAAATTACAATGATTTTTGAAAAGTCGTCTTAAATAAAGTGTGACACGCCCATTTTTTAAGGGTTCTGGCAGCAACCATATGAACTAATCTACCAAGTTTTAGTCTCTTACTGTAAAAAAAGTCTGATATATATCCTTTTTATGGATTTGTGGGTATTGAAAGTAGGCGTGGCAACATTTATATATAAAGTGAACGCCAATTTGACCCATAGCACCTACATACCAAGTTTGTCTATCAAAACGTTCACATCTCAGGAATTAAAATTATTTTTAACCGATAGCCCAGGCAGCTAACTTAGTTATAATTTTTAAATTGTAATGAACTATAGTACATTAATACATAAGTAAATAAATAAATTAAATAAAATTATTTCTGAAAAGTGGGCACAGATATAGTGCTACCATGCACAATTTTTGCAAAGCTGTCGAGAGTAAGCGTATGAACTTAATAACCAAATTTTAGTATTTAACGATGAGAATCGTCTGATTTACAGAAGTTCTATTAATTTGTGGGTAAAAAGAAACCAAGTGGCGGCCGTGACGTAGCGGGTAGAGTGTGTGGCCCATACGCGAGGGAACCCTGGTCCGAATCCCACCTGACACGGAAAGTTTTTCGATTGAATTAATTTTTCTGTTCGGCCGTCATCTCTCTGCAGACAATGGCAAAACCCTGGGAATAAAAACTGCCATGAAAAGCTTCTTGAGAACATAAGCCGTTCGGAGTCGGCATAAAACATGCAGGTCCAGTTCTCGATCAATTGTGTTCAAACATTCCACAACACTCACAACACAATTGATCATAAGAAGCTCGGTCAAAGTACTTTCAAGGACTGAAATTGGCCATTTCATTTTGTTTTTTTTGTGGGTGGTACAAGTGGGCGTTGCAAATTTTATGTATATATATTGACTGCCACTTAGAGGACCTGCATATCAAGTGTTACTATCAAACGTGTGCAACTCAGGAATAAGCATGATTTCGAGAAAGTGGGCGTAGATAGGGTGCGACTACGCCCATTTTTAAACAGTTGCTGACAGTGACCATATGAACTAAATTACCAAATCTTAGTCTTCTACGGCAAAAACCGTATGATATAAAGCATTTTTACTGATTTGTGGGCGGTAAAAGTGGGCGTGACAACGTTTATATTTACAAAGTGACTGCCACTTGCACCCATAGCACCTGCATACGAAGATTGGCTATGCAGGCTAAAGTGGGCGTAGATATAGTGCGGCCATGCCCATTTTTTATACATTGACCGACAGTAACCATATGAACTAAATTACCAAATCTTAGTCATCTACGGCAAGAGCCGTCTGATATAAACCATTTTTACTGATTTGTGGGCGGTAAAAGGGGGCGTGACAACATTTTTATTTACATAGTGACTGCCAGTGGCACCCATAGCACCTGCATACCAAGATTGGCTATGAAAACGTGTACAACTCAGGAATAAGCATGATTTCAATAAAGTGGGCGTAGATATAGTGCGGCCATGCCCATTTTTTATATATTGGCCGACAGTAACCATACGATCTAAATTACCAAATCGTAGTCTTCTACGGCAAAATCCGTCTGATATAAAGCATTTTTACTGATTTGTGGGCGGTATAAGTGGGCGTGACAACGTTTATATTTACATAGTGACTGCCACTTGGATCCATAGCACCTGCATACTAAGATTCACTATCAAAACGTGTACAACTCAGGAATAAGCATGATTCCGATAAAGTGGGCGTAGATATAGTTCGGCCACGCCCATTTTTTGTATATTGGTCGAGAGTAATCATATAAACTAAATGTTCAAAACTTGAACATTTTAGGAATTAAAATAATTTCTGAAAAGTGGGCGTAGATATAGTGTGACCACGCCCATTTCTTGTACAGTCACCGAAAGTAACCATCTGAACAAAATTACCAAATTTAAGTTTTATATGATTAAAACCGTCTGATATATAGCAATTTTTTTGGTTTGTGGGCGATAGAGCCAATTTGGGTTGTATGTGAGGTACCACGCCCCCTTGCCCAATCAACACCAAACTTCACAGGAACACTTCCCGAATGTTGCTTCAGTATCCCTCAAAATTTCATAGAGTTTGGTTCGGTGGTTTTGGAGTCTATACGTGATATACACACATATCCACATACCCACATACATACATTCATTTTTATATATATAGATAGCCGAACCGCTAGGCACTTTTTTTAACAGGCTTACATATTGGTTACATTACAGGTGAAAAATGGAATGTTTTTAAAAAATTATGATTTTATAATACATATCTCTGAGAAACATTTAAATTTTATTTATTAATGCTAATATTGCTAATAATGCTAATTAATAAAATAATATTAATTTTATTAAAATAAATTAATTCATTTACCATGATCAAATTAGTGCGCGTAATTAGTTAGTTAAAAATATAGTTTTTGTAAATGTTTTTATTTTATTAAAAATGTAAAGTATCGGCTAAAGATAATAATGAAATGATTGAGGCAAGGAAAAAACAATATATCGTCGTTGGGCGCGTAATACCGGGTATCAGTCACTTGCAATACCGCGTATATTGCAAAAAGGCCAACATTTAAATTTGCATTTTAATTTAATTTAATTTATTAATAAAGGGCGGGTTTTCCCTTATTCAAATATCGAATTCCGAGGCTGTGTGATTTATAACTCCAAAGGGAGGTGGCACACTCTTGTCTAATGCCTGCCCATTGGTTCGATCGGCACCAAACTCAAGACACTCTCGAGACTTTGATACAGTTTCCCAGAAAATTTCAAGATATAAATAACTCAAAAGCTAACCCTAACTCGATGATTTCCATTTTTTTCCATCCACCGTCTGTCTGTATCGTTGCTGAAGCTGATGCTGCTGTGGATCGCTGGCATGCAGATGTTCAATTTGCAACGTCGTCATAAATGTTGCTGTTGATTTACTGTAAACATTCAGCGGACGCGTCCGGCGATAAGTTCTCAATAAGTTGTCTATTTTGCATACTGTGGTGTTGCAAGTATGGTAAACTGATCATTTCTTTGTATCCGTCAAAATCTATTTTTACATTTAGTGACATTTCAGCTATTTTCATAGGCATAGCGTTTCTGTTGAAATATTCAGACCCATTAAGAATAATTTGACTGTCGAATGTTATCACATAAAAGTGCCTTTAATAAGATTAGTGGTACGGTTGGCTATTATTATTGATATAGAGGGAGCAAATGGCTGAATGTTGTTCTGCATTGGGCCTTGGAGTTAGATGTTTTTGCTGTGCACAGCTCTTTCTGGTTGATAGTTTGCAAAATTGCCTTGTCGTTCCAGCGCAGTCATTCACAGAATATAAAGTTTTCCGCAAAAAGCTACTGAATTCTCCTCCAAGAATAGCATTGAATTATTGTGGGTCACCGTGAAAACTAAAAGTTTCTTGCATACTAATTTTGGTTTAGTATATTTTATAAGAAAAATTATTATATCGCTATTTTGTAACACTTTAAACTTAGACGCTAACATTAAATCTGTAATTGTGTTTGTGAAGTGCTCACTTTCCAGTAATAAATTTATTTCATAATGATCAATCAAAAAAGGATTTTTACTTACTTACTTACTTAGGTGGTCGTAACAACCCGTGTCCGGGTTTCGGCCGACCTCATCAGCTCTCGCCAGGCGCCTCTGCTTTGCGCGCGCCTTCTCCAATCGGATACACCAAGTGCGGTTAGGGCTTCCTCAGCCTGGTCCATCCATCGGAGGCATGGTCTGCCTCGTCGTCGTTGACCAGCGACCCTCGCCTCGAGCACCTTTTTCGCAGGAGCTTCGTCGTCCATACGATGGACATGACCCAGCCAGCGTAGTCGCTGCACAGTTATACGCCGAACTACGTCAATGTCTTCGTAGAGCTCATACAGCTCGTGGTTCATTCGGATGCGATAGTCATCGCCGACTCGAACAGGACCGAAGATTTTGCGAAGATCTTTTCCCTCGAACATCCCCAGAGCGGCTGTGTCAGTTTGCGAAACTACCCATGCCTCAGCGCCAAAAAGCAGCACAGGTAGAACGAGCGTCTTGTAAAGTGTTAGTTTTGTCGATCGGGAGAGGGCTCTGGAATTTAGTTGCCACCTGAGCCCGTAGTAGCACCTATTAGCAATTATTGTTCTTCGCTTGATCTCCAGGCTGATTTCGTTGTTGGAATTAATGGCGGTGCCAAGGTGTACAAACTCCTTGACTACTTCAAAGTTATAGCTGCCGGATGAAACATTATAAAATTACGTTTTAAAGGATACTCGGATATTCCTCAATTATTATTTGGTTTCTGTAACAGTTATATATTAAACAATTTTCTTTCTCTTGCCGTCATATGCCGGTGCATATAAAACATTTCGTGAACATAGGCGTGCAAAAACGCGGTCACAACGTCCATTTGCTAAATTTTCCAGCCAAATTTTACTTCCATCGCCATTAATAATCAAATCGATGAATATCGAACTACTGGCGAAAAGGTATGCATGTAGTCGATGCCATCACGCTGACTATAGCCTTTTGCCACAACTTGTGCCTTGTATCGCACAATTTCACCACTTGAGTCAGTTTTGCGTTTAAAGACCCACTTGCAGTTGGTAGCTTTATTACCATCAGGTAAATTTGTTAGATTCCAGGTATCATTATCTATAAGCGATCGAGACTCTTCGTCCATTGCAGCTGTCCAATGTAAATTTTCACTCCCACTTAGGTCTTCCTCGACTGTTGTAGGCTCATTATTGACAGCTATATTCGCAAAATGTGTTGAAGTTCCGTTTGACTTCAAATAACTCTCTTCTGACTTGCTCTCGATCATTGCTAAATGCATCACTCGATCGCCAAAGAAATTTGGAGGCCTAGAATCTCTATCCGAACGCCGAATGATTGCAATTCGCTGTCATTGTCTTCGTCCAATCTGCTGTCAACAAATGTGCTGTCATCTGCATCATCGTATAGCGACTCCTCTGTAGTGCCAATCGTTTCATCAACATCTTCATGGTGATCATGAAATTGATCGCATTCTACAACATTGTTCAGGCCATGTTGTATGCCTTCTCTACTTGCAACAGTGTTCTGGACCTGTCGCACGCCATTCGAGTTTGGACCACCACTGACAACATTGTTTTGGCCATTTTGTACGCCATTCGAATTAAAGACATCATTTACAACATTGTTTTGGCCAACTTGCACGCCATTTAAGCTACTGCCTGACGAACTACCTAATTCAAAAATATCCCCAGCAAACTCGAAAACATTGTTATTTGCATTGACACTAGGATATGTAGTATTCTCAATAACCTCGACATCTCTGCTTATAATTGATGAGTTTCTGTCCATCAAATGATATGCCTTTTGTGTCTCGCAATATCCAACAAATAAATTTTCTTTCGATTTGGCACCCAACTTCTGCCTCTTCTCTTTGGGTATAAATGGCATTGCACGTGAACCATATACTTTAAAGTAACTTACATATGGTTTTTTCCGCTCCATATTTCAATAGCTGATTTCCTCTTAAAATGACCGATGACATGAATTTTAATATAGGCTGCTGCATTCAGCGCTTCTCCCCAAAATCTTTTGTGTAAATTAGCATCCTGCAACATGCACCTCGCTTTTTCTGTAAGAGTACGAATCGTTCTCTCAGCTAAGCCATTTTGCTGTGGCGTAAATGGTACGCTGGTTTGATGTTCGATTCCATTTTGGTCAAAAAGTGCTTTAAATTTATTGCAACAAAACTCGGTGCCGTTATCACTTCGGAATTTTTTAATTTTTAAACCTGGTTGGTTTTCAACCAACGCCTTTGAATGAACAAAATTTATCATAAGTTTCATTCTTATGCTTCAACATGTACACAAAAGTTTTTCTACTAAAATCGTCTACCAGCACAAAGCAGTAATTACTTCCACCAATAGAACTGCACTTAATCTTTCCAGCTAAGTCCGCGTGTATAACCTCTAACAAGTGTGTTGCTCTCGATCCGTCTTTTGGAAATGGCCGTCGTGCGAGTTTACCCTTACAGCAAGTAACACATACTTCTCTGTTACTATCGACAAACGACACACCACTCACAGCACCATTTTTAATTTTTCTTAAATCTGACATATTCAAATGACCAAGCCTTCGATGCCATAACTCCATTGAATTTTCTGCCTTATTTGATGTCAATACCACTTTTTCACTGCATCCAATTTAAACAAGCTGCCAACTGATGACGCTGTTACCAACACACTACCATGCTTGTCAGTAATAGTGCAACCCTTGGATGTAAAATTTACAAATTAACCTTTTTCAGTTATCTTACTGAAAGTAAATTAGTGGTAAGGTTTGGCACACACAGCACGTCTTTGGCGTTAATTTCCACACACTCTCCTGACACATCAACTTTGAGGTTAACTTCGCCACTGAATTCAACTTCTATCAAATCATTATTCGCGGCTCGAATTCCTGCAAATGCGTATTTCTTTTGTCCCGTAATCCATACTCTGCTCATCGTCATGTGGTTGGTAGCGCCAGAATCAATATACCAGTCTTTTGTATCAAATTTACCTGTTAAAAACACTGCACTGAACGCCACATTACCTTTGTCTGCATCTTTTTTACGGTGTGTACTCCTGTTGAATGACTTTCTATTCGTGGTTTCTGCAATTTTTGCTTGCAAATGCTGGACAATTGGCTGCAAAATAACCTTTCTGGTGACAAGAATAGCAGATTATGCTTGACCTTTTACGAAAGGGTATTTTGTTTTTTACAAACAACGCCTTTTCAACTGCTGATGCCGAAGTAGTCGTCTCTTGCAGTAACTTTGTTTTTACAAGATCACTTGAAAGTGATTTATCAAGTTCTTCCAACGCCATTATCAATGGCTGCTACAGTCACAAGATCCGACATTTGCTGCGTAGCTGACATAATTTCAGAAAGATTGATTGATACACAGTTTTGAAGCTTTGTACACAGAACACGCCTCATTAGTGTGATACGACGCGCCAGTCCTTTATCTTCAAACGTCTTCTGTAAATTTTCCCAAATGTTCTTGACGTTTGTTTCTGATTTTATGTGGACAAAAATTGCTTTATCTATACTTAAAGAAATAGCGGCTTTTGCTTTTGCACATTTTCTTACATCAGCCTCTTCGCCTGTTAAACATTTGGATAGATCCTCCAACGCCAAATAATTTTCCATTGAGTATTTCTACGAAGAAAAGTTATCGCGACCCTTTAATTTTTCAATTGATGCTAAAAGTGTTGAAGCCATCACAAACAAATTACTTTTTTTTTTTTTTTTTTTTTTTTTTTTTTTTTTTTTTATTATAATAGTAGTATTTATTATACTTTTAATTGAACTTCATAACATGATATTTAACAATTTTATAAATTTTCACGAATTGTGCTATTTCCATTATTTCTAACAAATTCTGAGATACTTCTTTTAAAGATATTAATATTTCTTTCTGATTTTATAAAATTAGGCATCGTATTATATAGTTTTAGTCCCTTGAAGAAGAGCGATCTTTGCATTTGTAGTCTAAGTCTCTAAGTAGTCTAAAGTTGTCTGCGTTTCGTAGATTATATGGTTGAACTTCTCCCACATAGTTTAGCTGATCAATTAAATATTCTGGAGCATTTCCCATCTTCATTTTTTGGACAAAGATTATTGTATTAAGTGCCAGCCTTTGTTGTATATTAAGCCATTTTAACGTATCAAGCATTGCTTGTATTGGAGTATATCTGTTACATTTTAATATTGCACGCATAGCCTTATTCTGAAGTTTTTGCAGTCTTTCTAATTGTGTTATTGTGCAGCAAGTGTATAGTATTGTGGAGCCGAATTCAAAATGTGGTTTTATTATTGTGTTGTACATATTTATTGCCGTTATCATCGATACTTTATTTCGCACCCGTTTAAAGAACCCGATTTTTTTACCGATTTTTTTACATATATATTCAACATGCTGTTTAAATTTTAAGTCCTTGTCAATTATGAAACCGAGATATTTTATTTCATTAACTTTTTCAATTATTTGATCATTAATTTTAAAAATTACGTTACTGTTCATGTTGATTTCCATTATTTTCGTTTTACTTTCATTAAGTTTTAATTTGTTCATTTTGAGCCAATTGTTTATGTTTTTCATGTCTTTATTTAAATTATTTGCACATTCTTCCTCTGTGTTACCTTTAGCATAAATTAATGTGTCATCAGCATATAAAACAATTTCGCATTTTTCCAAAATATTGGGCATATCATTTATATATATTATAAATAATAAAGCTCCCAATATTGACCCCTGTGGTACACCAAATTCATTATCAATTTTTTCTGATTTAATACTGTTAACCTTTGTTATTTGCTTTCGGTTTGTAAGGTATGATTTAAACCATTGCAATTCATTTTCTCTTATCCCGTACATATTTAATTTTTGAATTAATAAGTCTCTATCTATGGTCTCGAATGCTCTTTTAAAATCCAAGAAAAGTGCCATTATCTTACTTTTTGCGTCTCTGTATTTCCATTTATTTATCACATAGTTAACTGCTGTTTCACAAGAAAATTTTTTTCTAAATCCCGACTGATACATTGATAATAAGTTATTTACTTCCATATAGTTTTCCAATTGTTCTTTTGCAATTTTTTCTAAAATTTTTTCACATGTTTTTAACGTGTTTATTGGGCGGAATTCGTCACATTTGTTTGTTTTAGCCACTTTTTCTACCGGGGTTACCATTGAGTATTTCCAATTTTCGGGAAAAATCCCAATTTCGAGTGATTTATTTATAACATTTAACATATTTTTACCGACAATGTTCCAGTTATCTAAAATTATTTTAATTGAGACTTTGTTAAAATCGGGTTTATCTTTTAGGTTTTTACAAGTGTTTTTAAGTTCTGTTAAAGATATTGCACGGAATTTAAATCTAGAGTTTATCACAGGTATTTTGTTGGTATATTGCACATTTTCTATTGTATTTCTTATTACTTGTATACTATTTACAAAGTAATTATTACTTTTCAAACTTGATTACAGTCGAAGTTCTCGTACTGCTTGCCGATGTTCTCGTAGTTGTTGTTCAGTTGCCGTTGTCGCGAGCTCAAAAATTTGTTGTTGCTCTTATGCCTTGATTTTACTTTCCATGCGTTTAGCGCATGTAATTTGAGGTTAAATTGCAAACTTAAATGTTCAAAATAAAAAAATGTAGAAGTAAACGCAGATGGAATTGAATTCTTCACCTTCTTCTTAAATATCGACGAAATTAATGGTGTAGATGTAGGATAGCTACATCTATTAGTTCAAGAGATATAAAAAAAACGAAGTGGCCATTTAAGCCCTTGAAAACACTTTGATCGAATTTCTTATGATCAATTGTGTTGTGCGTGTTGTGAAATGTTTGAACACAAATAATCGAGAACTGGACCTACAAGTTATATGCCGACTCCGAACGGCTTATGTTCTCAAGAACATAAGTTCTTTCGTCCTTTTATTCCGTCGAGGCGTGAACGCAAATAAGGCTGATGAAGAAAAATTTTGCCTTGATGCGGATCGTGGCCAATCTTTCGTTCACAGGTGTGAACCGGGAAACAAGGTGGCGTAGTTTCCGGCTAACGACGAATCCACATCCGAATTCGCGCCTCTCTGCATGGCAGCTGTAGTAAATATCTCTGTGTGCTTGTTTAGAGCAGCCTTGCTCTTTCCATTGCATTTCCTGGATGACGGTGTTGTCAGTTTTTATTTTTTTAAGGGCTTAAGCCAGTTGGATAATGACACCTTCCCTATAAAGGGTCCGGACATTCCAGGTGCATATCCTTAAATCATTGACCGTTTTGCGTTTGCGGTGGTCGTCAACGTAATTGGGGTTCTTTTCCGAGGCTGGTTTAGTTTTTTCAAACCCTGCGCACATTCCATGTTTAAGGTCCACGGAGCGACCCGCCGCTCAAATTAGCCGTTAAACTAACGAATGCCAGTTTGCCGTTGCCCAGGGAACACCACGAGGAGGTTTGAGTCGACTTAGGATGATTTCGACATGGATAATGCTGGCCTCGCCAGGTCGAGGCAGTCAGACACGTTGCCATGTGAAGGTTCTCCCCCTGATACCCTGAGTCGAGTTTTTAGGCTCATTAAAATTGAGTTTTGAATGAGGCTAAATATGCCGTTGCCCAGGGAACACCACGAGGAGGTTTGAGTCGACTTGGGATGATTTCGACATGGATAATGCTGGCCTCGCCAGGTCGAGGCAGTCAGACACGTTGCCATGTGAAGGTTCTCCCCCTGATACCCTGAGTCGAGTTTTTAGGCTCATTAAAATTGAGTTTTGAATGAGGCTAAATATAAACGAATCTTTTCTAAATTTCAAGAACTTAAGTACATCAAATTTCACCAGACGGCGAAAAAATGCTTAAAGCAGCTCGTGAAAATCAAAAATATGTTAAATAAATATCTTTTTTTGAGGAACAGCAAAAAAAAAAATGGAGAAATCCACATTGAACTTAAATGACTTTTTTCGATTCGGCATTTTCAACCATCAGCGGATTAGCTGATCAAAAATCACGGATTATATATTACTTAAACCCCTTTAAAAATAGTCTTAAATGGTGTTTCGGAACAAAAACTATTATAAAACAATAATGTTTTATTGTTGAAAATTGTTTTTATTTTATTTAGTTTTTATTTCTAATCATATTTTTTATGATTTGCATTCAATTAATGTTCATATTGTTTATGCTTTAGTTTTATGTTTTTCAAATACGAACACTCGTACACAAATGTGATTTTTTTTTGTCGCAACGACTTAAAAAAAAATCCCGGAATTTTCTTGACTTGTCCTGACAATACCTTTCATGCTCTGACAATCCTAGTATGAACTGATAATGTAAGATCGTCATGTGACCTATTGTGGGATTGAGGCACCCCTCGGCATTAGGGGGCTGTTCATAAATTACGTAAAATGTTTTTGGCAAATTTTAGACCCCCTTCCCCTTTTGTCACACTTCATCGCAAAGTTTTGACCCTCCAAAGTAACATAACACTTTTTTTTTTTAATTTTTTTGGTTTTTTTATAATTTAGCAGTTTTTATGAAAAAAGCGTAGAACACGTTATATTTATTACTAGAGAACACCAGTGGTCGACACTCAACCTTTTCGCCATACCACCCCCGAGCGGCGCCGGGTATTTCAGCTAGCATTTTTTTTTAAAAACTGTTCGGTGCACTCCATAGGTTTCAGGCAAGGCGATCCACTGTCTTGCGATCTTTTTAACATCATCATGGAGGGGATCGTACGAAAGGCCGGTGTGCATCGTAATGGCACCATTTTCTATAAAGGTGTCCAGCTCCATGCGTACGCTGATGATATTGATATTGTCGGCAGAACCAAGAGAGATGTTACCGCTGCTTTCGCCGCTATCGAAAAGGAATCAGCCAAAGTGGGTTTATCGATAAATGAGGGAAAAACAAAGTATATGCTGTCTACAAACAAGGGTGCGCGGCGTTTAGACTCCCACGTTTCATCCGGCAGCTATAACTTTGAAGTAGTCAAGGAGTTCGTATTCCTTGGCACCGCCATTAATACCAACAACGAAATCAGCCTGGAGATAAAGCGAAGAACAATAATTGCTACTACGGGCTCAGTAAGAAACTAAGTTCTAGAGCCCTCTCTCGATCGACAAAACTAACACTCTACAAGACGCTCGTTCTACCTGTGCTGCTTTATGGCGCTGAGGCATGGGTACTTTCGCAAACTGACGCAGCCGCTCTGGGGGTGTTCAAGAGAAAAGTTCTTTGCAAAATCTTCGGTCCTGTTCGAGTCGGCGATAACTATCGCATCCGAATAAACCACGAGCTGTATGAGCTCTACGAAGACATTGGCGTAGTTCGGCGTATAACTGCGCAGCGACTACGCTGGCTGGGCCATGTCCATCGTATGGACGGCGAAGCTCCAGCGAAAAAGGTGCTCGAGGTGAGGGTCGCTGGTCAACGACGACGAGGGAGACCATGCCTCCTATGGATGGACCAGGCTGAGGAAGCCCTAACCGCACTTGGTGTATCCGATTGGAGAAGGCACGCGCAAAGCAGAAGCGCCTAGCGAGAGCTGATGAGGTCGGCCGAAACCCGGACACGGGTTGTTACGACCATCTAAGTAAGTAAGTAGGTAAGTAAGTTCGGTGCACTCCTCCCTACTCGGATTTGTTTAAAAAAAATTATCAACATCGGTTCAGAAACAACCTGAATGCCATTCTGAGTGCTCCTCCCTACTCTGATTCAATTAAAAAATAATCATCAAAATCGGTTGAGAAACACAGGAGAAAATGGTACTGAACTGTTTTGCCTTAGCCTATTTATATATAGATGAGTTTTATTATTATTATGGAAATTTCACGTTGTTCTATTGTGTCTAACCAATAATTTGATGAAAAATTCGACCATGTTAAGGGAGTATTCCTGGTTGGCAAACATGTTTTTCAATTTTTTTTATTTTATATTCTTATAGCTTGGATATTTGAGAATATCGTCCTAAAAAGGTTTTTGAAATTCGAAATGCTTTAGGAGATATTGCCTTTTTTGTCCAGCAATGTTTTCGCCAAAATGCGATTTGCTTAATTTGGCTACTTTTTGAATGCAACGGTTTGAAGAAACCACAGAATTTCGTTCAACGCGTTCTTTAGTAGGTAATAACTTGTTTGTATACGCATTTTAAAAATAAATTAATACACATTTTAGAGCTTAGGTATTCGAATATTGGCAGCGTTTAGTTCACTTTGAATTGAGTTATTAACCGGACGCGCGCACGCATACAGTTTTGAAAAGTAAAGTTTTGTTAAAAATTTTGTGCTAAAGACAATGGATAGAAAAAGTAATAGAAATAAAAGTAAATGAAACACTGGTAGCAATCGAAAAGTCGTCCCTTGAAACGCCAGTTTTGTGGTAACCAACACGAAAGAGATGAGGACACCGAATTTACAAGTACATCGGCAAAGAAATTTAAAAATAATGAAAACGGCATTGACAACAAAACGGAGAATTGCATTTTGGAGTTTTATACAGTTTTCTCGGCGATTGCTAATTTGGTGATATGTGCCAAATGTGAAGGAAAAATCGAGTTTAAAAAAGCATCGCCGTATGGAATTGGCTTCAAAATTGGTGTTCAGTTCGCTTGCCCGACCACAACATACATTTTTTTCGTCGTCTTTGGTTGGCAAATCATATTTGATGAACCGGCGCTTGATTTTTGCCATTAGGCTTTTAGGCATTGGACCAAAAGGCATTAACACGTTTTGTGACCTCATGGATATCGGCAGAGGTGTGGGTAACTCGTTATACTACACTGCCCTGGAGAACTTTCATACAGCTGCAAGCGCGATCTATGGATACACTCTTTCAAAAGAAACTTGCGAAAGAAGAGAAAGATGCCATGGTCACAGCCGATCCACAGTGCGACCCAACAATGCTTACCATATCAGGTGATGGCACTTGGAAAAACGTGGCTTTTCTTCACTATACGGCGATACGACGTTGATCGGCAAATACAGTAAATAATCGACTCTGTTGTCAAGTCCAGCGTATGCAACAGTTGCAAGTATTGGGAAGCTAAGAAAGAAGAAGACCCACTGGCATATGAAATTGAAGACAACGAAGAGGAATGCCGTGCCAACCATCAAGGAAGCTCTGGGAAGATGGAGGTGGATGCGATAAAGGAAATGTTCGCCATGTCAGACCAAAAGCATGGCGTAAAATACTGCATGTATATCGGCGATGGCGACTCAAAAACATTCAAAGCTATTATAGACGACGATCCGTACGATGGCGACCCAATCGTCGAAAAAAAAGAATGTATATCGCACGTGCAAAAAAGAATGGGCACCAGACTTCGCAAGGCCAAAAAAGAGAACAGAGGCATTGGCGGCAAGGGTGCAGACAAACTTAGATAAAGTCATCTCTCACCTAACAACATACTATGGCCTCGCTATTCGTCGTCATCCAGAGTCGGTTGCTGACATGGAGAAGGCTGTTTGGGCAACGTTTTTGTACAAAATCTCGACTGATGAGGCTCCACAGCACCAAAACTGTCCGACCGGTGCGTCGAGCTGATGCGCCTAGCAAAAAGCAAAGTTCAACATATGCCTTGGCTCCGAAACTCAAAACAGCAACGAATCTTTCAACGCAGTGCTGTGGTCATTCGCACTGAAGCATATGCACACCGGCGCACGCACTATTGAGATTGCCAATTATATTGCAACTGTCATATTTAACGAAGGTTTTTTGCCAATACTTCAAATAATGAACCTAATGGGCATCCCGATTGGCAACGTCACATATGATTTCGCTATGTCTCGGAACGAAGAACGTTTGAAAAGGTCCGAAGCCAGAGCTCTGGCCGCATCAAAAGAAGGTAGAACTGCCCGAAGAGCACAAAGAGCCGCTGAGTCCTCATTTTTTGAAGAAGTGGAAGGATTTCTTTATGGGGCTGGCATTGCAGATTGATATATGTAGGTATTTCACAAAAAAAAAAAAATGTTTTATTTCCTAAAATTTTCTTTGAGTTTTTTCAAAATCACGTTTTTGAACTTCGAAGTCACTTTGCTCTGGTTCTACTGAACCGATTTTGCAATCGGTGAACCAAGTGCAATCGACGCAGAATTGTCTAAAACTGCATGCTCAAATTTTCCATTTCAATTTTTTTTATGTAAAAAATAACTTCAAACTTAAACGCGTTTATCTCGAAACCACGTTTTTCGAGCTTGCGGCCCAGATTGCGCCTGTAGTTCTGAATCGCTTTTGATGAAACGAAGTGCAATCGACACAGAATTGTCACCATTCTGGTCCCTACCTCAATCACAATTTTAAACAATTTTTTATAATTTTTTTTTACACTAATCTAAAAAAAAAGACCCAAAATCGGTTTTTAATTTTTCAATGACCGCCATTTTGTAAAAAATAATCGCAAAATTATGATTGAGGTAGGGACCAGAATTACATCTGTACTGAATCTAACGCCGTTTACTTTTTCCATTTCAGACGATCCGAAGCCGAGTTATCCGGGCCGCAAGCAGCATACACTCGGCAGCAAAAGTCTGCGTACAAAGATATGCCAGGTCTTGAACCAAAAATAAACAATTGTGGTTTTATGTAATAAACTTAAAATTGTATTTCATTGTCTTTTTAGTATTTTGTTCTTACTTTAAAAACAGTTTATTCAATAAAAAAGGAAAATTAATAAAAAAAAATATAAAACTTGAAAATACCTCAAAAGCAACATATGCAAAAGTCTGCGTACAAAGTAAAAAGGAACTGAAATGTGTATTATATTTTGTTTTAAAATAAATATCAATATGATGTGGGATAGCCTCTACGTTTGAGAACCTCTTGCAAGCGCTTTCGCATAGAATTCGCTAATTTTGCTGTCTCTTCGGTGGTGTTTTTGTTCCATTCGTCGACCATTACAGCTTTGAGCATTTCCTTCGATGTGATTTTATGCTGACGGATCTTGCGCTCTAACAGATCACACAAATGCTCGATGGGATTCAAATCGGGCGACTGTGGCGGTGTTTTGAGCTGTTTTGGGACGTTATAAAGCAGCCATAGTTTTGTAACGTTAGCAGTATGCTTTGGGTCGTTGTCCTGCTGAAACATATAATCGTGACCCAATTCCAAATTATCAATACTTGGCTTCAAATTTTCTTTCAATATATCTATATAGAGCTTATGATCCATTGTTGATGGTATAAAAGCCAATTTACCGACTCCTTTGGCACACATGCACCCCCAAACCATAACTCCACCACGGCCATGTTTGACAGTCGCTCTTAAGTTTTGAGCATCGAGGGCTGTACCTGGTTTTCTCCACATCAGCTGTCTTCCTTTGATACCAAAAATGCAAAACTTACTCTCGTCAGTAAAAAGGACTTTATTCCAAAACTCCTGAGGCTTCTCTATGAACTCTTTGGCAAAAGCTATGAGCTTTTGCCGATTAACGAGTGTCACCAATGGTTTTCTACGAGCTATACGGCTGCGATAACCAGCTTTTTTAAGAGTTCTTCGCACCGTATCCTTACTAATCGCCTTATTAAATTGTTCCTTGACATTTTCACAGATTTTGGAAGCTGTCAGCCTGGGATTTTGCCTCACTTGCTGCACGACACATCGCTTCTCCCGGCATGTAAGCGCCGTTGGGCGGCCAGAACGTGGTCGTGAGACATACGATCCGGTTTTTTTGAAGATGTTCACTACTCTCTGAATAGAGGAGTGCGTTCTGCCGATGGTTTCGCCAATTTCACAAAAAGTTTTGCCTTCTTTCCACAATTTACAGATAATTTTTCTTTCTTCTACACAGATTTCTTTTCTTTTTTGTTCCATTACGATTTTATTGAAATATATGCCTCAAAACACACAGCTTATCGCTCGAAATGAACTATTTATTTTAAAAAATACAGCACGCGCAGTTTTTCACCAACGACCATTCAATAAACTTCGCGGAAGTAACAGTTTATTCCTTGTACGCACACTTTTGCTGCGCAATGGATGGTATCTGCGCATTTAAACTTTCGATAAATCGATAACTAAATCGGTAAAAAGCTTGAAATCGTTCTTTAAATTTAAGTTAAATCTTAACGTACATGGTAAAATAAATATTGGACATTTGAATTATATTTTTAATATTAAAACGTTCTGCCTTATTTTGGGAAATGGTTTGTACGCAGAGTTATGCTGCTGAGTGTACCTTTTTTTCGACGCCCAACCTTAAAGGCCGACAACTTTTTGAACAGCCCTCGTACAAAGGAAAAAAAATTTGTTATTTAATTTAATATTTAATTTAATTAAATTTAATAAAAAAAAACAGAATTTAAATAACTCTTTGCGTTTTCAAATGAGAAGTTTTTCCAAAAGAGTCCAAAAACAGCCTTCCAACCAGGAATGCTCCCTTAACAGAGCTAAACACAAATGAAAGCTTTTCTAACGTTAACAGGAACACAAACCTGTGGCGACACGTTATAACTTGGATGATCGGCAGTTGTGAAAATTGTTATGTTTGTTTTAGTTTTCTTATAACATTTTGATGTTCGCTTGAGCGTGTAGTTATTACAGCTGTTTTCGATGACTGCTTAAGAGTAAGAATTCCCACTTCAGTTTAGCAAAAAAATGTTACTTTAGCTCCGTTTACTTTTATTTATTTATTTATTTATTTATCATCAACGGAATATAAGCTTCCTTACTGACTACTTGACTAAAATAATACATTTCTGAATTTTAAATTTATGGATTAACGTATGAATACTTAGGTGCTAGAAGTATTACTTATACTATGAAAATAGGAAATCAAGCAATTTTTAAATGCATTTCTGCTTAAGCCTGAATTAAAATCAACATTCATGCAGACTGTATTAGCCAGTTTTAAACAACGCGTTATCGGTTCATTGCAAGTATAATTTACTCTACAATATGGCACATGAAACAAATTCTGAGATCTGGGGTCCCGCGAAGGTACATGAAAGCCTATCTTAAGTAACAAATCAGGACAGTTAATGTTACAATATATAATGTCTCTGATGAACATGACAGCAAAATATTTACGACGCATTTTCAAAGTGAGGATGCCAAGGAGTAGACACCTAACGTTATATGCCGGCATTTCAATATTCCAATTTAGGCGCCCAATTGCTATTCTAGTGAAGCGTCTTTGAACTCGTTCAATTCGGTCAGATGACACTGAGTAAAAAGGATTCCATATAATACAACAATATTCTAATATTGATTTAACAAAAGCATTATATAGCGAAATGAGAGAAAACGGATCATTAAATTCTTTAGAGTTTCTAGTAATGAAACCTAGCATGGAGTTGGCTTTAGAGATCATATAATCAATATGTTTAGAGAAACTAAGCTTATGATCAAGAAAAACACCTAAATCTTTCATCTCAGTTACTCTTGATAATGTTACTTCGCCGAGCTTATAGGGGTACAGTAATGGATTTAAATTTTTATGAAAAGTTAAACATTGACATTTTGCAATATTAAGTGGCAATAAATTATTACGACACCAAGTAGATAGTCTTTTTAAATCCAACTCAAGTTCTGAGCATTCGGAAGTTGATTTTAGACGAGAAAAAATTTTTATGTCATCAGCATACATTAAACACTGTGAAAACTTTAGAATTTTAGGTATTTCATTAACAAATAATAAGAACAGTAGAGGTCCTAAATGGCTTCCTTGAGGGACGCCAGAAGTAACATAGATAACATCTGAAAGCTCATTGTTAATACGGACATATTGCGCCCGGCCGGTGAGATATGACTTGAGCCATCTCAAAATAATTGAATGAAAACCGATTCTTTCAAGTTTGTTTATTAATAAATTATGTTGAACTCTATCAAACGCTTTGGAAAAGTCAGTAAAAATTACATCACACTGATATCCTTTTTCAAAGTTATTTAAAATATAGTTACTAAAAATCGTCAGATTAGTAACGGTTGACCTACCAGTCACGAAACCGTGTTGAAAAGGTGATATAGTCTCTTTTACAAGAAAAGTAAACCTGTTGTACACCAATTTTTCAAACAGCTTAGGAATTGCTGAAATTTTACAAATTGGTCTATAGTTGGAAACGTCGTTCTTGGAGCCAGATTTATGAATAGGAGTTATAAAAGATTTTTTCCATTCAGGAAGAAATTCACCACTATTAAGTGATTGATTAAAAATGGTGACAAGAGGAAGAGCTAGCGCATTAGCGCATTTTTTTTTTAGGAGAATAGGTGGAAAACCATCAATTCCGGGCTGTTTATCTGCGTTTAATTGACTCAAACCTTCCACGACTTCGAGCACACTAAGTTGTAAATAACCTATGTTAATGGAATTATCAATTAATTCTAAGTTCAATTCAGGTGGATTAGAATCCGGACATGCATATACTGATTTAAAAAATTTAGCAAAAAGATTGCAGATCATGGGAAGATCTGATGTAGCAGTATCAAGGTATCGAATTGTATTTGGAATCCCAGCAGATTTTTTTTTACTATTTATGTAGTGCCAAAAGCTTTTACAATTATTTGTTTTTAATTTAGATTCTTCCTGAAATATATAATTTTTGTATAGAAATTTATTCAAATGTTCGAAATTTTTTTGAAGATAACGATATTTATCATAAAACTCCACATTGTGTGGGTCTTTTTTAAAAAGTTTATAAGCTTTATTTTTCTTATTATTTAAATTTATAAGTTCACTATTGAACCACTTGGGCTTTGATGACGTTTTTAAGTATATTTTTGGAATGAATAAATTCATCGCTTCATTAAGCTTACTACAAAAAAATTTAAAATTCGTTGACAAATTAGCGTTGTCCAAAACTGACATCCAATCAATATTGTATAAATATTGAGATATACTAATAAAATCGCATTTAGGAAAGTCGAAACTTAAACTATTATTATGATTAGGTTTTAAATAGCTATAGAATTTAAAACTAAGGCTCAGTACTTTATGCTGGTTCGTATGAAGTAATGATGATGAATTAAAGCAATCGACGATAGCATTTATTTCGCTATCAACGAAAATCAAATCTAAAAGTCTATTGTTGTTGTTAAAAATACCATTCATTTGGTGCAAATCAAATTCCGCGAAACTATCCACAAGTATACTCTCACAGGTACTTGAGATATTAACACCTTACTTTTTCCCAAAATGTAGCAACATCAGTACAATTTTATAAAAAATAAAAAAATTTCTCAAGCAGTGCTACCAAGTGTTGATTTTTGTGAAATGTGAATTTTTTAACACTTTTTACAAAATGTACCAACTCAAAAAATAATATACCGATGTACCAAGTGAACGTAAATGTAGCAATTATGGTACAATTGTACCAAAGTGGCAACCGTGATTACAGTAGTGACTATTCATTGGGGGTTATTTAATTTATTTTGGGGATAATTTCATTTTGAGTTTAAATTTTTTTTTGGGGCATTTCATATTTTCGTTTGGTGTTATTTCATTGGGGGAACAGGGGGCGAACCTTCACATATCAACGTGTCTGACTTCATTTGGGTGTTATTTCGTAGAGCCGCCTTTGCTCGGTTTAAACGTATATTCAGCTATTTTTTTCGGTTTCCGTTCCTTTTATTATGTGCGTTCTTTTATTGATAAAAAATGAAAGTAATATTTACAATAAAAATAAAATTGAATAAAATTTAAAGTTTTTAAATCTGATTTAAAAAATCCCCCCTATGTCACACTTCGTCACAAATGTTCGACCCCCTAAATGTGTTACGTAATTTATAAACAGCCCCTAGTATGAAAAAAAAATATAAAAAAGATATTGCAGCTTTAGCCTTCAAAATGATTTGTTCGCGTTGGATACCGCGAACATAATTTGACAATCGTTCTAAAAGGCTCGTTCTGCGTCTGTTTAACGATGTAGATATATCGTATATATATATATATAGTATGGCAAAACGTTCTGAGTAAGCATACTATCAAAAATGTCAAACTTTGCGATGGTGCGGTTGGATCAGTCGGAGAATCAAAACATAAATAAATAGCAACCCTTGTATTGTTCTTATCATTTAATATTTGTATTTTACCTACAAAAACATAATATTTATATTTTTTATATCTTCTACCTACATCTATGTATGACAAACATTTATAACAGACTGTTGATACGGAAACTGGAAAGAATATTTATGAAGATGCTTCCCTGCCGAATCCAAATGGAATTGAATTTGACAACCTTTATCTCGATATGAATGGTATTATTCATCCTTGTACACATCCAGAGGATAAACCGGCTCCAAAAAATGAGGATGAAATGATGGTTGCTATTTTTGATTGCATTGACAGACTATTTTGTATAGTAAGACCCCGAAAAGTTCTTTATATGGCTATCGATGGAGTTGCACCTAGAGCTAAAATGAACCAGCAAAGATCAAGACGTTTCAGAGCGGCTAAAGAATCCACTGAAAAACAGTTGGAAATGGAACGTATACGAACGGAATTAAAAGAAAAAGGTAATAATTCATTTCACTTTTGACCCTCATCTATATGTCTACTCAAAACATTGTTTTTTTAGAAATAATATGTAGGCTAGCGCGAATAAAAAAACTTCGTTTCGGTTATGTTAGCTTGACAGTTTATTCAAAAAGCCCCTTAAACAGCCATCGAAAGCTGTATTTAAAGATTAAAATAATACGGTACTTATATATCATAACTAAAATTGCGGGAAGATCATACGATGAGAGAAAACAAGTTGTTTCGGTTTCTATTTACTTTATGCTGTCAACGAGTAAGAGAGTAAACAATGACCTGTTGTGCAAGAGCACTTACAGTCATGGAAAAAAATTTAACGCCTACAGCTCGGCCATCCTGACCGCATAATCGTCCCGATTACAGTTTCTTTTATATACATTTTAATTCTTAGAACATTCGAATCTTCAAGTTTAAAGCAATTAATTTTTTATAACATGGATCATCAATATTTGAAAAATAAAAAGTTTCGTTCGCATAGAAAATATTACAAAATTAAATAATATATTGTTAAATAATATCTTAAATTTCTCTTCAAGGTTTATATTCGAAAATATAAAATGAGGTTTTTGTTTCAATAGTACATAAAATATCAGTTAACATTTTTTTTTTCGGATCAACAGTTACAAATTTTCTTTTAAAATTTATATTCGAAAAATATAATACGAGGGGTGCCTTTTATATTTCGGGATTCGAGAACAAAAACAAATATTAATCATCGGAAATCACTTTATTGTTTTTCAAAATATTCTCCATTAAGATCTATACACTTTTGCATGCGTTTGAACCAATTGTCGAAGCACTTTTGCCACTCTGATTGAGGTATCTCCAAAACATGCATTCTGAATGCCGCAACCGCTTCTTCGGGCGTCGAAAATCGTTGTCCACGCAGTTTATTCTTCACGGCTGGGAATAAAAAGAAGTCATTCGGTGCCAAGTCAGGACTATACGGCGGATGACCCATCAAATCGATGTTTTAGGTGCTCAAAAATGCAGTTGTTTGAGCCGATGTGTGAGAGCTCGCATTGTCGTGGTGAAGAGTGATCCGTCTTCGGCGGTTGGTTTTCCTGATTTCTTGGAAGACAACTGGCAAACAAATGGTTGTGTACCACTCAGAGTTGACTGTTCTGCGTTGTTCTAGTAGTACGGTTGCGACATGTCCATATTTTCCGAAAAAACAGGCGACCATTTGCTTGGAAGTGCTTCGTGCGCGAACAACTTTTGTTGGATTTGGCTCATCTTGAAACACCCATACAGTCGACTGCTGTTTACTTTCGGGCTCATACGCGTAAATCCACGATTCATCACCTGTCACGATGTCATAGACGTGTTTCGAAGCACCGCGATCGTATTTTTTGAGCATTTCCTTCGACCAATCGACACGAGCCTTTTTTTGAGCGATTGACAAATTGTGTGGGATCCAACGCGAACAAATTTTTTTGACAGTCAAATGTTTATGCAATATTGAATGTATGCTGGTCCCACTTATGCCTAAGGTTGCCTCAATCTCACGATAGGTAACATGACGATCTTGCAATATCAGTTCGCGCACAGCATCAATGGTTTTCGGAACAACAGCTGATTTCGGACGACCTTCACGAAATTCGTCTTGGAGTGAACTACGACCACGATTGAATTCACCATACCATCGATAAACACTGGTCCTTGATGGAGCTTCATCGCCAAAAATTGAATTAAGTTCATCCATGCACTGTTGCTGTGTTAATTCACGTCGAAAGTTGTAAAAAATAATCGCACGAAAATGTTCACGATTTAATTCCATTTTTAGACCGAGATGAACTTTTAAGTTACTATAAACAACACAAATAGCGCTCGTATGTCAAAACGTTCTGAGTACGTATAAGCCAACAAATGTCAAACTTTGCGATAGAGCTTTCAGTTGACAGATTGCAACACCAGGGTTGCCAAATCCCTAAATATAAAAGCCACCCTACGTATAAGAATTTTGAATTAAAAAAACTAACACGTAAAATAAATCTTTCATTTGAAAATTAATCAATTAATATCCATCGACATTATTGATATAGATGTAAACAAAATCATGTTTTGATTAATCAGTGTAATCAGCTTTAACTCTTTGTTTTAAATGATCGCTATTCAAAAGTAAAATTATCGTATTTGTGTAATTAGCTTAAGTTCTTTATTTAACATTATCGTCTTCATTTTCGTCATGCTTTAAATCAATCTCTGGGATCACGTATAACTTCATATTATTAGGAGAAGCAACACCTTTATATGGCAATCTTGTTAATTGTAAGCCGTCTATGTCTTCTATAGTATACCTTTCATTCGACAGAACCTTTTTAACCTCATAGGGCCCACGAAATTTAGCTAATAGTTTTTTATTTGTACCTGGCGTGGTGTCAACATTCTTTATCATGACAAAGTCTCCTGGCTTATACTCTGTCGGACTTTTATGACGACTATCGTAATACTTTTTGTTTTTCATTTGTTCTTTTCCAATGTTCCCCTCAGCTTCTTCCCTAACCTCTTCAAGATTCATTCCTTCAGATCCTACGTTATTAACTAAATACTCTTTAACCCTGTCGCAAAATCTTCCTTTTTGATCCCTACCAAAAAGCAGAGTGCTAGGTGTAAAACCTGTACTTCGATTCACGCTGTTGTTAATAGCAAACTCAACCTTATCTAGATTCTTGTCCCAATTACTAGTGGTTAACGCTTCACATTCTTTTCAAAAATCGGCAAACTCTTTCGAAGTGAAACAAGTCCCTCGGTCAGAAACTATTCGGTTAGGTCTAGAAAAATTAGCAAAATATGTCTTTAAACATTCTAGAGCTTCTTTACTTGAAGTGCTTTTGGTCGAATAAAGCTTGGCAAACTTGGTGAAACCATCCACCATCACCAGGACGTGTTTCTTGTTAGAACAAGAGATAGAAAATGGACCTAAATGGTCGATATGAAGGGTATCGAACGGTAATTTTCCTTTTGGAATTGGATGGAGAATTCCTTCTGTTTTTCCTGATTCAGGGGAAAAATAAATGCATTTAAGACATCCTTTTATGACTGTTCTTATCTTTCCTTTCATATTTGGAAACCAATAGATTGTAGATAAGTGCTCAAAACATTTGTCAACGCCTAAACGACAAAGTGACTCATGATGAGTTCTGATTACTTGTTCCTCCATGTGAGATGGGACGTAAAAAACAATCTTATCTTTTGTTTTTCGATATATCAACCATATCATAGTGCGGACTTTCAGATTTACGAAGCTCGGAAGCAATGGAAATTATCTTAGGGTCATGTCTTTGGGCGGCTGCGAGTACGAATTCAAAGGATTCATCGTCAACCTGCAAAATATTAAAGGATCTACTTAACGAATCGACGTGCGACATTCGATCACTTTTCCTATGCTCAACTGAATAATCATATGATTGCAACTCCAACACCCATCTCGATATACGTGGACTCAACGTTTTTTTGTTTAAGGTTAGGACAAGAGCTTGACAGTCCGTCACTATCTTGAACGGAATACCTAGTAAGTATATTCGGAATCGTATTAAAGCATAGACTATGGACAGCGTCTCAAGTTCATAGCTATGAAACTTGCTTTCGGCATCAGTAGCACGCTTCGAGAAATAAAATATCGGGTGGAATTTGGCATCGCTTTGTTTTTGAAGTAAGACCGCTCCAAATCCATGCGTGCTGGCATCACAATGTAATTCTGTAGAATTTTGTGGACTATAGATCGATAGAACTGGTGCTGAAATCAGTTTGCTTTTTAACAAGTTAAAGACTGCTATTTCTCCAGAACTAAATATGAACGTAATGCCTTTCTTCAACAAATCATAAAGAGGTTTTGCTATATTCGCAAATTGATGTATAAATTTCCTAAAATAGGAACAAAGTCCCAAAAAACTATGTATGTCCTTTGTTGAAGTAGGTAGAGGAAAGTTTTGAATAGCTTTGAGATTCACATCATTCGGACTTACACCCGCTTCGGTTATTCTATAACCTAAATATGTAATCTCGCTTTGTAAAAAAACGCATTTATCCAATCTGAGTTTTAAACCTTTAGCAACGACTATATCCACGACTTCTTTAAGAATATTTACGTGTTCTTCAATAGTTTCTGTCGCGATGAGGATATCATCCAAATAAGTCAACATTTTTGACTGCAATATCAATTTACCAAACAAATGCTTCATGTAACGCTCGGAAACAGAGGGGCCGTTTTTAAGCCCAAACGGCATTTTGGTAAATTCATACTGACCAATCGGGGTGGTAGGTAAATGACGTATATTTCATTGATTCCTCCTCAAGCGGAACATGGTAAAAACCATTTTTTAAATCTAATGTTGTGTAGAATTTCTTATTCTTAAGTCAATATTGTCCTCAATCAAAGGCAGGGGATAGTTATCTCGAAGTGTAATTTTGTTGAGTTCTCTAAAATCTACACAAAGTCTAAACTCCTTATTTTTCTTTTCAACAAGAACGATTGGTGACGCATATTGTGAGCTAGACTCTCGTATTGTACCATTACTTAGTAAATCGTTAATAATTTTCTCTAATTCGATTTTATGGGAATGAGGTAACCTTCGCGGCGTACAATGAAACGGCGCATCTTTGGACAAAACTATTATCATTTTAAATTGGTTTTCCTCAGGCAGAACTCTATGTAAATCTGCACAAAATGCTGGCCTGACTACTTCTTTCACCCTTTTTTGAATATTATACGGTATATCCGGATTAACTTTTATATCTAACACTACTTTTCCATCACTCACATCAATATTTAAAATTTGTTCAACAAAATCAACTTCATCACTAAACGTACTTACATGCGGACGACAACACTGATTTGAAGACGATAATGACAAATCATTTATGCAAACATGGGTTTCTAGACAACTATTTGACGACAATGATACAATTGAAGAACGATTACACTTGACGTTGCTTGACGACTCTGGCAATGACTCATTTTGTTGATGTTCAGCTTTCTTATCTGCTCTCTGCAACACCATAATAATTTTGTCGATGAAATTTCTCCCAAGAACAATAGGATAACTCATTGAATGATTTTTAACTACAAGCAAACATAAATTAGTTTCTAAATGATCAAAAAATATAAACGAATTAACACATCCCAACACTTGAAGGGGGCTGTTGTTTACTCTACAATATGAACGACTGTTTTTATCCAATGGTGAAATCATCAACTGCGGCAAGAACTTCTCCTGAATGAAGCTTATCGGACTCCCAGAGTCCAAAAGTGTCATAAGCGTGCACGAACATTCAAAATCACTACCGGTGAATCGATAAAAAATCTCCTTCTCAAAGTCATTAGAATCCAAGCTACAGTGATGTTTAAGGTGACTGCTTTGATTAGTGGAAAAGTTGTTGATAATCTCTGTACAAACGTTTTGTACATCTTCACTGTTGCTGTTGTTGATGTTGTTGGCCTTGAGAGTCAAAACTGGTTTGTGGCTTGGACAATTTCTTGCAATGTGTCCACGAGAACCACACTTAAAACATGTGAACTCTTTCTTCGCACACAAAACATTAGCAGGTGCATAATTGGCATGTTCTTTTCCCTTGAATGGAACATTCTTTAGCCTGTTTTGACTACTGTGAGACTGAGATATGCTGGGCTTAGCTGACCAATTGTCTCGGCTGTTGTTTTTGAACTTTTCGTACTTTCTAAGCGCGTTCTTAAGCTGTTCCATATTGTTAGCGTTGTACAATATACTTTTGTTGACTTCGGTATCAGATATGCCCCTGATGATAAATTGCATTAAATCTTCTTCCTCAATAGGGTTATGTGATGCTATTTCTTGCATGGACAAAACAGCCATCGTAAGCTGTATTTAAAGATTAAAATAATACGGTACTTATATATCATAACTAAAATTGCGGGAAGATCATACGATGAGAGAAAACAAGTTGTTTCGGTTTCTATTTACTTTATGCTGTCAACGAGTAAGAGAGTAAACAATGACCTGTTGTGCAAAAGCACTTACAGTCATGGAAAAAAAATTTAACGCCTACAAATATGTTTATGTATAAGAACAGGTAAGACAAGACTAGAGTTGGCTTAAAGTTATCTTGTTAACTAAAAATTAGAATGACATGATATGCCGTAAATATCATTAATTTTTCAATCGCTGTGTTTATCAGAAAAAAATCTTTCAATTTAGCTCAAACCTCATATCCCATATCAACTTTTATGCTCTTTCCGAATTTGATTTTTTAATATTGACATTTTTTAAATATCATGCAATAACAATAGAGTTCAGCTACTACAGCTTTATCGCACTTCTTCAGCATTAACCAATTCAAGGCCACGACCCAAATATCATTGAAAAATATCAGCGTTATGGATACCAATGACCCCAAACAAGTTAATGTGGGAAAAATTTACCCACCATTGAATGGGTTGGGCTCAGGGACAACACAAGACGTAAGAACTAATCATGCGTATACATAGATCTAATTACACAACTGTTTTTAATCTACTTTTGAGTTGACCTTTTGATAAATTAACATCGAAAACGCTACAATTGTTAACAAAGGTACGCATGCGGTTTAAAGGAGCAGTAGCATATAATTTGTTTTACTAAATGGTAAATAAAGTTGTTAGCGTTTCTACTGCTTCTACGGTTAGTGTTAAAAATTATGTGAGAAAAAAGTTCTGGAGAATCGGATACACCTGTTATAAGTTGGTGTAAATATACGATATCTGCAGATTTCCTTAGATCACTTAAATACTGCATTTTTAATAGTTTTAAACGATCCTTATATAAGGAGGAAAGTCAAATATGTCTGTTCCACTTAAGCCCCTTAGAGCAAACTGAACAAAACGTTTTTGGATTCTTTCTATTTCATCAACATGCACATTGTAACTTGGGGACCAAACTTGACTTGCATACTCTAAATGAGGACGCACGATTGCGTAATACAACGTTGTAGTTGTAATAATGCTATGAAATTCTTTGGCCCAGCGTTTTATTAATCCAAGCATTGAAGATGCTTTTTTACAAATATAATCAATGTGAATGTTAAACGATAGCTTAGAATCCATGCATATTCCTAGGTCTTTGACAGTATCTACACGCCTCAAGGCAGTATCTTTAATCTTATAATCAAAAATAAAATTATTCCGTTTTCGCGAAAAGGTCATAGTTTGGCATTTATCTGGATTTAAAAACATACTATTTTTAGAACACCAAACTTCAAAGGATTTTAGATCAGACTGGAGTAGATCTGAATTATCTCTAGAATTAATCGTTCTGTATATTTTCATATCATCGGCATAAATAAGCAGATGAGAGTGTTCAATGACGTGAGTTACATCATTGATAGCTAAAATAAACAGAAGAGGACCAAGGTGACTACCCTGAGGAACACCTGATCCAGCAATAAATTCAGAAGACAATGCGCCTCGGAAACGTATTTGGTATGATCGCTCCACCAAATACGATTTAATCCAGTTCACAAAATATTGTGGAAATCCCATTAAGCCAAGTTTAAATAAGATTAGATTGTGTGGTAGCTTATCAAATGCCTTACTAAAGTCAGTGTAAACACAATCGGCCTGGTTACCAGAATCAATAGAATTTAAGCAGAATGTTGTAAAATCGAAAAGATTAGACACAGTGGATCTACCATTCACAAAACCATGCTGACGAGTTGTTATGACTTCCCCACAGTGAATTTTTACCCGATCGTACACGATCCGCTCAAAAAGTTTTGGAATCGATGAGAGCTTGGCAATAGGCCTATAGTTATTGACATCATTCCTGCAACCCTTTTTATAAATAGGACTTATAAATGATTTTTTCCAAAAAAGTGGAAAATAAATTTCGTTAATAGATTTATTGAATAATAAAGAAAGTGGTTGACTCAAAACGGAACCGCATTGTATTAACACTGCGGCAGGAACACCATCGGGATATATAAGGATATATGTTCCAAAGAAACTCTGGGTGGGGAATTCATATATTCAAAGTACTCTTCATCAGGATTAAAAGAATCTGAATAAAATGATTCTTTAAAAAGATTGGCGAATAGGCCACAAATTTTGACGAGAGTAAATCCCTCAAGAGTTCTAAATGAGCAGTGGAATCCATCGGATATCTTCTTTGTGTTTATGAATCCCCAAAATTTCTTTGGATCTGACAATGATCCAATGTTATGCTGAGAATGACAATGTTATGCTGAGGAACATTATCTAAATATTCGTAATATATTATTCGAAACGATTATGTGCAACGATTATGTGCAACGAATAGACGTGTTTTTTTCGGCGACAGCAATTAAAGCGTTTTATTGCTGGTATATTCAACAAAAATAGTTTTATTTTGCCACCACCTATTAATCACAATCTGCCGTGTCGATACATATTTTTCTTTTTAATCAACTTATAAAGTTAGTCGATTATGTTTAAAATTAAATATAATTTAAAACATGTCAAACGTAATAAAAAACACATGAAGTGCTGCAATAAGTCGCAAACCTGCTGTTTCGGTGACCCCCGTCGGTACTTGCAGCTGGCAATCGGCTGACTCATCGACTGCAGCTACACCTATGGTCTCGGATGCAAGTTGGAACATCAAGCTGAATTGCATAAGAGAAAGCATTGTCGAACAACTAACTGGAGCAATAAATGCGTCTGTGGGTAGAGTGATGGAGAGAATTGGTGAGGTAACTGCAGAGTTAACGAATCTAAAGTCCACCATTAGGAGTGTTATAGAGCGAGTTAAGATGGTTGAGGCGACATGCGCTGATTTTAGTGCGTTAAAAGACGACATAAAAGAATTAAAAAAGTAAATGGATAATCGTCAAAGCAACAACACAAGCGGACCACCCCTCTCTTCAACGCTAGATGAAGAAATAAGAGCGCTGAAGACACAAGTAGAGTCGTACGAAAATGATGCTATCTCATCTGACGTCATTAACGGAGTTCCCTTTGCAACTGATGAGAAACTTGCTGATAAGTTTGACAAGATATGCTTTTTAATAAAATGTAGCCCAGTAAGACTAAGGAATATATTTAGAGTACGAGCCAAAAACAACAACAAAAATTCAGCAATTGTTATAAAATTATCTTCTGCGTACGACCGCAATCACTTGCTTAAAGCTGTTTCTGCTTTTCGCAAAACCAACAAGTGACAGCTATTACTCATCGACATTGGGTATGGTGGAGGTGGGTCACTGTACTTGCTCGAAGGTTTGACCAAAACAAACCGCGCAATCTTGCTTTATGCAAATCAACTAAAGCGCGGGATCCGGTTTGTTGATGTATGTACGTTGCGTGGTAATGTTTGTGTAGGACATCTCGAGATGGTGAGGCGAAACTAGTTTAAACCAAAGAGCAAGCTAATTGTATCGCTGGAACATAAAGCTGATCATTGATTTTGTTTTTATTAGCTTTTATTTAACTTGCTTCGTTCGTATGCCCGTCAAATCTTGCAAACACTTTTTCGACAACTTGTGGGTCTCCTCTTAAGCTGAAATTTAGCATACATATGTTAGCCCGGTGAGAATGCAATATTATGAAAAAAAATTGCCACCCTCTTTCTCCGCCCACAGATCAATAAAAATGCTATATCACCAAAACTACTAGGCCGATTCTGCTGAACTTTTGGCAGTAAATTTCCTTCAAGCAGAAGATGGGGCTTAAGAAAAAAGTTGGCCACACCCCTTTTACCGCCCACAAATCAATAAAAATTTTATATCTCCAAAACTACCGGGCTGATTCAACTGAAACTGGCAGTAAATTTCTTTCAATTATAGGATGGTTTAGGAAAAAAATCTTGCCACACCCCTCTTACCGCCCACAAATTAATAAAAATGCTATATCTCCAAAACTATTAGATCGATTCAGCTGACATTTTGGCAGTACATTTTCTTCATGTAGAGGATTTTTTAGAAAAAATAAGTTACCACACCCACTTTTACTGCCCACAAATCAATAAAAACGCTATATCTCCAAAACTACTAGGCCGATTCAGCTGAAATTTTAACAGTCAATTTCCTGGCCTGTATTTCACTTAGGTTGAATTGGGATGCCTTTAAGACTAAAAAGTAAAAACTAAAAAAATATAAAAAAATACTTAAAAAATAAGCTTTTATTTAAAAACAAAACGAACTAAAATGAAAAAAATAAATGTCAGTGACATTTGTCATATATGTATATTAGGGTGGGGCGCTTTGAACATCTTAATGGCTTCACGTTTCTTATTCTTGGGATTGTACTGAGCAAAAAAGTCCACTAGACCATACGTCTACGGTGAAAATCGAGCTTCAGATTTTGTTTTTTCTCAGACTTTTCTGAGTCTGAGACAGTTTTTTCTCAGACTTTATTTTTTTGAAAAATTTGCAAATTTTCTTGAGCTCATATTTCGTAAACTATTTGAAATTTTGACTTATTTTAAAAAGTAAAGTTGTAGCTATTATCTCGGTCTACAATTTCTGCTTGTTTTTGGATATTTTGGCCTATAACAGCCAAACCATTCAGATTTTCGATCCAATACTAAGACAAAAATTGTAGCCAAGACAATAGTTAAGACTCTCTAGTACATCGCAAAAGCATTGGAACGCTCCTTCAGGCAGTTTTGGCCTTGTGAAAGTGCAAATTTTTAGTGAAAATATTGATAAATTACCATTTTCAGTTGTTCATAACGCAAAATCAGAAAAATGTTCTATTTCTTATTTTTTTCCACTTTTTTTATCCAAAAGTAAAATGTTTTTTTTGTTTTGTTCAATATTTACTTTGAAAATTATGAGAAATTCATTTAAAGTACAAAGTAATGGTATTGGTAGAGACAAGGTATGAATCAAAAAGAAAGCAATTATCGTTTTAAACGATTTCACATCAAAAATTCCAATTCAGTGTATTTTTCATTCAAAGATTGCCTTCCAAATCTTTTCGAGATTCCATACGAGGCGCTTCTTTCGGCCTTTAGATACAGATGCCATTATACCTTCCACGGTTTTTGTCGATTGAGCGCATAGCAACACTAGCTAGTAGCTGGACATGACGCTCCGTACCTTGAATATGACAAGGTATTAGTGGGTCTGGAAATGGTGGATCCTCATCATCTACACATTCGAGGTATTGTTGTAAATGCTCATACGGAATTTTCCTGGTAAATGGCGGTTCAAATAACAATGCTTTGTCCTCTAAATCGATCATGTGAACGTAATTCGTACAATCAAAATTGATGTTTGGTTTTACATATTCGCGAAGCTCAGTTAAATCGCAAGCGTTGTCGCGAATATACAATAGTTTTTGAGTGCCAGTTTACGAATTTCTTTACAATCATCGAATAACATGCTCAACAAAACATATTCACTGTGTGCGAAATAGGAATTAATCTGTATTACGGGATTTACGATGTTACATAAGTTGTCTGGTAAATATTGCGTCCACTGGATGAATTTTCCAAGCAGAGCACTACCGTATACAGCCGAATTGTAGTATTTGACGTTGAAATACATGGGAACATACACTTTTATGATGTACCTTGCCAAAATTTGTAAATTTTGTGATGGGTTTTCTGTCGCAATATACACACGGAGCAATCTACTAGCTTTTGTTATCCATCTCGAATGTCCTACCGGTCCAGGTTTGATGTTTGCAAGATTAATTGAGCAACTACCATTTGAAACGGCTTGGCCAATTTGGTGTAGATATTTAACGTCCGTGGAAAGTTGATTTTCAGCATCTGTACTCATTGGAGGAATGTGTTCAAGTGGAATAAGTTGAAATTTTTCGATAATCTGAAAAATGTTTAGATTATTTCAATAAAAAAATTACAAAACTATATCGTATAGAGAAAGAAGTACATAAAGTTATGATATTTACTTGTAATGTATTCCAAATATCTATCCTTTGAGCTAACGATCCAGTGCTTTTTGTCGGTCCAGTAGTGGCCGATTTTTCGACAGCGTTGTACAGATGTCGGAACGGCAATTCGTTGTAACGAAGTAAACAGATAAACCAATGTATTGGTCTATCTAGATAGTGTTCGATGAGACGCAATACACCTCCAGACGTGCCAGTGTTTGCCACCTCACCGTCACTACAGACGGCAATTAAATTTGCAAGTGAAAGATTTTTAGATTTGAAAAATGCAATCAATTCGGCTTGTTTCGCTGGAGGTTTCGCCTTTGCCTTCTAAATTCACATAGCCAATTAGTGCCGAATGTGGTTCACGTATTACTACTAGGTGTGGTTCTTTTCGCATTGTAGTGTGATATACTTCATTAATTTTCTCCCGAGTTAATGAATCATTTTTGCGACCATCAAACGAAAAAGTGATCAACGATTCACCATCGTGATTTGCTCGTAAAATATCGTGTCTCGATTTTTCACGCTCTCGGCTCACTTTTCTTTCATCCATAATATTAAAACTGTATGTCAGCGAATAAAGCTGAAGCCAAAACAAATGCTAATCGATCGGATACCCCAAAGCGATAGCACATCATTGCAAACCGTGGTGTACTATATCGTGGAGTATACATTCTTCGCACGGTTGGTATATGGATTTCCGAACCAGGAGGTTCATAGTTTTCCAATTCATGCACATCTGATGCGGTTGGTTGAAATATTGGATCAGATGATGCACCTGAATGTAAAGATGGTAACACAGTCGATATTTCTGTTTCGACTGGCAAATATTCAGGTATTGTAAGTCTCCGTTCGTTATGCTGATCCAACATGAATTCATGGAGTCGGTCAGGAATTTTGCCACAATTACATCGAGCTGTTTTGAGCTGGCATTTAAATTTTCCGATAGAAAATATTTTCGTTGTGCAAATTCTCTGAATTTAGCATCATTTTTTGCTTGTCTCTTACAAGCTTCACGGTAATTTTTCAATATTCTGCCCAATTTCTTAATAATTTTTTTTTCCAATAACCTCATCCAAATTTGTATCAATTTGTTGCACACGTGTGGGGTGAATGTGCCGTATGAAAACATTTTATTTACGTTTTTGCAACGAGCGGCCAAGAAAAAAATCATGTTTCAAAATGTCGCTCGTAGTTGGAAGCGAAATATCGTCTAATTCAGCCTCTAAACCGAATGCCAATACGTTTTGCGAAGGGATATGTTCTAGACTTGATGATGACGCTGATGATTCTGGCTGCGTCTCCATCTCCACATTCTCTGTATTATCAGAATTCACTGGATAATCCATTTTTTTATATCTTAAATTAAAAAAATGTTTTTTATTAGCACTGCACAGTTTATACACGAAACAATTATTTCTAAAACTTACATTTGCGGCAGATATTTTAAAATGCGTATTTAATTTTATGTGTATTTGATGCTGTGATCGTTTACTGTTAAACTAACAAAAATGTGTCCAATGAACTGAAAACAATAGAAGAATAAAAAATAAGAAATAAAATAAATAGAATAAAATAGAATAAAATAAAAAAATAGAATAAAATAGAATAAAATAAAAAAATAGAATAAAAATAAGAATAGAACATTTTTATGATTTTGCGCTATGAAAAACTGAAAATGGTAATTTGTCAATATTTTCACGAAAAATTTGCACTTTCACAAGGCCAAAACTGCCTGAAGGAGCGTTCCAATGCTTTTGCGATGTACTAGAGAGTTCTTAACTATTGTCTTGGCTACAATTTTTGTCTTAGTATTGGATCGAAAATCTCAATGGTTTGGCTGTTATAGGCCAAAATATCCAAAAAAACGTGACAAAAGTCTGAGAAAAAACTGCAAGTCAAAATCTGGAAGCTCGATTTTCACCGTAAACGTATGGTCTAGTGGACTTTTTTGCTCATTACAATCCCAAGAATCAGAAACGCGAAGCGCCCATTAAGATTTTTTTCCTTCCATACTAATCGCCACACCCTAATGTATATAGTAGGTATGTTCTAGATTCAGAAGTACCTCTCTCTTCGGTAAACTGACATCCGTCAGTTTGACGGCTAATTTGAGCGGCGGGTCGCTCCGTAGACCTTAAACATGGAATGTGCGCAGGGTTTGGGTCCCGCCACATAACTACTGCCCAATGAAAACTGAACCAGCCTCGGATAAGAACCCCAATTAAGTTGACGACCACCGCAAACGAAAAACGGACAATGATTTACGGATATGCACCTGGAATGTTCGAACCCTTTATAGGGAAGGTGCCATTATCCAACTGGCGGAAGCCCTCAAAACAATAAAGGCTGACATCACCGCCATCCAGGAAATGCGATGGAAAGGGCAAGGCTGCTCTAAACAAGCACACTGTGATATCTACTATAGCTGCCATGCGGAGAGGCGCGAATTTGGATGTGGATTCGTCGTTAGCCGAAAACTACGCCACTTTGTTTCTCGGATCACACCTTTGAACGAAAGATTGGCTACGATCCGCATCAAGGCAACATTTTTCTTCATCAGCCTTATTTACGCGCACGCCCCGACGGAGGAAAAGGACGAAGCCGTTAAAGACGCTTTCTACGCTAGTCGTGAGGACGTATACGACCACCTTCCGGTCTATGACGTGAAAATAGCCCTCGGCGATTTTAATGCGAAATGTCTGATAGACTTCGCCGCGGCGCGAAACATGGTAGTTAGTAGCACCAGATTTAAGCACCTTGACATCCACAAGACCACCTGGCTGTCCCCGTATCAAATAACGTGAAACCAAATTGATTATGTTGTCATCGACGGAAGGCATGCCTCTAGTGTTCTAGATGTGCGTACATTTCGGGGGGTCAACATTGACTCCGACCATTATCTTGTTGCAGCCAAGATCCGCATGCGATTATGCAATGCATAGAACATACGCACAGGAATGCAACGAAAGCTAGATGTCGCTAAGCTGCAATTACAACGGACTGCCGAAGCCTACTCCGCTCAACTCTCGGTTAAGCTCAACCAACCAACCTCTGGACCCGATGACGCCGGCTGACTTTGGGCGCGTATATATCCCACTCCATGCGTGCAGCCGCTGAAGAAGTCATTGGTTTCCGACGCCCGCAACCTCGGAACCAATGGTACGATCAGGAGTGTCGCATCGCGAAAGCAGTAAAAAACAGCGAATATAGAAAAACGCTACAGTCAGCTGCAATGCGAGCCGTGCGAGAAAACTACCGCGAAAAGAGGAAGGAACAGAGGCGCCTTTTCAGACGCAAGAAAAGAGAGCAGGAAAAGCGTGAGCGTGAGGAACTAGAGGTGTACCAGGGCAAGAAGGATGCACAAAAATTCTATCAACAGGTTAAGCGTCTAACCCAAGGTTTCAAGTCCGGATCATCCACTTGTAGAGACGAAAATGGAGATCTGAATACGGATACACAGTGTGTGCTGAGATTGTGGAGACAGCACTTCTCCAATTTACTTACTGGCGACGATTCCTCCAATGCCGCCCATGGAGAGCGCAGTTAAATGCCACCAATCAACGATGACGGAGTGGAAGTACCACCACCTAGCTATGAAGAGGTTCGAGTTGCTATCCAACGACTCAAAAACAATAAAGCAGCGGGTGCTGACCGTCTGTCAGCTGAATTGTTTAAAACCGGCGGCGATGAATTGATAAGGCGCATGCCTCAGCTCACCAGCAAATTATGGCTAGCAGAAAGCATGCCCGACGATTGGAACCTCAGCGTCCTGTGCCCTATACTTAAGAAAGGAGATCCAACAATCTGCGACAGTTATAGAGGTATCAGT
Organism: Coremacera marginata; assembly: GCA_914767935.1. Lineage (NCBI taxonomy): Eukaryota > Metazoa > Arthropoda > Insecta > Diptera > Sciomyzidae > Coremacera > Coremacera marginata. The sequence goes on from OU612043.1 coordinate 114,810,765, forward strand.
CTTATTTCCATCGCATATAAGGTTCTCTCAAGCGTACTGTGTGAAAGATTAAAGCCGATTACAAAAACACTGATTGGACCTTATCAGTGTGGCTTTCGACCTGGAAAGCCACCATAGACCAGATTTTCACGATACGACAAATCCTGGAAAAAACCCACGAAAATCAAATTGACACACATCATCTCTTTGTCGACTTTAAAGCTGCGTTCGATAGCCCGAAAAGGGATTGCCTATACGCAACAATGTCTGAGTTCGGTGGTCTAATCAACTTTGCAGTTGGAAATGACCTCTCCGAAACCTTCAATACCGAAAGAGGTTTCAGACAAGGCGATCCACTGTCTTGCGATCTCTTCAACATCATCATGGATGGGAAAATCAGTTCAGTGTCGAAAAAGACTGCAAGCGAGTAAGACCTATGTCGGACGAAGACAAAAGAGAACAGCGAAAAAAATTAAAAAGCTACACTCTAAAAACAAACTAGCGAACAAATCTTAATGCCTGCATATGCTCTGCATGTTATGAATAAAATTTTAAAAAAATGTCTAATGTGTTTTGCAAAGGGCGCAGAGCACATATTTTGCATTAAATTAAAAATAAATATTTAAACTTATTTTGTTGATATTATGCGAAATTTTAGAAGCTTAATTAAAATGGCTTGATTTTATTTGAAGTTTTATTTCTCAAATGGAGAACCTTAACTAGAGTTCACTTTTCTCATTAATTTCTTTCTCTCAACTCAATACATAAACATCAATTGGTCAATCTTTTCTTCTGTCATATTCTACTTTTTATTTTCCTATCTTGCAGCTAACTAAACATATGTTTATAATTTGCCGCAATTTGTGCCGACTGTGGTAAATTTTTATCAATTAAACCAAAAAGAATCCAGTTTTAATTTTTTTATTTTAAATATGCATAAAAATTTGTCTCAGTGCAAAGAGCACAAAACAACACGAATCTTTAAATGTAGTGGTGCCCATACCTGATTATGATGATGGGTAACCAAGAGAAAGGTTCTTCTGAATCTAGAATATACATATATGACAAATGTCACTGAAATTTATTTTTTTCTTTTTAGTTCAAGTTTTTAGTTCACGTTTTGTTTTTAAATAAAAGCTTATTTTAAAAAAAAAAATTTTATTTTTTTTTTATATGTTAAGTAAAAGTAATTATAAAACATTAATTTGCTTATATATAAGCATCTGTTTATCTGTCCATTTAGTTCTAACCTCTTTTTTTCTCATTATCATAAGTACCGAGTAATTCTTTCTTACTTTTCGAACTTTATCTTCAATAGTTTTTTCCTTATCCACTTTATTTATTTTATCGATTTAATTTGTTTTTCTATATCTTATATTTGTTCAAAGCTTTTTCTTTTTGTGACAAATCTTGACACATTCTGATTGTTCGTCTATTCTTGTTTATGATAATTATAAAGCCTTAATTAGTGTTTTATGTAATCAACGTAGTGGTTTAAATGTAATACATTTTAATGCGCGTAGTTTAAACGAAATTAAGCTTGATCGGGCTAGATATATTCTTGAAAATTCACCAGTTGATATTGTGTGTGTTACCGAAACCTGGTTCAAGAGGGATGTTCCTGATTCTTTTTTAATTTTAATGGATTTAGACTTTTCCGAAATGATAGAAGTGCTAGAAGGGGAGGTGGTGTTGCTGTCTATTGTAAGTCTAGTCTCAATTCTAAGTTTTTGAATAAATGTAATGATGGTTATGAGTTTATTAATGTTGAAATCTTCGATAATCATAAAAAAAATTTTAGTCTCTAATTAATTTATTACGGAATGTCAACGTTGAGTGGCTTAAAAGTTCGTTATATGCAAAATTGTGAATCTAGTTTGCTTGATGTTTGTCTAGTTTCTGATGTTTCTTATGTTCTAAAGTTTGATCAAATGAGTTTTTTGTCTGATCATGACTTACTCTTTTGTTGTCTTAATCTTAAGCAAAATATATTAATCTAAGCAAAACTACGCAGGTCAGTTTCTCTTATCGTGACTACAAATCATTTGATTTATCTGCTTAAAGTCATGAATTATCTGATATGAGTTGAATGGACTGCTGGTTTTATAGCTCGGCAGATGATAAACTAAGAGTTTTCATGAATCAATTAAATAACTTATTTGACCGTCATGTGCATTTACGCTCAATTTAAATTTCTAATAACTCATGTCCTTGGTTTACAATTCTGCTATAACAATAGAGTTCAGCTACTACAGCTATATCGCACTTCCTCAGCATTAACCCATCTAAAGCCACTACCCAGTAATCATTGAAAATATCAATGTTATGGATACCCGTGACCACAAACAAGTTAATGTGGGAAAAATTTACCCACCAATAAATGGGTTGGGCTCAGGGACAACACAAGACGTAACAACTAACCATGCGTATATATAGATCTAATTACACAACTAATTTTAAGGGGATTGGTATAATAAAAATCTATAAAATCTAGCAATAAACTCCAGTCTAAATCGAAAAATAATCGAACAAACGATTACTGGGACTAGTACAGGAGAGCTCGAAATTATGCTTCACTCATGGTTAGACAAGAAAAGACACATTTTTTCAGTTCCAAATTTAATTCAGGCTAAAACTCAAAACAATTACGGCAAAATAATTCAATAAGGGAGAAAACTTGAAAAGCATATTCAATCTTATATGCCGATCTATTGACTTCCTCGCGCCGCAGCTCAGAGATATTTTTCGAGTTAAGGCCAATACGAATGTCGCGAACCCTTTGGTTGTTGTTAAGTTCTACACTACTTACGACCGAAATCGAGCTCTCAAGGCCTTTGGCGAGTATCGCAGGCGTTCGAAGCGAGCTGTTAATCTCCGTAATGCTGGTCTTGACTCGGACAACAATGTGTTTATACACGAAAGCCTTGCTGTCGAGGCAAGAAAAATATTACAAGCCGCGATTGCCTACAAGCGCAAAAAACAAATTTTCAACGCCTTTTCTCTGCGTGGTTCTATCTTCATCAGACTGCACAAAGATGGGGATAAAATTAAAGTCTGCAGCATTGATGAGCTACAAAATTACGCAAGTGGAGTCGCCGAAGCAGAAGTATTTCTGTAATGCTTTATTTTTCAAAAATGCTTTTTATTTTACCCTTTCTCTTCTACTCATTTCTATATCTGCCACTTTATACTTTTTTAGATTCTTTTGTCCTTTTGCATCTTTTCTATTAAATGCTTATTGTGCTAATGTTTTCTTTGTATTATATGCTCGTAGCGAATAACACTGACTCTCGCACTAACGAAAATCATAAAACAATGATTGAAGTCTTATGCAAGCAACGCTCCGGCCTGAAAATCTCACATTTTAACGCAAGAAGTCTCAATGACTTTAAGATGGACTGCGTTAAAAATGTTTTTTAAAATTCCTCTATTGATATAATTTGTGTGTCGGAAACCTGGTTTCACGAAGATGTTGAAAATTCTTATTTAAATATTAAAAATTTTAACCTGTTTCGGAATGACAGATCAAACAAAAAAGGCGGTGGCGTTGCAATATATTGCAAAAAATATCTGAATGTTAAAGTGCTGAACAAATCTATTGGTTCGGATGTTGAATACTTGAATGTTAAAATTTATAATAACAGAACTAAAGTCTTTCTTTCATGTGTATACAACCCGAATCGCAACTGTAGCTTAGAACCTTTACTTAAAGACATCTCTTCCTGTGCCATAGACTTTCAACACTTTATTCTATGTGGTGATTTCAATATAAATATACTTGCAAATGATAGCCTCCGTGGAAATTTTGTCGATAATTTAGCTGAAGCCGGCCTTAGCATTGTTAATACAACTATTCCAACTAGGTTTGCCAACAATGCTTCTCCTAGCTTACTGGATATTTTTGCAGTCTCCGATCAAGACTCTGTTTTACTTTTTGACCAGTTGTCATTCGTTTCAGACCATGACCTTATATTTTGTGCACTGGATATTGATCTCTCACCAGCTGTTATTGATACTACTTTCTTTTACCGAAACTTTATGAGCATTGATTACGGATCATTATTAAACAGCTTGTCTCATATCAACTGGACCGACTGTTGGTTTTTGAGCTCAGTCGATGAAAAATTAAATTTTTTTATTGATAACATTTCTGATCTTTTTGAAACCCATGTTCCCCTTAGCACGTTTCGAGTCAATAACAGGTCCTGCCCCTGGTTCACATCTTCTGTAAAAATGGCTCTAAAAAAACGTAACAGATCATACAGCAGGTGGAAACGAAATCCAACCGTGGCGAACTGGGAGGCTCATAAAATCTCAAGGAACGAAGCTACGTCAGCTGTTAGGTTGTCCAAAAAACAATTTTATTTGACTAAGCTCAGTCCCTCACTGCCATCGAAAAGGCTGTGGAACAACTTAAAAAGTGTAGGAGTTAGCAAAAAGAATATCGAATCTTGCCCAATTGATCCCAATCACCTCAACAATTTTTTCACTGCTAACTCGTTGTCTGATGATTTAGATGAATCCATTAACCATGTTAGTCATGCTATCTTCCCTACTCAGTTTAACTTTAACGCGGTAAGTGAAATGGATGTCGCCCGCTGCATAACAAAAATAAAATCTAGCGCGTCTGGTGAAGATGGCATATCCATAAAGTTTGTTAAACTTATATTGCCTTATGTGCTCAGCCCGCTCGTGCACATAATTAACCACATCTTTACAACCTCGTGTTATCCTGCAATTTGGAAGGTAGCGACCATTATTCCAATTGCAAAAAATCTAATGCGAGTGAGCCATCTGACTTTAGACCAATTAGCTTGCTGTCTTCGATTTCAAAGGTCTGCGAATCTTTAATGGCTGAGCAGATTTCAAGCCATGTAAACACATTTGGTCTCATGTCGGACCTTCAATCTGGGTTCCGCCCTGGCCATAGCTGCTCCTCTGCAATAGTCAAAGTATTGGATGATGTTAGAATACCCTTTGATATGGGACATCTAACACTACTATGCTTACTGGACTTTTCGAAAGCCTTTGACTCTGTAAACCATAATATTTTATGTAAAAAACTAAAGTTCAATTTTGGATTCTCCGATACTTCAGTTCAGTTGTTGGTGGAAAGCTATCTAAGCGAATGGTCACAGAGAGTTAAAGTAGGGTTTAATTACTCTACATTCAAGAATACTAATACTGGAGTTCCCCAAGGCTCGGTTCTAGGTCCACTTCTATTTTCCTTGTTTGTCAATGACATTTTCGATATATGCAAAAACGTCACAGTGCATGCGTACGCTGATGATCTTCAATTATATTTGTCTAGACCTAGCGGCCTCATTGAAGATTTGTGTGTAAGAATTAATGAAGATTTAGATACTGTAGCTAAATGGTCTAAAGATAATAAACTCAAACTAAACCCCATAAAATCATACATTCTACCAATATCTAAAACATCTTTCTTAAACTTTGATCTACCCCCAATTCTACTCAATAACGTTGAACTGGAAGTTGTTACTAAGGCATCTAACCTTGGGTTTAAAATAAATAGTTTCTTGTCCAGTGAGGATCACATTAATTCCTGCGTGAGTAAAGTCTACTTTGTTTTACGGAACCTAAGAATGACCTCGGCGTTTGTTCCCATCGAAACAAAACGAAAACTTGTATTACAACTACTGATGCCCATCATCACTTACTCGGAAGTAGTTTATAACAATTTAGATTCACGTTCATCCCACAAATTGTTAGTTGCTCTAAATAACGCTGCCCGTTACGTCTATGGACTGAAGAGGTTCGATCATGTATCCTTCTTTCGCACTAAGCTACTTGGTCGCTGCTTATTTCGTTATCTCGAAGCAAGAAATTGTATATTTCATAAAATAATCTACTCGCGTTGCCCACATTACTTGTATGAAAAACTTCAGTTCTGTAGGTCAAGTAGAAATATGAACCTGCTGATTCCGAGCTACTATTACAAAAATTCTAGCAGGCTGTTTTTCGTCAGTGCAATAAGACTGTGGAATTCTCTAAAAGCCTTTAAGCGTTTAATCTTTGAATATTTCTCCTAACTATACCTGCTTTTCTCTTCTACTGTTCTTCTTCTTCATAAAATGTTAATTTGGTTAGATTTATGCTTTGTTCTTATAAATAAGTCAAAGCAAATTTTGATAGTTTTTATTTTTTATTATTATTTTAAGAAATTATTTAAAGTTCTCAAAATTGTTGTATATTATTTTTATAATTTTAAATTCGTTCTATCATTTATATTTTTATAATTTAAGTTTTTAATTCATACTCACTTGTTGTTATTTAATTTTTAATAATTTTAATAATCTTATTGTTAAATTTTATTATCTTATTTATTTAACCTGCGGCATGCAAAAGAAAATTTTTCTTATATGCTAACATATTTGATCAATAAATTGAAAATTGAAATTGAAAATATAGAGTGTTCAGTAAGGAGCCTAGGTTGTGTAATTTGGAGCCGGCAAATGGAAGCCCAAGTCCTTCTCGGAACATTTCCCCAAACAGGACATTTAATGGCAACAATGGCGTGTTGACAGCTCAAATAACTAATTCTCCCTTGCCCTGTTTTGAATTCTCATCAGTCAGTGAGGATTATGTAGCCTAATGCATAATGAAAATTAGTTCCAATGCAGTAGGGCTTGATGAAATGCCAATCAGATTTATTAAATTAGTTATTCACTTTATCTTAGCGCCCCTCACTCATCAACCATTGTATTACTTGCTCCCGTTTCCCAGAATTATGGAAAGTTGCCACGGTCATGCCTGTGGCTCAATGACTTCAGACCTATTAGTATACTGCTCTTAGTAAGGTTTTTGAACGAATAATGACCGATCAAATTTCTGAGTACCTAAATGTGAACAATCTTTTATCCCCATTGCAGTCTGGCTTTCGCTCTGGTCACAGTTGTTCGACAGCAGTAACGAAAATATTGGATGACATTAGAATATCATATGATAAAAATCGTATAACTCTTCTTTGCTTTATAGATTTTTTCAAAGCTTTTGACTCTGTGATCCATAATCTGCTTTGTTATAAGCTTAAACATTTTTTTATTTTAGTGACAGTGCAATTAAACTAATATCCAATTACCTAGTAAATAGAGTGCAACAGGATAAAGTTGGTAATAATTGTTCGTCTCTTTCCACTGTTTCTGCCGGTGTGCCCAAGGGTCTATTTTGGGTCCTTTAAAAAAAAAGAAAAAACGAAATGGCCATCTCAGCCCTTGAAAGGACTTTGACCGAGCTTCTTATGATCAATTGTGCTGTGTGTGATGTGAAATGTTTTTGCACACAAATGATCGAGAACTGGATCTACATGTTTTACGCCGACTCCGAACGGCTTATGTTCTCAAGAAGCTTTTCATGGCAGTTCTTACTCTGTGAGGTTTGCCATTGTCTGCAGAGAGGTGACGGCCGAACAGAAAAATTAATTCAATTGAAAAAATTTTCTGTGTCAGATGGGAGGATTCGAACCTGGGTTCTCTGGCGTAAAAGTCACACACTCACACATTTTGGGTCCTTTACTTATCTCTATTTTCTTAAATGACGTCTTCACTGTTTGTAAATATGCAACCGTTCATGCTTATGCTGATGACATTCAGCTATACCTCCCTCGACCTACTGGTCTCTTTGAAGACTTAACTTATAGATTAAACTATGATCTGGCATTGCTTAACACGTGGGCAGTCACTAACTTACTTTTTATCAATCCTTTAAAATCTAAAGTGCAACCAATTGCAAGGAATGAGTCATGATTTGTAGATATTCCACCTTTTTTAATAGGAGCTGATAAATTAGATGTTGTGAATGAAGTGAAAAACCTTGCTTTCATAATTTACTTACTTACTTACTTACTTAGTTGGTCGTAACAACCCGTGTCCGGGTTTCAACCGACCTCATCAGCTCTCGCCAGGCGCCTCTGCTTTGCGCGCGCCTTCTCCAATCGGATACACCAAGTGCGGTTAGGGCTTCCTCAGCCTGGTCCATTCATCGGAGGCATGGTCTCCCTCGTCGTCGTTGACCAGCGACCCTCGCCTCGAGCACCTTTTTCGCTGGAGCTTCGTCGTTCATACGATGGACATGACCCAGCCAGCGTAGTTGCTGCACAGTTATACGCCGAACTATGTCAATGTCATCTTAGAGCTCATACAGCTCGTGGTTCATTCGGATGCGATAGTCATCGCCGACTCGAACAGGACCGAAAATTTTGCGAAGAACTTTTCTCTCGAACACCCCCAGAGCGGCTGCGTCAGTTTGCGAAACAACCCATGCCTCAGCGCCAGAAAGCAGCACAGGTAGAACGAGCGTCTTGTAGAGTGTTAGTTTTTTCGATCGAGAGAGGGCTCTGGAACTTAGTTGCTTACTGAGCCCGTAGTAGCACCTATTAGCAATTATTGTTCTTCGCTTTATCTCCAGGCTGATTTCGTTTTTGGTATTAAGGGCGGTGCCAAGGTAAACAAACTCCTTGACTACTTCAAAGTTATATCTGCCGGATGAAACGTGGTAGTCTAAACGCCGAGCACCCTTGTTTGTAGACAGCATATATTTTGTTTTGCCCTCATTTATCGTCAAACCTACTTTGGCTGATTCCTTTTCGATAGCGGCGAAAGCAGCGGTAACATCTCTCTTGGTTCTGCCGACAATATCAATATCATCAGCGTACGCAAGGAGCTGGACGCCTTTGTAGAAAATGGTGCCATTACGATGCACACCGGCCTTTCGTACGATCCCCTCCATGATGATGTTAAAGAGATCGCAAGACAGTGGATCGCTTTGCCTGAAACCTCTTTCGGTATTGAAGGTTTCGGAGAGGTCATTTCCTACCTTGACGGAGCTGCGTGTGTTGCTCAACGTCATTCTGCAAAGTCTGATCAACTTTGCAGGTATACCGAACTCAGACATTGTTGCGTATAGGCAATCCCTTCTCGGGCTATCGAACGCAGCTTTAAAATCGACAAAGAGATGATGTGTGTCAATTTGATTTTCGTGGGTTTTCTCTAGGATTTGTCGTAGCGTGAAAATCTGGTCTATGGTGGACTTACCAGGTCGAAAGCCACACTGATAAGGTCCAATCAGTGTTTTTGTAATCGGCTTTAATCTTTCACACAGTACGCTTGAGAGAACCTTATATGCGATGGAAATAAGACTGATACCTCTATAACTTGCGCAGATTGTTGGGTCTCCTTTCTTAAGTATAGGGCACAGGACGCTGAGGTTCCAATCGTCGGGCATGCTTTCTTCTAGCCATATTTTGCTGATGAGCTGATGCATGCGCCTTATCAATTCATCGCCGCCGGTTTTAAACAATTCAGCTGACAGGCCGTCAGCACCCGCTGCTTTGTTGTTTTTGAGTCGTTGGATAGCAACTCGAACCTCATCATGGCTAGGTGGTGGTACTTCCACTCCGTCATTGTTGATTGGTAGCACTGAACTGCGCTCTCCATGGGCGGCATTGGTGGAATCGTCGCCAGTAAGTAAATTGGAGAAGTGCCGTCTCCACAATCTCAGCACACACTGCGTATCCGTATTAGATCTCCATTTTCGTCTCTACAAGTGGATGATCCGGACTTGAAACCTTGGGTTAGACGCTTAACCTGTTGATAGAATTTTTGTGCATCCTTCTTGCCCTGGTATACCTCTAGTTCTTCACGCTCACGCTTTTCCTGCTCTCTTTTCTTGCGTCTGAAAAGGCGCCTCTCTTCCTTCCTCTTTTCGCGGTAGTTTTCTCGCACGGCTCGCGTTGCAGCTGACTGCAGCGTTTTTCTATAAGCGGCGTTTTTTACTGCAGTCGCAATGCGACACTCCTGATCATACCATTGGTTCCGAGGTTGCGGGCGTCGGAAACCAATGACTTCTTCAGCGGCAGCACGCATGGAGTGGGATCTATGCGCCCAAAGTCCGCCGGCGTCGTCGGGTCCAGAGGTTGGTTGGTTGAGCTTAACCGAGAGTTGAGCGGAGTAGGCTTCGGCAGTCCGTTGTAATTGCAGCTTAGCGACATCTAGCTTTCGTTGCATTCCTGTGCGTATGTTCTTCGCATTGCATAATCGCATGCGGATCTTGGCTGCAACAAGATAATGGTCGGAGTCAATGTTGACCCCCCGAAATGTACGCACATCTAGAACACTAGAGGCATGCCTTCCGTCGATTACAACATGATCAATTTGGTTTCGCGTTTTTTGATCCGGGGACAGCCAGGTGGCCTTGTGGATGTCGAGGTGCTTAAATCTGGTGCTACTAACTACCATGTTTCGCGCCGCGGCGAAGTCAATCAGTCTTAGACCGTTGTTCGTGGAGGTCTCATGAAGACTGAACTGACCGACAGCGGGCCAAAGATGCCTTCCCTTCCGACTTTCGCATTAAAATCGCCGAGGACTATTTTCACGTCATGGACCGGAAGGTGGTCGTATACGTCCTCAAGACTAGCGTAGAAAGCGTCTTTGACGGCTTCGTCCTTTTCCTCCGTCGGGGCGTGCGCGCAAATAAGGCTGATGGAGAAAAATTTTGCCTTGATGCGGATCGTGGCCAATCTTTCGTTGACAGGTGTGAACCGGGAAACAAGGTGGCGTAGTTTCCGGCTAACAACGAATCCACATCCAAATTCGCGCCTCTCCGCATGGCAGCTGTAGTAGATATCACAGTGTGCTTGTTTAGAGCAGCCTTGCCCTTTCCATCGCATTTCCTGGATGGCGGTGATGTCAGCCTTTATCGTTTTGAGGGCTTCCGCCAGTTGGATAATGGCGCCTTCCCTATAAAGGGTTCGGACATTCCAGGTGCATATCAGTAAATCATTGTCCGTTTTTCTTTTGCGGTGGTCGTCAACGTAATTGGGGTTCTTATCCGAGGCTGGTTTAGTTTTCATTGGGCAGTAGTAATGTGGCGGGACCCAAACCCTGCGCACATTCCATGTTTAAAGTCTATGGAGTGACCCGCCGCTCAAATTAGCCGTCAAACTGACTGATGCCAGTTTGCCGTTGCCCAGGGAACACAGCGTGAAGGTTTGAGTCGACTTGAGACGATTTAGACATAGATAATGCTGGCCTCGCAAGGTTGAGGCGGTCAGACACGTTGCCATGTGAAGGTTCGCCCCCCTGTTCCCATAATTTCATAATTTACTCGAGATTAACTAGTACTGACCATATTAATTACATTATAGCCAAAATCTACGGTACTTTGCGTTATTTACGAACTTCTTCAAACTTTATCCCTCTTGAAACTCGTAGGTTTGTATTACAACTAATAACGCCACATATCACTTTTCCAGATGTTGTTCGTTGAGAAGTAAAGAAATTCTTGGGTGTGGTTTGGTTCAATACTTGAATATGCGTAGTATTATCTGTTTACACAGGTTTATAAATACACAATGCCCAGGGAATCTTTATGAGAAATGACAGCTTTTTCAATCAGTTTGGTCTACCAACATCATTGTTCCCAGACACAACTACCTCAACAGCAGTAGATTTTTCTTCATAAGCACCATTAGGCTTTGGAATTCATTGCCCAACTATTTGCAACAATTAACTTCTAGAAGCAGCTTTGAACATTCAATTTATAATTACTTTAATTCTATTGATGGATAATTCAATCTTTAAATTTATTCTCTCGCTATTTTTCGTAATGGCATATCTTTTAATCGTTTTCTTCTTAATTTATTTTGTTTTAAATTTTTTTTTTCATTTTATTTATTTCATTTCATTTCATTAAGTTCTCTTATTCTTAACTCTTTTTAAACATTGCGTTGACGAAAATCATAAAACTATAATTAAAGTTCTATGTGGACAGCATTGTGATCTTAAAGTTTTACTGTAATCCAAGTCCAATCCAAAAGTCCAGCCAGGAGTTTAAACTGTAATAAGCTGGACTATCTGAAATATGTTGTTGAAGATTCTGCTGTGGATGTCATCTGCGTTTCTGAAACTTTGTTTTGTAATGAGGTTAATGACTCTGTTTACACTATTGATAATTTCAAGCTGCTGAGAAATGATAGGATTGGAAGGAATGGTGGTGGAGTTGTTATTTATTGTCGCAGTAATTTAAATGTTAGACCTGTATCTAAATCAAACTATAATAGCAATGTTGAGTATTTGAATGTGTGTATATAATTTATCACGAGCCGTTCCCACGTCACTTGCATACGATCGCATTACGTGCAGGTAGACGAACTTAAATATGCTGATGTCGTCCACGCGCTATCGCAGCGAAGCAGCGGATCTAGAACATCGTGGGAACTGCTTAGTCGGCAGCTTTAGGGTAGAAGCTAAGCTAGGGTTGTAGGGAATTACTTTAAGCGTATAATATTATAGAGTTAGTCTTATTTTGACAGCGGAATAAAGCAGTAAAACTAAATCTAAATTGTTTCCTTTAAGGTTGGCCCGTGGGGCATTGGCTAGCATTGGGCTAGCCAATGCGGCCACCAAATATATTTTTTTGAGTGTATCCTGGAAGGAAACGTTAACTGGCGCCCGAGCAGGGACCCGCTAAAAAGGATGCGGGTTCCTTAGTGAAATCCTGTGGCAATACAAAAAACTTGTGAATTTATTAGTGTGTCTGTCTATTAAATAAAGAAAAATAAAAAAAAAAAAGAAAAAGAAATATAACAAATATGTGCCGGCTGCAATAAAAAATTGTTTATTTAATGAACGGTTTATAAACGCTGCCACACCTACAAATATAATGCCACAGGACTACTGTAACAAGCCTTTAAAAGAGGATTAAACTTAAAGGAGAAAATAAAAATTGAAAATATAAAAATTTAAATAAAGATAATAATTCAAGTAAACGAATAAAAAGATAAAAAGTGGAACATATAAAACTTGCAAGACCTCCGCATACAGTTAGCAGGAAGCGGCTAAAAAACGCCGGGTCCCCGTCAACAAGATTAGGAACCACTGATGATTAAAGCCAAAAATTATTTTAATCTGCAGGCTCCTAAAAAGAAATTTAAAAATATTTTTCCTTGTTGCTGGGGACCAGTCATAACAATAGTGCGTTCTTTAATCTAGTGATTGTGTTTAAAAGTGTCTGTACGCCCTATGGGGTGCACGATGCCGTTACCATGGGAACACGGTATTCCAATCATTCATTTTTAACACGCTTGTTCCATCTTGGAGATCACAACGGATGAGGAGCGTGCTGGTGAAGCTAATCGTGCCACTAGTAGGTTGTCGGCAATTATTAACACCGACGACTAAACGGGACAAACACGATCCTTCCGGGACTTCCAAGAAATAAAGCTAACTACAATTTTAATTTTTTCTTTTTCTCTTTCTTCCACAAAATATAGCGATAGATGCTCTTCCTTTAATCAAGCAGAAAATAAAAACAAAAACCAACAAAATCGAACAAAATCGAATAATAAAAAAAAAAAAAAAAAAAAAGAGACAACTTAATCGAAGCGCAGCAGTCAGACAAAACTGCATTTAACCGAATTTTGTGATAAAAAAAAAGAGACATTTTAATTGAAGCGCAGCAGTCAGACAAAACTGCATTTAACCAAATTTTGTGATAAAAAAAAAAGAAGAAGAAGGATAATGAAACTAAGTTAGAAATTGTGAGCTAAATATTCAAAATAAAAAGAAAAAGAAAGGAAAGAAAAAAAAGAGAAAAATTTTTTGTAAAATATTGTAAATAATTCAGAATAATTTCCATAGTGGATAAAAAAGCATTTTAAAATAAGGGAATAAAGCCATAAGTGTAAAAAATCACCTTCAATCAAATATTGCAAATACTTCAGAAAAATTCCCATAGTGGATAAAAAAGTATTTCAAGGCAGAAAAAAGCTAAAAGTGTGACTTCAAGACGTGTTATTTGAGGGGTAAGTGCCTATAAAGTTCTTTGCCATAGCAGAAAAAAATTAGCACTTGAGATAACGGAAATGGAAGATGTAAAGAAATCTCTTACGAGCTTGACTGGGGCAGTCAATGCTCTTATCGAACAATTAAAGGGAATAGAAGGCCGTGTAGGTAGGTTAGAAAGAACGGGAAGTGAAACTTTAGTCTCTACCGCTGTTAGAGCTGAGCTAAAGAGGGTCGAAGACCGTATAGCCCAGGTTGAAGGTAGGGAATTGGAGCCTGAATCCAACCCATTCGGCGATATGAATCCCGTTGCCCTTTGCGCACCAAGAACAGAGCAGGAGCTAAAAGAAATATGTAGACTTCCTGACTGCGTCAAGGAGCTACAGGTATTCGATGGTAATCCTGTAAAGTACGTGTCCTGGATACATAGTGTAGAGTCGATACTCAGGGATTTTGAGATCGTACGAGAAAAACCTATTTATAGAGCGATTCTGCAGCACATAAGGCAGAAGATTCGGGGTGGCGCCGATACAGCCTTGGTATCGTACAATGTTTTCGATGATGAATGGCCATCCATTAAACGAGTTTTGTCGCTACACTATGCTGACAAGAGGGATATAGGTACTCTGGAACACCAACTGAACCAATTATCACAGAAGGGGTCTAAGTTAGATGAATTTTATGCCACGGTTAATCACCAATTCTCTCTAATCATAAATAAAATAAAAACGGCAACCTATTCTCAAGATACAGTCAATGCATTGGTAGAAAGCTACCGTAACCGTGCATTGGATGTCTTTATTCGCGGCTTGAACGGTGATCTTTCAAAAATGTTGATCATTCAGAAACCTAGAACCTTACCGGAAGCGTACTCTGCGTGCTAAGAGATACAAAATTTATCTCTAGGAAGTGGTACCATTCACTCGAATGCTCCTAATAGGGTGACAATCCCAATTAATCAGATACCCCATATGGAAGCTAATCCGCATTTTCCGGCCAGGCCATTTAACCGCTTCGCTCCGAGAGGTAATAATAACTATAACAACAGGAATAATTTTTCACCGAACCATCCTAGGAGACCAATAACATCTACCCCAACGGAAAGAATGGAAGTCGATGGATCCACACAATCAAGGAGGTCGAATTACATGAACCATCCCCAGGGTGGAAATGCCTTCAAACGAAGAGCCATGTCTGCCAATTACCCGCAGAAATACCAGAGGCTAAATAACATTCAGATGCCAGAATCGGAAGCATCAGAAGAGGATTGTGAAGAGAAACCGGAATCTGAATCCTGTGGTATCGACAACTTAAATTTTATGACATTCGCCTCTCCAGCGTTCCTTATAAAGAATATCGAACGCGAGACGGCTCCATTTTAAATTTCCTGGTTGACACTGGAGCCAACAAAAATTTCATAAGTCCGTCCGCTACAAACGTATCAACCCCTCTAGAAAATTCCTTTCAGGTGCATACCGCCGCTGGCAACATTAATATAAATAGGAAGGTAAGCGGTAAATTTTTTGAGAGAGTTGGTAACAGCACAACTGTAACGTTCTACGTTTTGCCAGGGTTAGTGTCCTTCCATGGTATTATCGGTGATGATACCCTGAAGGACCTGGAGGCGGTCATCGATCGTAAAAATAATATTTTAACACTCAAACCCGACATTAGAATCCCGTTAAAAGCCAGAATATCAAAACAGGTCAACTTAGTGCAACCAGGTAGTGTGTCCGCTAGATCCGAGCTGCACATGAACAATCTTCTAAATAAATTTAGCCAACTTTTTGGCCCAATCGGTGAAAATAATACAATAAAGACTACGGTAAGGGCCGAAATCAGGACAACAACTGATGAGGCCATCTATACAAAGAGTTATCCCTATCCAGTACCAATGAGAGAAGAGGTAGAGAAACAAGTTAATGAACTTTTATCCGAGGGTATAATTCAGCCTTCTAGAAGCCCATATATCTCGCCTATTTGGGTGGTTCCCAAAAAACCCAAACCCAATGGTGAGAAACAATATAGAATGGTTGTTGACTTCAAGAGGCTTAACGGCGTGACAATATCCGACGCATACCCTATACCCTATATTAATTCAACTCTCGCCAGCTTAGGAAAAGCACGGTACTATACCACGCTTGAACTAAGGTCTGGCTTCCACCAGATACCAATGAAGCCGTCAGATGTTCCGAAAACTGCCTTCTCAACCATGAACGGTAAATATGAATTTTTGAGACTACCCTTCGGCTTAAAAAACGCGCCGGCGATCTTTCAGAGAATGATCGATGACGTGTTGAAAGAATTCATCGGAAAGATCTGCTATGTATATATAGATGATATCATCGTGTTCGGCAAAGATGAGGAGGACCATCTCCAGAATGTTGAAATGGTTTTTTCCCGACTACTCGAAGCAAACCTTAGAGTTAGTTTGGAAAAAACTCAATTTCTGAAGACAGAGGTGGAATTCCTTGGTTATGTCGTAACGCGTGATGGTATCAAGCCTGACGAGAAAAAGGTTAAGGCCATTGAACAGATATTGCCACCGGAAACCTTGAAGGACCTCAAGAGTTTCCTGGGATTAACATCGTACTATAGAAGATTTATAAGGGATTATGCTAAGGTGGCTAAGCCCTTGACCAATCTGACAAGGGGCGAACATGCACAGGTAAAAGCAAACCAATCTAGGAAAATTCCAATTAAATTAGATACAAAAGCCCTTGAAGCTTTCCAAGAGTTGAAATTGTTATTAACGTCGTATGAAGTCTTAGCGTTCCTTGAATTTAACAAACCATTTAATTTAACAACCGATGCCTCTGACTTTGCCATTGGGGCTGTCCTATCTCAAGGTGAAATAGGAAAAGATAGGCCTATTGCATACGTGTCACGCTCCCTGAACAAAACCGAGGAGAACTACGCGACCAATGAAAAAGAGATGCTGGCCATAGTCTGGGCTTTAGACAACCTTCGAAATTATGTATATGGTGCCAAAAAGATTAAAATCTTTACAGATCACCAGCCTTTAACCTTCGCACTAGGGAATAGAAATTATAACGCGAAACTTAAGCGGTGTAAGGCTCGAATCGAGGAATACAACTACGAGTTGATTTACAAGCCCGATAAATCTAACTTCGTGGCTGACGCTCTCTCGAGACTTAAAACGGAACTGAATCACTTGACAGGTTCAAGCGACTCGGTTACAGATACAGCCTCAGAAGGCCAAGATTCTGCCACTGAGACGGCTAGTGAGGGTAATCATACATCGGCCGCGACCATGCATAGTGCAGAAAGAGACAGTTCTGATCTGATTCCCCATGTGGAGGCTCCCCTGAATGTGTTTAAAAATCAGTTAATAATTAGGGAAGGTAGCGATCTCCATTGTTGGAGGCACCACATCCGGGGTACAAACGCCATTACATATCCATGGAGATTAGTAGCGAAAATTTAAAGAAAAACTTGAAGAAATTATTGAATCCCGCTGTTATTAATGGGATTAAAATACCAGAAGTTTATTTACAGATACTTCAGGAAGTTTACGTAGGCTATTTTTCAAAATATAAAATAAGAGTTACGCAAAGAGTGGTGGAGGACGTATGCAATGAGGAGAGGATCTGTCGGATCATTGAGGATGAACACAAACGAGCACATAGGAATCCGCGGGAGAATGGTGCCCAAATAATCGAAAAATTGTATTTCCCCCGCATTAATGCATTGATAAAAAGGTACACCTCACATTGCGAGATCTGTAAGGTGAGCAAGTACGACCGACATCCTCCTAGGCCTCAATTACAACAGACACCAACCCCCACATATCCATTCGAAATTCTACATATAGATATCTTTGAGTTACAAAAACAAAAATTTTTAAGTTGTGTTGATAAGTTCACTAAATTCGCAAAACTCTTTCACATTAGAAGTAAATCAGCAATTCATTTGCGTTCCAAGTTAACTAAGGTTCTCCACTATTTTACCGTACCTAAAATCATTGTCACATAATGAAAGAAGCTTCATTAGTCCTACCGTCTCAAACTACATTAGATCCTTAGGGGTAGAATTGTACCAAACACCAACACAGCGTAGTGAGGTAAATGGTCAGGTAGAACGACTTCATTCTACTCTTCTAGAGATTTATCGATGCCTGAAGCAGGAGATGCGAAACTTGTCACCAAAAGAATTAGTGTATAAGTTAACACATATTTTATTTGGAAGTAACAACAACAAATAGAATACGTGCCGAAATGCATTTTTATTAAAATTATGTTATTAACAAATAGCCAGACGCAACCTGATGCCTGACATCCGCCAAATTCCATTCCCACCGAAAATGCAACAGCAGCACCTGCAGCGGCAGCGGCAGCGACACTGATAACAGGTAGAATACGCACCAATACAATTAAAGGCATAGGTTTATTTAAGTTATAAAATGATTGTTAAGTGCAGTTTAAGTTAAGATTTAAATCAATAAAGTCGGCTCTTCCGAACTAACTAAAATAAAATTTGTTTTTTTTTACAATAAATGTAAATAAATAAATTAATTGGCGCCCGAGCAGGGACATGGTGTTGTAGTAGTGCACAAGTTTTTTCGCGCGTAACCAAAAGACCTAAAAATCCTTTTGTGAAAACATATATCAAAAGAAATAAGAATCCTTTTGATGAAAAAAAATAATAATAAATATCAAAAGAACTAAGAATCCTTTTTGATAAAATGAGATAAAAACCAAAAGACCTAAGAATCCTTTTGTGAAAACAAATATCAAGAGAACTAAGAATCCTTTTTGATAAAAACAGTTAAAAACCAAAAGACCTAAGAATCCTTTTGTGAAAAAAATACATCTCAAAAGAACTAAGAATCCTTTTGAGGAAAATAATAATAATAGTTTTCCGCGCGTGTTCAAAAGACCTAAGAACTCATTTGCAACATTAAAATAATAAAAACTGTGCACCGTGTAAAAAAACCTGAGAAATTTTTTAACACGAAGATCTGACCAGAAGCCCGAGTAACCAGCAGACTTAAGAAACCTGAAGGACAAAAAGGAAGAATTCAAGGAGCAGATCAACACTACAATCACCATGATCGCGATAATATTGTAAGATAGAATATAAGATATTTTAAGAAAAATTAAAGAATTTTTTTTGTAACTAAAAGCTTATTAAAAGTAAAGATAAAATAAAGTAAAAGTGAATATTAAGAAAAAGTTAAGCAAAAGTAAAGTAAAAATAATAAAAGATAACAGTCGCAAGCAAATTGTTGTTGCAAATATTTAAATAATTTTTAAAATTTAAAAGCTTATTAAAAGTGAAGTAAAAAATTAAGTAAAAGTGCTTAGAAAACATAAAAATAGAGCAAAAATAAATTAAAAATAAAAAAGAAAGCAAGACGAAAAATTTTACCAATTGTTAACAAATAGTTCCTTTAAATAATTTTGATAAGAATATAAAAAAAAAAAACAAAAAATTTTTTTTTTTATATACCTACTAAAATAAAAAGCTTATTATCACTTCACTCACTTAAAAAAGTAAATTTAAATAAAGGAAAAATGCCTAACGATAGCGACACAAGTGGCCTAGCCGCTCGTTTATCCAACTTCTCTCTTAACCCTCCATCAATTCCATCTACTACAGACATCATAGCAAACACAAACCGGACCACTGCAGCAAATTTAACAGAACAAATTAGACAAATAGTGACAGAAGTTTTGAGTCAGTCGAGATGAATTGATGAATAATCTTGGGGAAATGGAAAGAATACCAGATGTAGTAAAAAGCTTAAGAGAATTTTCTGGGAACCCAGGAGAGTTTAGCTCTTTCAAGAAAAGTGCAGATAGGATTCTCCAAATTTACGAACCATACCGAGGCACACCAAAGTATTTTGGAATACTTAGTGTAATAAGAAACAAAATAGTAGGGCAAGCAGACATTGCACTCGAGTCTTACAACACACCATTAAACTGGAAAAAAATTTCAAGGTGTCTAGTACTGCATTACGCAGACAAGAGAGATTTAGGTACATTAGAATACCAACTTACAACGCTAGTGCAAAGCAACTGCACAATTTCGGAGTATTATCAGCAAGTGTACCAACACTTATCACTGATTCTAAATAAATTAGGATGCATGGAGCTTAGCAATGATTCTCTCACTATTATGACGCAAACC
This sequence comes from Coremacera marginata, assembly GCA_914767935.1. Taxonomy (NCBI): domain Eukaryota; kingdom Metazoa; phylum Arthropoda; class Insecta; order Diptera; family Sciomyzidae; genus Coremacera; species Coremacera marginata. The sequence goes on from OU612043.1 coordinate 114,830,702, forward strand.
TACAGACAAAAAGCCTTAGACACATTTATAAGAGGATTAAAAGGCGATCTTCCACGGCTACTTAGCATGAGAGAGCCAACTGACCTTCCGCAGGCATTGCATTTATGCCTTAAATTAGACAATATAAATTATAGAACTCAACATGCTTTTCACAATAATCCTACAAACAGACAAAACAATTTTATGCAACCCAATCTCCCTCCAAGACAAAGACCAGCACCCCGAACACAATTTTTCCCTGAAATAGCTTACCTACCTAATCCCCAACCGAGACAAAATATGTCTATGCAAAGACCACAATATTTTACACAAAATCCACAACAGAGCTTCGGTACCCCAAATTTTGCATCCCAAAATCAATGGAATTATGCAAATACTAGAAACCTACCCCCAAACCGCAACCAAAAGTAGAACCAATGGATATCGATAGATCAATTCACTCAAGAGTAGTAAATTATCAAAACAGACCTCAAAATAATTTTAGACCGCAAAATAATTTAAGACCACAAAATAATTTTGCAGCTCATAATATCTCTAGACCTCAAAATAACATGCCACAAAAAAGAGCAAATAGCTCTCAACACCTATTTGTGCCAAACAAATATCAAAAAAATTTTTACACTGAAACAGAAAATACAAACGATTTTCATGACATAGACGACTTCCACGACATTAACGTTACTTTTGACGAAACTATAAATGATGAACAACAGGAAAATGACGATCAGTTAGAAGTTTATAACGAGCCACAGGAGCTGAATTTTTTAGACTAAATAGCTCTTCGCTACCATATTTTGAATTAAAAGCGAAGAGCGGGAAAATATTTAAATTTTTATTAGATACCGGATCCAATAAAAATTACATAAAATCTTGTTATGTTCGAAATCCACAGAAAAATCAAAATTCTTTTATTGCGAATTCAGTGGGAGGAAAAACTAAAGTTACTCATCATGCTTTTATAGACATATTTGGACGTAATTTTGATAAATTAAAATTTTTTATTCTACCAGGACTTAATACATTTGACGGAATCATAGGAAATGATTCCCTTAAAGAATTAAGAGCTGTCATTCATACAGGAAAAATTTTTTTCACACTTAAAAATGAATATAATTTTCCGTTTAAACAACACATTTCGCAATCAGTTAATAGTATAGAAATCAGGACCTCACATTTGCAAGAAAGTCAAATCATAAAATTAAAACAACTTCTGCAAAAGTTCAGAACATTATTTGCAGATCCAAACGAAAAACTAACATTTACAACAAATGTAGTAGGGGAAATTCGAACAACATCTGACACACCCATTTACACAAAATCATACCCATACCCAAAAGCCTTAAAAAATGAAGTTGACAAACAAATGAATGAACTTTTAGAGAACGGTATCATTCGTCCATCAAGGTCTCCTTATAGTTCTCCGATATAATATTGCCAAAAAAGCTCGACGCTTCAGGAAAACAAAAGTACCGTATGGTAATTGATTATAGAAAACTGAACGCAGCAACAATACCGGACAGATATCCCATTCCTGACATAAATGATGTTCTATACAATCTAGGAGAAAACTCATTATTTACAATTATTGATTTAAAAAGTGGATTCCACCAGATACCGCTTAGAGAAAAAGACATTGAAAAAACAGCATTTGCTGTTAATAATGGTAAATATGAGTTTAACCGCCTTCCCTTTGGTCTGAAAAATGCACCGGCCATTTTTCAATGTGCACTAGACGATATTTTAAGAGAACACATCGGTATAAAATGTTACGTTTATATAGATGATGTCATTATTTTCAGCAAAACAGAAGAACAACATTTTGAAGATCTTGAAATAATATTGAAAACGCTAGAAGACGCGAATCTGAAAGTCCAAATGGACAAATGCGAATTTCTTAAGGACGAACTTGAATTTTTAGGCTTTACAGTTTCCAAATCAGGCATTAAAACTAATCCTTCTAAAGTTAAATCAATTGTTGAATATCCAATTCCCAAAACATTACGTGATTTGAGATCATTCCTTGGACTGTCAGGGTATTATAGGCGTTTTATTCAAGACTACGCTAAACTAGCCAAACCCCTGACATCCCTTCTCAGAGGGGAAGATGGACATGTGTCCAAACATCAGTCAAAAAATAAACAGATTTCACTTAGTTCAGATGCTCTAGAAGCTTTTGAAAAATTAAAAAATACCCTTGTATCTGAAGACGTTATGTTATCCTATCCAAACTTTGAAAAAGAGTTCCATCTCACAACAGACGCATCGAATTATGCCATTGGAGCAGTACTTACTCAAGAAGGAAAACCAATAACATTTCTCTCAAGAAGCCTTAACAAAACCGAGGAAGCATATGCTGCTAATGAAAAAGAAATGCTAGCCATTATATGGGCTTTAGGCTCTTTGCGTAATTTTTTTGTATGGTTCCAAAAAGGTTGTAATATTTACTGATCATCAACCTCTGACATATGCTCTTTCCAATAAAAACACCAATACAAAACTAAAAAGATGGAAAGCTATTCTAGAAGAGTATAATTATGAACTCAGATACACTCCAGGAAAATCAAACGTTGTAGCTGATGCACTTTCACGTATACCACAATCCAAAATAAACTCCATTACTTCCACTGCTCATAGTGATCAAAGCTCTTCTCATAACTTAATACCATGCGTAGAAGCTCCAGTTAACGTTTTTCGAAATCAAATTATTTTAAAAATAGGAAATGAATCTAGCTACCAATTAAAAACTCCTTTTGACGGATTCAATAAACACATCTTCATTGAAAGAAACTTTACTGATGAATTCATAGTAAATATATTTAAAAGATATCTTAACCCAAAAATAGTAAATGGCTTATCCGCCCCAGAAAATATAATGAATCGAATCCAACAATTATACGTAATGCATTTTTCAATTTATAGAATTCGGTACACTCAGTTATGCGTAGAAGATGTAACCAATGAGGATCGACAAGAAGAATTAATTTTAGAAACCCATAATAGAGCCCACAGAGGCCCGACCGAAAATAAAATTCAACTGTTAGAAAAATATTATTTTCCAAGAATGGCAATCAAAGTTAAAAATAAAGTTAAATTATGTTCAATCTGTAAAACTAATAAATATGACCGACATCCAAATAACAATAAATTAAATAATACCCCTGTACCAACATATCCAGGACACACAATACACATCGACATTTTTTCAACGGACAGTTACCGCGTTTTAACAGCCATAGATAAGTTCACAAAATATGCTGTTGCTAAAATCATAAAATCAAAAGCAATAGAAGATATAAGACGACCTCTTCGCGATATATTATTTTTCTTTGGTATCCCAACTTCAGTGGTTATGGATAATGAAGCATCGTTTAATTCCAATTCTATATTATTCATGATGAAGGATGAACTAAAAATTAATGTTCATACAGTTCCCCCCTACAAAAGCGAAGTTAATGGTCAGGTGGAACGTTTCCATTCGACACTAACAGAAATAATGAGATGCTTGAAAAAACAAAATCCATCAAGAAACTTCGAAGAGTTATTAGAAAGAAGTGTAAATGAATACAACCATAGCATTCACTCCACAGTTAGAAAAAAACCTGTAGATTTATATTTCGGTAGACATGTTAGTTTCGACCCAGACGACTATGACAGAACAAGACAAAGCAATATAGATAGAATTATGAAAATTCAAGAAAGGGACATAGACTACCATAACAAAAAAAGGACAGAACCTAAAGAGTACAACATAGGCGACATTATTTACGTTAGAGTGAACAAGCGACTTGGAAATAAATTATCTAAAAGATATAAGAAGGAAACGGTTGCCGAAAATGGCAACTCTACAGTTAAGACAGAATAAGGAAAAACAATACATAAAGACCATATTCGAAATTGACATTGATAAGATACTTTCGTTTTCTTTACAGCCTTCGCATTCCAATTATATCAGGAGAAGTCCAAATACTAGACTATTCAGGAACACATATTGTATCCATAAACACAAGCAGAGCGAAAATACAGGACGGTTACCTTAACCTGATACACATCATAGACATCGACCAATACGAACAATTCCTACAAAAAACGAAGACATTTATAACTAATGACATTGATAAATCCCATCCATCTTACTCCTTACTAAATCACGAACTCCTACAATCTATTGAAATACTGTCAAACATAAAACCATATCATCCCGAGAGAAACAAGTGGGCATTAAATTTTATTGGCACTGCGTGGAAATACCTTGCAGGTAGCCCAGATCACGATGATTTCGAAATATTAAAAAACTCTGAAGATAAATTAATTGAAAATAGCAATAGACAAATTATTATCAATAACTTATATAATGAGAGGATAAATAACCTTACAAAAATAACTAATGAATTAAAAAATGTAATAAGAAAAGACAGTCATGTCAATAACGAACTTATTTCAAATATTCAATATAGGTTAAGATTAATTAAGGAAGAATTAATAAACATAAAATTTGCCATACAATGGGCAAAGAACAATATAATAAATTCAATGTTATTGTCACAAAATGAAATAAAAATTGCAATTGAAACATTTAATAAAGAAAATTTTACATTCTCCACAATGGAAGAAGCTTTAGAGTTTGCTAGAGTAACTATTGTAACAAATAAGACTACACTTTTGTATGTCATTAAAATTCCACTTACATCATACAGTACATATGATAAAATTTTAATCAAACCCGTGAAAAGGGCGAATGTAGCAATTAGATTAGTATATGACGAAATTATTCAAGATAAAACCAAATTTTTTGGAATAAAAGGAAAATGTTTAGAATATAATTCCCTATCAGTTTGTAAGCAAAATCAGTTAGTCGATATAAGTAATGATAGTTGTATACCTAGATTATTAAAAAGCCTTAATTCATCATGCACAACAATAAACAGCCAGCATCTACCCACAATCGAAGAACTTCAGCCCGGAATACTTATGCTAAATCAGTTTAATGGACCTATCACAATTAACGTTACGGATCACAATCTGAATGGAACATATTTGGTGAAGTATCACAATGTCACGATCAAAATTAACAACAAAATCTTCAGAAATCTACAGTTAACAGCAGCGCAGATCATGCCAGCCATAATGCAACCATCACCATTAGAAAAAAGTCACATCAATTTACTCTCGCTAGAAGCATTAAGCGAACTCCACATAAACAACACCATAGAAATAAGAAGACTCAACTCTGGAAGAATTTTAAGTCAATCCTTGTTTAGCGCAGGCACAATAATTATAATTATAATTTTCTTCATAACACTTAAACTATGGAAAGCAAAAACACTTAAAATTAAAATTCAACAGGATTCGTCTAAGGAAAATTGTCATGAAGACCTAAGGACCTCATCTGATTTCAAAGATGAATCATACAAGAGTATAACATTGCCAAATATTTATTCTGGAACATTTTTTTGAATGAGGACATTCAAATTTAGGCAAGGAGGAGTTAACACATATTTTATTTGGAAGTAACAACAACAAATAGAATACGTGCCGAAATGCATTTTTATTAAAATTATGTTATTAACAAATAGCCAGACGCAACCTGATGCCTGACATCCGCCAAATTCCATTCCCACCGAAAATGCAACAGCAGCACCTGCAGCGGCAGCGGCAGCGACACTGATAACAGGTAGAATACGCACCAATACAATTAAAGGCATAGGTTTATTTAAGTTATAAAATGATTGTTAAGTGCAGTTTAAGTTAAGATTTAAATCAATAAAGTCGGCTCTTCCGAACTAACTAAAATAAAATTTGTTTTTTTTTACAATAAATGTAAATAAATAAATTAATTTATATAGCTGTAGATCGATACAACAACAGTTTTCACACGGTGACCAAGCAGAAACCTAGCGATATATTTTTCGACAGAACGCAAAGAATTAACTACCAAAACGTAGCGAATTTTCGAACGAAAATCCACGAAGAAGTTAGGGCACAAATAGAAAAACAACAGGAATTAAGAAATCGTAGATTGAACAAAAATAAGCAGGCTCCTAAAGAATTTAGTGTGGGTGATCAAGTTTATATCGCGGATAAGCAGATAAAGAGTAAACAGAAGCCTCTTTATAAGATGGAGGTAGTGGCAAGGGATAATAAAGTAACTGTTGTAACAGATACTGGTAAAAGATTCCACAAAATACATGTGCGTAGTTAGGAAAAAACACGACAACAGGTTCAATACTAATTTGCAAAGAATCCACAGGTACTAATTATAAAATGGAAGGCGCTTATCCACTCATAGAATACACACAAAATAGTCACACAAAAAGCAAATTTATTAAAATGCAGCTTAAATGACAAATTGGTGGGTACCTTTTTAGCAGGGTGCCAGGGTTCGACTCCTGTCAAAAAAAAAAAATAATTTAGCTCGCCATAAATAACGAAAGTAGCGCTTAAAGAAGAAAAGAAAGGCTACGAAAATTCTTATATAAAAAAAATACAATAAATAAAAAATATAGCCCAATTAAAATTAAATAAATAAGGGCAAAATTGAGGCGAATTCTAAATTTACATAGTGTCATCAACACATACGAACCACACGTATTTTTACCTAAAAATACAAAGCAATAAAAATACATTTTTTTTATATAAAATCATTCATAAAATTATCGATTCAATTTATAATTCTTATAATCCTAACCATAGTTTTAATTTTTTATTTTTCTAGCATATTTTAGTAGTTAAAATTAAATCTATTTCAAAATCATTCTGGTTTTTTTTTCCATTTATTAAAAAAAAAAAAGGAAAAAAAGAGGAAGGGTGCAATGTAGCATATATAAAAATATATACATTTTTTTTTTACTATTTTACAGACTAGGGCTTTTATTTATCATAGCTGCTGTACGAGGCATTCACATATTCAACTATAAGTCGCCCATTGTATCAGTTTTCGACGGATGGATCATCAGCGGTTACTTCAAACTTGTACACATCGTAGATTTAGTGAAATTCAACTCCCTGCTAGAAGAGATAATGAAGTCTGCAAATGCGACCATTCACAGCCACGAGAAGAGACTACTACTAGACTACCACGTCAAATGGATAAGGGACCGATTAGACGAGCTAGGAGCCCCGAAACGCAGAACAGCACGATCAATAGATTGGATAGGTTCCGCCTGGAAGTGGATCGCTGGATCGCCAGATGCAACTGACTGGAATACAATATTACAAAGCCAAGACCAAATTATCGAAAACAGTAACCACCAATACAAAATAAATGAAGAAATCTTTAGTTCATCTCAAGAAGCCGTCAGAAAAGTTAACCAAATAATTGGCAAGGTAAATAACATATCAAAAACAGTTGATGAGGAACAGCTGGGAACTATTATCTTGGATAAAATACAAATATTACGGGCCTAAATTGGTGAGATTGTGCGTGCATGCCAGATGGCAAAAGTAGGAATAGTCAACAGCAACATACTTGATAAGGAGGAGATAAATAATCTGTTGAGCGAAATAGAGACACTACCCTACCAAAATGCAATTGAAGCAACAGAGTACGGAAAACCTTCAGTGTATACAAATGGAACCCTTCTTTTATATGTTCTCGCCATGCCAAAATTAAGCGAACACAAATACCATTTACTCAGGACGAGAGCAGCTATAATAGCCGGTATGCAGCTAGACTTCCAATTTGACAAGATGCTTGTTAACCAACAGGAAACCTTTGGTGTCAGGAAAGAATGTCTTCTTATCAACAACTCTACTATCTGTGAAATGAGCTCTCTGGAGAAGTTCGCCGAAGATAGCTGTGTGTCCAGACTATTAAAAGGAGGCCACGCCAAATGCAAATTCCGCACAAATAATGAGGAAATAGTTGAAGTTATGAGCGAAGACATCATTTTTCTTACGAATTTTATTGGCGAAATAGTGACAACTAATTTGACCACCTTTCTTAATGGAACATATGTACTCCAATTAGACAATGAGAGTATATTAATACAAAATCAAACGTTTACAAGTAAAAGCGTGTCTCATCTTCAAGCACTACCGTCTGTACTAACTAAAATCACCAAGGACCAAAGGTGGATCTGGAGTACGTTCACAGTCTCAGCTTGACGAACATAAAACGGTTGAGCAACCTGAGGAATACTGGACATTTCGTTCGTCACAAACATGGTCATAATTATTGCAATGGCGTCCTTTGGAACCATTCTTTGGTACAAGGTATTACGCAGGGTCAACATACCTCCATTAAAATCTTCGATACACAAATGTCTCCACCACCCAAACCAGTTCGTCGGTGCCAAACATCCTTTGATCTGCGGGACGCAGACATTTAAAGGGGGAGGAGTTATCACGAGCCGTTCCCACGTCACTTGCATACGATCGCATTACGTGCAGGTAGACGAACTTAAATATGCTGACGTCGTCCACGCGCTATCGCAGCGAAGCAGCGGATCTAGAACATCGTGGGAACTGCTTAGTCGGCAGCTTTAGGGTAGAAGCTAAGCTAGGGTTGTAGGGAATTACTTTAAGCGTATAATATTATAGAGTTAGTCTTATTTTGACAGCGGAATAAAGCAGTTAAACTAAATCTAAATTGTTTCCTTTAAGGTTAGCATTGGGCTAGCCAATGCGGCCACCAAATATATTTTTTTGAGTGTATCCTGGAAGGAAACGTTAACTTATATGATAACCATGTTTAAGTTTTCCTGTCTTGTGTGTATAATCCCAACAAGTACAATAGCCTTGATTAATTTTTTTTTAACTGAATAGCTATATAATTGATTTTGACTTCTTCGTTATATGTGGTGACTTTAATGTAAATCTTTTATGTCGAGATAACACCTCTAAATCGTTTTATGAAAATGTTACTGCTACAGGGTTATCATTTGTCAATCAAACTGTTCCAACTCGTTTTGCCACTAATGCTTGCCCTAGTCTTTTAGACTACTTCATTGTGTCAGATCTGACATCAGTTCTTTTATATGATCAACTGTTTTATCTGATCATGATCTTCTGTTCTGCTGTCTGAATGTTAATTTGTCACGAAGTGGCAGCTCTGATATTTTCACCTACCGGGACTTTAAATCGATTAATTTTTTGGATCTCCATAAACTTGTGCTTAACCTCTTGGAATGATGTATGGTTTGTTGAATCTCTTGATGACAAATTGAATGTATTTACTAATACTGTAAATAGTCTTTTTGATAAACATGTTCCCCTGTGCTCGGTAATGGTAAAAAATGCAGCATGCCCATATGCCCATGGTTTACTTCTAATGTAAAAAAAGCTATTAAAAAACGCAAAAAGCTACATGAAATTGAATGCCTTAAAAATATGAATACTTTAGATACATAAATTTAAAGTAAAAAATCGTAATATCTACACTTACAATTTTTCTTTTTTGCATACTAATGGGCATGTAATGAACGCACTTCTCCAACGATATATGACTCATTGTGGCGCGCTAAAGATTTTGGCCATGTGAAATTTGGTATTCATAGTGAAAAGTGGGATTCATAGTACTAACTTTTAATTAAAAAAATCATTATATCCAAAAGTACGATTTTTATTGTTTGTTACAAATGGGCAGGTAACGAACGCACCTTTCCGACGATAATATGTATGACTCATTTTTATGGGAAATTTTTTTAAAAACTAGTGAAAAATTCGATTTGTAGTTCTAACTTTGAATTAAAAACTCATAATCAGCCCAATAATGAAACATTTTCTCCCGGCAGTTGTAAAAGGGAGTTTCCATTTTAAGATAGCAGATAAGGACATCTCATCTTTTTATTTCACACTCATGAATATTTATTTATTTATTTATTTATTTCTTCTTCATCTAACAGAGATCAACTGTTACAGACTAACAATACAGAAATTTATCTTAAAACATTAATTAATACTTCATTAGAATTTTAACACAAGAAATAAAATCATATTACTTAAAATATAATAACTCAAATAATATAATAAAAAGGAAGGAAGTTAAGAGGTGTTCACAACATTACGCGCCAACAGGTGCAAAAATAATTGATTTCTAAGTTGTTTTCTAGAGCAATTATGAAATAAATCAATGAAGGCTAAAACTGAATTAGTCTCCCTAGTACATCGAGCTAAAGGCATATTAGAAGCATAAACGGATCTATATAGCGATTCACTGAAGTGAAATTGGCTTCGGAGGTGCCTTAATGGAAAATGAAAGTTTAATTGAGACAACAGATCATCACACTGAACATTGTGGTGTATAAGGTCCCAGATGAACAGGATAGAAGACACTTTTGGTCTTAATTCTAGCGAGCAAATGCCAATTAGCGCACAACGGGTATTATATGAAGGCACTGCGGGTAAATGCCAATTAAGCTTGTATACCACAAACCTAGTAAATCTTCTTTGAACATTTTCAATGCGATTTGAATGTATCTGAAACAATGGATTCCAGATAGTGGAACAGTATTCTAAATGTGGCCTCACAAGCGCGGAAAAAAGCGTCAGTAGAGCATAAGGGTCCGAAAAGTCTCGAGAGTTTCTTTTAAGAAAACCTAACATCGAATTAGCCTTAGTTATTATAAAATCAATGTGATCACAAAGATTAAGACGCACATCCAACAAAATACCTAAGTCTTTTTTAATGAAGACCCTATTATTAATAGTCCCAAAATTATCATTAATAAAGAGTAGGAATAGGAGTGGACCCAAATGACTACCTTGAGGGACTCCAGAAGTGACAGAAATTGGCTCCGATAGGCGATCACAAATAATTACTTTTTGACTACGATTTAAAAGATACGATTTAATCCAACCAAGAAAGTTTGAGTGAAAACCCAAGGAGGAAAGTTTAAAAAGTAAAATATTATGATCTACTTTGTCAAAGGCTTTAGCGAAGTCAGTGAATATAACATCAGTTTGCTGACAATTGGTAAAGTTTTTTAAAATATAGCTGCAAAAGATAGTAAGATTAGTTGCTGTCGATCTGCCAGGAATAAAACCATGTTGCTGCGGTGATATGATGTTTTTCACAAGAAAAATAAGCTTTTTATAAACAATCTGTTCAAATAATTTAGGAATACAAAGGAGTTTACTAATTGGTCTGTAGTTGCAGACGTCATGTTTAGGTCCCGATTTTAAAATTGGAACAATATGTGAAACTTTCCAAGCGTCCAGGAAGTGGCTAGTTGATAAAGATTTATTGAAAATTATAGACAGTGGAAGAGCGACTGATATGGCACAATTTTTTAAAACAATCGGAGCGATGCCGTCGTGACCTTCTTTAGAATTTGAATTAAGAGCTTTTAAGGCTAATTCAACTTCGAACGAACCAATAGTAAGCATACCAATATCTAGGATGGTATTGTGATGTTGGAAAAGGTCAGTAACAAGAGCCTCAGAAGACGGTGCGTAAACAGATTTAAAATAATCAGCAAAGAAATTACAGATAGTGATAATGTCCTCCGAACTCATATCCTTATACGCCATGGATTTTGGAAGGCCATTGTTATTTCTTTTGTTATTAACAAAGGTCCAGAAATGTTTGCTATTTTGTTTAACTTTACTTTCAATCGAAAATATATATGATTTAAACAAGAATCTATTAAGAACATCGAACTCCTTTTGAAAGGTTAGATAAGTCGATTTGAGCATTGAATTATCACGATTCTCTCTATAGCGCTTATAGGATTTATTCTTTTTATTTTTCAAATTTGCGAGTCTATTATTTGACCAAATAGGATTCTTAACGGGAGAAACACGCCTATTAGGGACCCATAGGTGCAAACAATCATTGATGACTGAAAGAAAATAACAATACATATCATCAAGTTCCTTACCTAAAAAATATTCCGACCAGGGGACAGCGTTCAGAGCATTATTCAATTCATCATAATTTGCTTTATTATAATCTTTAAAAATAGAAACAGTAGAAGTTACAGGTTGATAGCTATAGGTGGAGAATTCCAATCCTAATGGTACGTGATGTTGTGAAACATTCCCGATTAAGGGGGAGGGCGAATCTAGAAAAACAACAAATTCTTTGTCAACAAAGATTAAATCCAAAATACGATTAAGACTATAAAAGATATTATTAATTTGAACTAAATCAAACTGAGAAAAAAAATCAATTACCAGCGCATCAGTTTCAGTATTAACGTTGAAGGGCACAAGATAGAATTCATCACAAACCGGTTTCCAGACGAGTGTACTTAAGTTAAAATCACCGGCAATAATGAAGTGTTGAACTTGAGTAGCATTTTCTAGAAGCGAGCGACAATTTTCTAAATGAGTATTATAAAGAAGAATTGAACTAGCAGGAGGAATATAAGACACGATAATGAAAAGTTCAAAATTAGGTCTAAAGTTTACTTTTACAATGAGTTGATCAATGTCCAACCTGTTGACCTCATTAGATTCAAGATGAGGAAGAGTCAACTGGCAGCTAGAAAAGTCATTTCTAATTGCTATTAAAACTCCACCGCCTCTCGATAGGCCCGTAGTATTTGAACAACGATCCTTACGGAAAACACTGAACGATACAGTTCAGCCAAGTTTCAGTAAGAGTAACTATATTATAATTACAAGAATGAGTGGCTAAGAATAACTCAGAAATCTTAGTCCTTAACCCACCCACATTTTGGTAATAAAATGAATTATAAATAGTGGAGGCAGAACAAGATACCGGCAATGATGATGATGATGAATCTGGAACTATATCCGATGACGGGAACGATGATAACAGGCAACTCGGCAATGCTGAAGAGTACACTTGAGTAGAAGGCGGAATAGTTGCAGTAGGAATGAGCATTCCAGATGCTGTTGACGATGAGATCGATGGAGATATAGATGAATCAATTAGTTTTTTTGACTGAGATGGCAAAACAATTGGCTGCGTTCTAGATGGAGGACGTCGACTTTTAGCAACATACTCATGGGCAATTATGCCGCTAGGCCAAAAATCCTTAGAAAGTATCATTTGGTAATTCTCATCAGGAACATATAATCTAAAAGATGCGATCTCACGTGGAGTGCTAAAATTGAATTTCCTACATCTGAAGGAAGATGAAGGTATAGATGATGGCAATCTTTGTTTGATGTAGGATATTATAGTTTCCTCAGACGTGTCGGTGGCAAGTCTTGACAGAAATATGGCTCTATGAAGTGCTCTTTGAACAACAACTAGGTTAACAATTGCTGCTGCAGTTTCAGGCGATGAGTCTGGGGTTGAAATTAACGCATCAACAGCGCCTGGTTGAGTTGGTAAGTCCGGAATTGTAGATATAATATTAACAGCAGAACTATGACCAGCATCAGATGATTGCCCATTAGGCATATAATGAGGCATAAAATGAGCAACGGCAGCAGGTTGTGTGGCAGCAGTAGGCTGAACAAACGCATAAGTTTGCGTGTCAGCAGAAGGCTGCATAGCCAAAAATTGAGCAGCGGCAGCAGGTTGCATGTCAGCAGTAGGTTGAGCACCAGCAATAGTTTGCAATATGGCAGGATGTTGCATAGCAGGAGTAGATATCGTGGCAAGAGTAGATTGCACAGCAGCAATAGTTTGCGCTGTGACGATAGAATGATCATAGCATCACTATGTGCAACAACGATAGGTTGCGCTGTTGCGAGAGAGAGATTTCCGAGCAGCTGAACTCTGCGCACCGGCTAATTGCGAAGTTACTAAGGATTGCGCAGTTGTAGCAATTTGCGTGGCAGTAAAAATTTCCGCTGCGTCAAGTGTCAGAGCATCGGCAGTAAGATCAATAGTAGCGAAGGTCTGAGTTTCGGCAGCTGTATACGCTATAGATGCAGGGTTAGAGATGGATGACAAAGTGGCCACAGAGTCAGTCACAGTACCAGTGAGAGGCGTTGCAGAGTAGGTAGGTACAGAATCCAGTTGCATATTTCTAGCTTTGGCACGCTTTGATCTGGATGAGCCAACATCATTGAAATTATTATCAACATCGGCTAATGAAGCTGCATTCTTTAGAGATGACAATTCCAACAGCGAGCTGATGTTTAACTCATGATCAGAAACCAGTAATTGTAGTCGGGCTACTTCATCCTTTACTTTGACGGCTGATGATTTGCTCTTAACTAACAAACTAAGTAGCACTGATGTTGAGAACCTTCTACATGAGGAACAGAACCATTGCAGGCCATTAGAATCATGACCACGAAGAGCATCCGCAATAAGCCCCTTGATCTTGACGAACTTATCATGGAAAATTCTGGAGCATCCATCACATCCAATGAAGCTGCCAACCGTACTCCATTGCGATTTGCAGATTTCACAGCATGTACCCATGAACTTTGAGGTTAGGTGCAACATTCGACGAATAAAGTTAATTACTCGTATATATTTATGTTCGTTCAGCAATCAGTTCACATTCATGGAACACAAGTAATGTAGAACACCAAGTTTCCAAAAATTGTATAAAATACTTTATAATTCACGTAATGATTTAAAAACTATGAAAAAATTTTCACGGAGCAAGTTAAAAGTTAATGGCTGCTGGAATTTGAATATTGACGGTTGATGAACAAATTTGCATTAAAAATTTCCAAAAAGTTTTTAAACTTTATCTTAAAAACGAAGCTTGCTTTTACAACTCCCGGGAAAAAATGTTTCATAAATGGGCTGAATATCTAAACGTACGATTTTTATTTTTTACATACTAATCGAAGATATATGACTCAGTGTGAATTTTTTAAAAAGATTTTGATCGCCAAAATCTTAAGCGCGCCATAATGATTCATAGCGACTGGGGTCTGACTCAAAAAAATTTGCTTTTGCGTTTTTTTATAGAAATCGCTCTATTATTAGGTTCCGCATCTAGCACAAAAATCTTAGAGATTTATGTGTATCACTTGTGGGTGAACAACGTGTCTTGTTCCAGTAATGCTCTATGGTTGCTAAGTGTTTGCTAACTGTGACAGTTCAAGTAAACGCAAATTCAACGTTCTTTTCAACAATATTGCTCTTTACGTATATGCTATTCGAAATTTCGACTATTTTCACCAAAAATAAACTGGACTTGTTGAGATTATTAAAAAATGTACTTTTTGTGAGACAATGGCATGTCCGTGTGACCACGGACTTTGAATTGCCACTTTTTAAAACTAAAAGCCCTGTTAACGTCAAATTGACTCAATTTTTATTTGAATTCTGGCACTTTTCCCACTAAGTCAATATCATCCCTGACAGTCAGTCGTTGCGTTGCTGAGCTTTCGAACAAGAAAGACATCGTTTCATTTATCGCAGCAAATAACACAGTCACCATACACTCGTAAGTAAGTCGCTCGGCAACCAACTTACTGCATTTCATTCCTACTTACTTTCTCTCATTTCTGCTCGAGTTGACATTGAGGTGGAGAGGCAGCCATTCTCTGCTCAACGTTGTCCTCTCAGCACTTTTAACCAAGCTCAGTCTTGTATTTCATTTCCTCCCTTTGAGCTAAAACTGAGGTGGAGAGGCAGGTGGCCTCTGCTCACCGTGTTTTCTCACCACTGCTCTACACAACCACAACCATCCTTATCCTCAGATTCTCCTTCGAGTAACACTGAGGTGGAGAGGAAACCGGCCTCTGCTCACTATGTTGGCTCACCTCGCCTTATACTTCGCAACGTTCCCCAGAATTTCCCCTTAGCAGAGTGTGGTTCTCCCCACTACTCTTGCGAACATTTTTCCCCACTCCTGGCTCTGACGAGGCACAGACGTAAGTAGAGCACAACACACGGCAAGCAGATGTTAGAAGACTTAAAAAACTCTTCACTGGAAATATACTGGCGATCATCTAGACGCGCCAGGTTATTTTCATTATCACTAAGCAAAGCCATCCATTTGAGAAAGTTCCACGACCAAATAAATAAACCATGCGAGCAACCAACAATACAAAATTCTTGTATTCGGACCCTGGCAGCTGATTATTAATTATTGTAACTGGTTAATGTTATGTCTATGCTTTCAAAATATTTTGTAGATTAATTGCGTTTGATCGGTGGATTAATTTTATCATTCACCCTAACTGTGGAGGTCACCATCTGTGATTTTTTTTTACTTTTTCTAATTTGAAGACGGTCAAAAATATATAAAAAAAATCTTTTTTACATTTTTTCAGCTACAATTTATTATGGTACAATAAAATGTTTCAGTTGTTAACTTTACTTTTAATAACTCTAAGTTTAATTTGAATATGATATTTGATATGAATATGATTTATTTGTCATATATTTTTTCGTTTAGAAAATATTTTAAATAAAATCCTTACAAAAATTATCATTTATCAAAACGGTCGTTGTTTTAACTCAGATGTGGGGTAAAATAAATTCACACGCCGTGCTTCAAACAAAACTTAAGTAATCTTGACAAAATATCACTAATTTTTTATCAAAAATTGGCTGAAATCGAAATGCCACGCGAAATAAATAATATATGAATGCATTGTATGTGGCTGGGAAAGAGTTAATTTTATTTGTGCGACTAGATTGAGAAAAGTTCCATCTGGTGAACAAATACATCGGCTCATTAGTGTGAATAATCTTATATAACAACAAGAGTGTACGGAAGTCTAGAAGGCTATCGCAGGTCATGCCATAGATTTTTTTAGCATATTGAACATGATCTCTTCTTTTTAACATATATACGTAAAGAGCAATATTGTTGAAAAGAACGTTGAATTTGCGTTTACTTGAACTGTCACAGTTAGCAAACACTTCGCAACCATATAGCATTACTGGAACAAGACACGTTGTTCACCCAAAAGTGATACACATAAATCTCTAAGATTTTTGTGCTAGATGCGGAACCTAATAATAGAGCGATTTCTATAAAAAAACGCAAAAGCAAATGTTTTTAAGTCAGACCCCAGTCGCTATGAATCATTATGGCGCGCTTAAGATTTTGGCGATCAAAAACTTTTTAAAAAATTCACACTGAGTCATATATCTTCGATTAGTATGTAAAAAATAAAAATCGTACGTTTAGATATTCAGCCCATTTATGAAACATTTTTTCCCGGGAGTTGTAAAAGCAAGTTTCCGTTTTTAAGATAAAGTTTAAAAACTTTTTGGAAATTTTTAATGCAAATTTATTCATCAACCGTCAATATTCATGAGTGTGAAATAAAAAGATGAGATGTCCTTATCTGCTATCTTAAAACGGAAACTCCCTTTTACAACTGCCGGGAGAAAATGTTTCATAATTGGGCTGATTATGAGTTTTTAATTCAAAGTTAGAACTACAAATCGAATTTTTCACTAGTTTTTAAAAAAATTTCCCATAAAAATGAGTCATACATATTATCGTCGAAAAGGTGCGTTCGTTACCTGCCCATTTGTAACAAACAATAAAAATCGTACTTTTGGATATAATGATTTTTTTAATTAAAAGTTAGTACTATGAATCCCACTTTTCACTATGAATACCAAATTTCACATGGCCAAAATCTTTAGCGCGCCACAATGAGTCATATATCGTTGGAGAAGTGCGTTCATTTCATGCCCATTAGTATGCAAAAAAGAAAAATTGTAAGTGTAGATATTACGATTTTTTACTTTAAATTTATGTATCTAAAGTATTCATATTTTTAAGGCATTCAATTTCATGTAGCTTAATGTTTAATGGCTTTTTTTTTTTAATGGTAGCTTAATGTTTTTTAATGGCTTTTTTTAAATTAGAAGTAAACCATGGGCATATGGACATGCTGCATTTTTTACCATTACCGAGCACAGGGGAACATGTTTATCAAAAAGACTATTTACAGTATTAGTAAGTACATTCAATTTGTCATCAAGAGATTCAACAAACCATACATCATTCCAAGAGGTTAAGCACAAGTTTATGGAGATCCAAAAAATTAATCGATTTAAAGTCCCGGTAGGTGAAAATATCAGAGCTGCCACTTCGTGACAAATTAACATTCAGACAGCAGAACAGAAGATCATGATCAGATAAAACAGTTGATCATATAAAAGAACTGATGTCAGATCTGACACAATGAAGTAGTCTAAAAGACTAGGGCAAGCATTAGTGGCAAAACGAGTTGGAACAGTTTGATTGACAAATGATAACCCTGTAGCAATAACATTTTCATAAAACGATTTAGAGGTGTTATCTCGACATAAAAGATTTACATTAAAGTCACCACATATAACGAAGAAGTCAAAATCAATTATATAGCTATTCAGTTAAAAAAAAAAATAAATCAAGGCTATTGTACTTGTTGGGATTATACACACAAGACAGGAAAACTTAAACATGGTTAACATATACACACACATTCAAATACTCAACATTGCTATTATAGTTTGATTTAGATACAGGTCTAACATTTAAATTACTGCGACAATAAATAACAACTCCACCACCATTCCTTCCAATCCTATCATTTCTCAGCAGCTTGAAATTATCAATAGTGTAAACAGAGTCATTAACCTCATTACAAAACAAAGTTTCAGAAACGCAGATCACATCCACAGCAGAATCTTCAACAACATATTTCAGATAGTCCAGCTTATTACAGTTTAAACTCCTGGCTGGACTTTTGGATTGGACTTGGATTACAGTAAAACTTTAAGATCACAATGCTGTCCACATAGAACTTTAATTATAGTTTTATGATTTTCGTCAACGCAATGTTTAAAAAGAGTTAAGAATAAGAGAACTTAATGAAATGAAATGAAATAAATAAAATGAAAAAAAAAATTTAAAACAAAATAAATTAAGAAGAAAACGTTTAAAAGATATGCCATTACGAAAAATAGCGAGAGAATAAATTTAAGGATTGAATTATCCATCAATAGAATTAAAGTAATTATAAATTGAATGTTCAAAGCTGCTTCTAGAAGTTAATTGTTTCAAATAGTTGGGCAATGAATTCCAAAGCCTAATGGTGCTTATGAAGAAAAATCTACTGCTGTTGAGGTAGTTGTGTCTGGGAACAATGATGTTGGTAGACCAAACTGATTGAAAAAGCTGTCATTTCTCATAAAGATTCCTTGGGCATTGTGTATTTATAAACCTGTGTAAACAGATAATACTACGCATATTCAAGTATTGAACCAAACCACACCCAAGAATTTCTTACTTCTCAACGAACAACATCTGGAAAAGTGATATGTGGCATTATTAGTTGTAATACAAACCTACGAGTTTCAAGAGGGATAAAGTTTGATGAAGTTCGTAAATAACGCAAAGTACCGTAGATTTTGGCTATAATGTAATTAATATGGTCAATTTATCAGCTCCTATTAAAAAAGGTGGAATATCTACAAATCATGAATCATTCCTTGCAATTGGTTGCACTTTAGATTTTAAAGGATTGATAAAAAGTAAGTTAGTGACTGCCCACGTGTTAAGCAATGCCAGATCATAGTTTAATCTATAAGTTAAGTCTTCAAAGAGACCAGTAGGTCGAGGGAGGTATAGCTGAATGTCATCAGCATAAGCATGAACGGTTGCATATTTACAAACAGTGAAGACGTCATTTAAGAAAATAGAGATAAGTAAAGGACTCAAAATGTGTGAGTGTGTGACTTTTACGCCAGAGAACCCAGGTTCGAATCCTCCCATCTGACACAGAAAATTTTTTCAATTGAATTAATTTTTCTGTTCGGCCGTCACCTCTCTGCAGACAATGGCAAACCTCACAGAGTAAGAACTGCCATGAAAAGCTTCTTGAGAACATAAGCCGTTCGGAGTCGGCGTAAAACATGTAGATCCAGTTCTCGATCATTTGTGTGCAAAAACATTTCACATCACACACAGCACAATTGATCATAAGAAGCTCGGTCAAAGTCCTTTCAAGGGCTGAGATGGCCATTTCGTTTTTTTTTTTTTTTTTAAAGGACCCAAAATAGACCCTTGGGCACACCGGCAGAAACAGTGGAAAGAGACGAACAATTATTACCAACTTTATCCTGTTGCACTCTATTTACTAGGTAATTGGATATTATTTTAATTGCACTGTCACTAAAATAAAAAAATGTTTAAGCTTATAACAAAGCAGATTATGGATCACAGAGTCAAAAGCTTTGAAAAAATCTATAAAGCAAAGAAGAGTTATAAGATTTTTATCATATGATATTCTAATGTCATCCAATATTTTCGTTACTGCTGTCGAACAACTGTGACCAGAGCGAAAGCCAGACTGCAATGGGGATAAAAGATTGTTCACATTTAGGTACTCAGAAATTTGATCGGTCATTATTCGTTCAAAAACCTTACTAAGAGCAGGGAGTATACTAATAGGTCTGAAGTCATTGAGCCTCTGAAGTCATCTGGGAAACGGGAGCAAGTAATACAATGGTTGATGAGTGAGGGGCGCTAAGATAAAGTGAATAACTAATTTAATAAATCTGATTGGCATTTCATCAAGCCCTACTGCATTGGAACTAATTTTCATTATGCATTAGGCTACATAATCCTCACTGACTGATGAGAATTCAAAACAGGGTAAGGGAGAATTAGTTATTTGAGCTGTCAACACGCCATTGTTGCCATTAAATGTCCTGTTTGGGGAAATGTTCCGAGAAGGACTTGGGCTTCCATTTGCCGGCTCCAAATTACACAACCTAGACTCCTTACTGAACACTCTATATTTTGCCATAACTGTTTTGAGTTTTAGCCTGAATTAAATTTGGAACTGAAAAAATGTGTCTTTTCTTGTCTAACCATGAGTGAAGCATAATTTCGAGCTCTCCTGTACTGTTCCCAGTAATCGTTTGTTCGATTATTTTTCGATTTAGACTGGAGTTTATTGCTAGATTTTATAGCAGAATTGTAAACCAAGGACATGAGTTATTAGAAATTTAAATTGATCGTAAAGGCACATGACGGTCAAATAAGTTATTTAATTGATTCATGAAAACTCTTAGTTTATCATCTGCCGAGCTATAAAACCAGCAGTCCATTCAACTCATATCAGATAATTCATGACTTTAAGCAGATAAATCAAATGATTTGTAGTCACGATAAGAGAAACTGACCTGCGTAGTTTTGCTTAGATTAATATATTTTGCTTAAGATTAAGACAACAAAAGAGTAAGTCATGATCAGACAAAAAACTCATTTGATCAAACTTTAGAACATAAGAAACATCAGAAACTAGACAAACATCAAGCAAACTAGATTCACAATTTTGCATATAACGAACTTTTAAGCCACTCAACGTTGACATTCCGTAATAAATTAATATTAAAATCACCATAAACAAAGAAGAAATCATCAATGATTTTTGTAGAAATGTCAAAAAAAAATATTTCAGGATTAAAGCATCTATTAGGGTTGTATACGCAGAGACTAAAATTTTTTTTATGATTATCGAAGATTTCAACTTTAATAAACTCATAACCATCATTACATTTATTCAAAAACTTAGAATTGAGACTAGACTTACAATAGACAGCAACACCACCTCCCCTTCTAGCACTTCTATCATTTCAGAAAAGTCTAAATCCATTAAAATTAAAAAAGAATCAGGAATATCCCTCTTGAACCAGGTTTCGGTAACACACACAATATCAACTGGTGAATTTTCAAGAATATATCTAGCCCGATCAAGCTTAATTTCGTTTAAACTACGCGCATTAAAATGTATTACATTTAATCCACTACGTTGATTACATAAAACACTAATTAAGGCTTTATAATTATCATAAACAACAATAGACGAACAATCAGAATGTGTCAAGATTTGTCACAAAAAGAAAAAGCTTTGAACAAATATAAGATATAGAAAAACAAATTAAATCGATAAAATAAATAAAGTGGATAAGGAAAAAACTATTGAAGATAAAGTTCGAAAAGTAAGAAAGAATTACTCGGTACTTATGATAATGAGAAAAAAAGAGGTTAGAACTAAATGGACAGAAAAACAGATGCTTATATATAAGCAAATTAATGTTTTATAATTACTTTTACTTAACATATAAAAAAAAATAAAAAATTTTTTTTTTTAAAAATAAGCTTTTATTTAAAAACAAAACGTGAACTAAAAACTTGAACTAAAAAGACAAAAATAAATTGCAGTGACATTTGTCATATGTATATTCTAGATTCAGAAGAACCTCTCTCTTGGTTACCCATCATCATAATCAGGTATGGGCACCACTACATTTAAAGATTCGTGTTGTTTTGTGCTCTTTGCACTGAGACAAATTTTTATGCATATTAAAAATAAAAAAATTAAAACTGAATTCTTTTTGGTTTAATTGATAAAAATTTACCACAGTCGGCACAAATCGAGTTGAGAGAAAGAAATTAATGAGAAAAGTGAACTCGAGTTAAGGTTCTCCATTTGAGAAATAAAACTTCAAATAAAATCAAGCCATTTTAATTAAGCTTCTAAAATTTCGCATAATATCAACAAAATAAGTTTAAATATTTATTTTTAATTTAATGCAAAATATGTGCTCTGCGCCCTTTGCAAAACACATTAGACATTTTTCAAAAATTTTATTCATAACATGCAGAGCATGCAGGCATTAAGATTTGTTCGCTTGTTTGTTTTTAGAGTGTAGCTTTTTAATTTTTTTCGCTATTCTCTTTTGTCTTCGTCCGACATAGGTCTTACTCGCTTGCAGTCTTTTTCGACACTGAACTGATTTTCGTTTCTTTTCTTTGTTGCTGTTTCTTGTGTTGCTACGTAAGCGTTTACTCTCAATGCTCCGTAGCTTGCTCCTTGCCCATAGCTGATCATAATAAAAGCGTACGTAAATAGGTAAGTTCTAATGACGTATATAAATTTAGAAATTTTCAAAATCCGGTCTCCGCGATCCGTTATACAAATTTACTACACAATATCAGAGGAATTGAATCTTTTAGTATGCTTATCTGTAAATAAACCGCTATTCATTATACAGGTTTACTACACAATATCAGTGCCTTAAGCTTTTAAAATTTAAATGTATTTTGCTTACTTACTTACTTAGATGGCCGTAACAACCCGTGTTCGGATTTCGGCCAACCTCATCAGCTCTCGCCAGGCGCCTCTGCTTTGCGCGCACCTTCTCCAATCGGATACAAGAAGTGCGGTTAGGGCTTCTTCGGCCTGGTCCATCCATCGGAGGCACGGTCTCCCTCGTCGTCGTTGACCAGCGACCCTCGCCTCAAACACCTTTTTCGCTGGAGCTTCGTCGTCCATACGATGGACATGACCCAGCCAGCGGAGTCGCTGCACAGTTATACGCCGAACTACGTCAATGTCTTCGTAGAGCTCATACAGCTCGTGGTTCATTCGGATGCGATAGTCATCGCCGACTCGAACAGGACCGATAATTTTGCGAAGAACTTTTCTCTCGAACACCCCCAGAGCGGCTGCGTCAGTTTGCGAAACTACCCATGCCTCAGCGCCATAAAGCAGCACAGGTAGAACGAGCGTCTTGTAAAGTGTTAGTTTTGTCGATCGAGAGAGGGCTCTGGAACTTAGTTGCTTACTGAGCCCGTAGTATCACCTGTTAGCAATTATTGTTCTTGAGAAAGTAAGTAGGAAGGAAATGCGGTAGGTTGGTTGCAGAGCGACTTACTTACGATGGTGACTGTGTTATTTGCTGCGATAAATGAAACGATGTCTTTCTTGTTCGAAAGCTCAGCAACGCAACGACTGACTTTCAGGGATGATATTGACTTTGTTGGAAAAGTGCCAGAATTCAAACAAAAATTGGGCCAATTTGACGTTAATAGGGCTTTTAGTTTTAAAAAGTGGCAATTCAAAGTCCGTGGTCACACGGACATGCCATTGTCTCACAAATAGCACACTTTTTAATAATCTCAACATGTTCAGTTTATTTTTGGTGAAAATAGTCGAAATTTCGAATTACCAGTTTTGGGAAATCAAAAAACTGTAACTTTTCCGTGTTTTATTTCGTTTGTGCCGTCCAAGCCGAACATGGAAGGAAGTTCTTGGTTGATCACAAAAATAGTACACTCTAATTTAAATGATTACATTAAATCCACTCCCCATCTTAATAGTGTTAATGTGCTTATTTGTGTTACATTTTTTTTTAGTCAAAAAGTGGCAATCTTTAAAAAAACAATCTTTTTGCAGTGTATTTCTGCAAAAAAATTTTTAGCAAGACATTGCAAAGCATTACCACATAAATCCGCAAATCGGTTATATTCATCTTTAAATAGTCGTAGAATGTCAGAAATGAATGAGCAATTTAATGCAGACTCTTCTCCGTTAAGACTTGTAAGAAGACGAATCAATGAAGCGGGACGAAATTGAGTAGAAAAAATTCACTCATGTCAAAAAATATATTGAGGCATGGCTGAATTTAACAAAAAACAGTTTCATAAATGACAGTTTAGAATAAAGAATTTTGCAAGAAGAAAATGAAGTCAAATTACATCTGATAAGATAACAAAACAATCGCCAAGAAATAAGTTTGAAATTTGCCACCAAAACTACATCAGGGTGTAAGAGATGGTACTGGCCTGATTTTCTTAGCGTTGATATTGAATTGATTATATTAAGGCATTGTCAGGACTACGATGAAGCCTTTAGGGCTCGTTCTTTTCACATAACTTGGAAAACAAACTATATTTGTAGTTGAGATTACTAAAAAGTATGGTTTTTATGTGACCATGGCTGTATATAACGGAACTTAATGAGAACATTTAAAAAGGCGATAGGAAATATAGACTTCAAATAAAAATCACCCAAAATATCTCCATACAAAGTTCGGCTAATTTTCGTTTAGAAACCGCAAAAAAATTATGAGGTCTTGCACGTTTTTAGACGAAATTTCGTTTTTTGGTTTGGCTATTTGCCATACAAAAATCACCTCATTTTTTTAGGATTAAATTTCACTTTTTGTTTTTGAGTGATAGTTCACATTGACTACTAGTGAAATGGTATAATTATTACTATCTCTCGATCATCATGTTTTTAAAACTAGTAAGGAATGGAGCTTCGGCAGGCAACCGAAGCTAAAATACCCGCCCCCCCCCTCCCCCCGCGGCCGTACTGAAGTATATCGGAAGTCTATAAAATTTTTATGTGTAATCTGCAAAAATATTTGTGTCATACGCTTAATTTAATTTTACCCTTAGCTGCCACATAGAGTAATTTGTAAACAAAGTAAAATGCCACACCCACTTTTCTAGTATAAGGACTCCACATTTTCCGAATTATATATGTACGGGTTGGATAAACGACGTGGGCGGAACTTGGGTAAATACAGACACGATGTCATTCAGTTATATATATTTTCGAAAGTTTTTCAATTTTGATGAAGTCACTTTGTATTGAAGGTAAGCGGTGGTTTTTATCCAATTTTGCCAAATATCAAAGAGTGGCTTATGTTAAAAATCAAAGTTTGTATGCAAAATTTCAAGACATTTCTGTAATTTTTGCAGATTTTTAAGAGATTTAACGTTTCAAATAAAGCAACTTTGTATGGGAGGTAGGCGTGGTTTTCATCCGATTTTGGCAAATATCATAGTGATTGTCTATATTATATATAAAAGCCTATGTGCAAAATTCCAAGATATTTCTGTAATTTGAGCAGATTTTTAAGAAATTTTACGGTTAATATAAAGCTACTTTGTATGGGAAGTAGGCGTGGTTTTTATCCGATTTTTCCAAATTTTTTTGTCAAGATTTATATTGAAGACCAAAGCTTATATGCAAAATGTCAAGGCATTTCATTAATTTTTTGGGATTCTGAAGAGATTTTACGGTTAAAATAATGTCACTTTGCATGGGAGGTAGGCGTGGTTTTCATCCGATTTGGCTCATTTTCGAACTTGATGTTCCTTTTTTAAAAATAAGCTTGTATTTTGAATTTCATTGCGATAGCTTTACAATTACGGCTGTAATCGTGTCGACAGACAGACAGACGGACACACGGAAATCGACTCAGGAGGTGATGTTGATAAAAAATATATATACTTTTCTTTACCTGCCACGCCTCCTTATTGGCGTTACAAACGGAATGACAAAGTTAATATACCATTTACGCAGTACGCGTTGGGGTATAAAAATTAAAAGTTTTTAGTTAAAATCGGTCCCCGTCCCGCGGTAGTCATACCTTTTGATAATTACTAATGAATAATATTTATTTCCTTCTCCAGATATTTTCATTTGTTTAAAAAATTCAAGAGAGTTTATTCTTGTCAAGCACTCCGACACCGCAAGATTGCATTTTAGGTAGTTTTTCCAAAATTTTGGGCATATTTTCGTTTTTATTGGGCTTTTTTTTACATTTTTCTCCTATTTTTTTTTTTGGGTAATTTTTCGTTGTAGTGATTTTTAATTTTATTTTTTGTGCGATTTTTTTGTGCACGATATTTCCTACCTCCAAATTTAAAATTTTGTAGAACGATGACATAGTACACAAATGTTGTCAACAGACATCAACATACATTTAAGTTTTCTTGTTAAAATTTGCGATAATTTTTGTCGGTTAAATTTTTTCAAAAGGGCCTAAAACGAATTAAAAGAGCCTCGGAGCTTTTACAATTAAAAAGGGCTAAAAAAAGCCCTGAAAGCCCCAAAATAGATGAGTATATGAATAGATGAGCTTAGCTCAACGTGTGCAGATGTGTTTTTAAATTGTTCCAATAAAATTCGAAAGCTAAAGCTTAATAAACTTGAATATAAAAATATAAAAAGTGTACAAAGAATGTACAAAGTGCAGAAGTGCGATACGTGGAGAGACTGGAATAAGATGCTCGGGTGTATGTGGAAAGAATTTCCACTCCACACCCAAATGTTCCGGTCTTGATCAATATAGTGGCAGTATTCTTAACACAAACAATATGTTGAAATTTATTTGTGATGATTGCATATTATATATAAATAACGTTGATTTGGTTTTAAAAGACATGCAAGAAAGTGTTAACACGAATGCAAGATATTTGAAAGAATTTAAACAAGAATTTAGTAATTCCTTAAAAATTAATGAGAGTGAAATAAAAAATTTGCTTGAAGCGATTGAGTCGAGATATAGAGAGAGAGTATATAATCTATGATCAAAGCTCAAGAATCATGTGAAGCTAAGGTTAGTGCCCTAGGAAACACTGTAAATGGATTTAAACTGCAATGTGAGCAAATAGCCGTGAGTGCAAAGGAAAATAAAAAATTTGTGACGACTTAAAAAATATCGTAAACAGCAATAAAGTGCGAGAAGGTAATAGCGAAACCTATGCATCAAAGCTTAAAAAATCAACGGTCACTAGTGCGCCTGTTATTTTAAAACTAAAAGAAAAACAAGAAAGTGAAACAACAAGAAACGAAATCAAAAATAAAATTAACTCATCGGAGTTGAGTGTTGGAGTAAATGGAATTGTAAATAGACAAAACGGTGCGGTTGCTATTCGATGTGAGAGTGATGAGGCTCGAGCTATTTTAGCAAACGAAATTAAAAATAAAATGAGTGAAAAATATGATGTCCAACTGCCAAAAATGAGAAACCACAAAATTTTAATATCAGGAATGAGTGCTAATT
This sequence comes from Coremacera marginata, assembly GCA_914767935.1. Classification (NCBI taxonomy): domain Eukaryota; kingdom Metazoa; phylum Arthropoda; class Insecta; order Diptera; family Sciomyzidae; genus Coremacera; species Coremacera marginata. Next base: position 114,858,138 of record OU612043.1, read on the forward strand.
TAGAGAGTGAGAAATTATAGCTGCAATAAAAAACCAAATTGACTTCTACTGCAAAGAACTAAAATGTATTAAAGTGTATAAATCATTTAAGAACTCTCGAGTGTACAATGCATTGATTGAAGTCGATGGTAAAAGCTTCAAAAAGATCATGAAAGAAAAAAAATCAATATTGAATGGGATAGATGTGTGGCTTACGAAAGCATTAATGTAATAAGATGCTTCAAATTCTGGGGGTTTAATCATTAATCCAGTGTATGCAGTGAGAATGACCAAGTATGTGCGAAATGCAGTAAGACAGGGCATTCCTATAGAGAATGCAAAAATGAGTTTTTGAAATGCATAAATTGCATCAAAGCAAAAGAAAAGTTGCATCTCAACCATTTGAATGTAAACCATGATTGCAGAGACATTACAGAGAAAATTGAGAGTAGAAGTCGAAAAAGTAATGTACTACCCTCAAATTTAAAGTGCCTGTGCTTGAATATTGGAGGAAACTGCACAAATATTAATCAACTTGAAATATTTGATTTTATCTGTGTAACTGAAACGCATTTGACAGAATCCATACTTGATTCAGAAGTAAAGTTAAATTGTTATAACTTGATAAGGCGTGACAGTATACCTAATCATACTGGTGGAGTGGTCATTTACATAAGGCACGAATGGCATACTCAAACAGTAAAAGTGATTTCAGTTGCAAAAATGATCTAATGGCTAGTTATAAAGGTTAAACTAAAAAATATAAATTTAGTGCTAGTGGCGGTATACAGATTACCTGATAAACAAAAATCACCGGAGGGTACTTTTTGCGAATTTTTTAAGTCTTAAATGGAAGAATGCGAACTTTTAGGCGATCACGTGATAGTAATGGGTGATTTTAATGTTGACTGGTTTGAAAATAAAAAACTGGTTTGAAAATTTAAGAAGTAATTAATGATAATTCCTTCAGACAAATTGTTACTGAACCAACCAGAATAACGAGAACTTCGTCTACTCTAATAGACTATGTAGTGTCTAATAATGCAAGTGTTAAAGCAAATATAAAAAAAGAATTTAAAGTGAGTGACCATGAATCAATTGATATTGATATCAAAATTAACGCATTAAACGAAAAGAAAAAAAAAATCATTCAAACTATAAAGTATAACCATGAGACTTTCCATCGAGAACTAGCTCAAAGAGGTTTTGCAATGGTGAATTATTCTACAAGTTGCAACCAGTCAGCAAATTCTTTTAGTCGGATCCTAAGTGATTCCTTGAATAGAATGGTGATTAAAAAGGAAATAACAGGAGGAAATCAGTGTAGTGCATGGTTCAATTCATGACTTTACAATTTAAAGAAACAAAAAATTCAACTATATCAACTTGCAGTAAGGACAAACAACTTCAATGATTGGCATAGCTACAAATGTTGTAGAAACATATACGTATCCGAACTAGCTTTGGCAAAGAACAATTATATAACAAGGAAGGTAGACCAGGCATACGACCAAAAATCAATGTGGAGAGCAATAAAAACATTAGTTTTGAACGAAGACAGTGCTTTTATAGACAGTGTTGAATGTATAATTGCAAATATTCCTTATGTGCAATATGAAAATCTCCTTGAAAGAAGTGAACATAATTTTAAATTTGAGTTGTTAAATTTAAATGGCCTAAAAACTATCATGAAGAATATGAATAACAAAAAAGACTCTAAATTTCTTTCCGTGAGAATGATGGTTGACGCGTTTGGAATAATTGGACCAACATTTCTGCAGATTATAAACGAATCTTTACGTTCTGGAATCTTTCCTGACTGCTGGAAAGAATCTAAAGTGGTACCGATCGAGGAAGTGAAAAATACTACAAGCCCAGAGAATTTTAGACTATTGAAAAAATTGTTCATTCACAATTAGAAAATTATATGGAAACCCATTCATTGCTCTCAGACTACCAATCTGGCTTTCGGAGAACACATAGTTGTGAAGCGCTGCTGAATCTTGTTGTTGCTCAGTGGAAGTCGGAAATACAAGACAAAAAAATCATAGTAGCCGTTTTTCTTGATCTGCAAAGAGCGTTTGAAACTATTGACAGAGATATATTACTGCATAAACTACAAATGTATGGCATAAGCGGAATCGAACTTAATTGGTTTAAAAGTTATCTTTCGGGAAGGACACACAAAACAAAAGTAGCAGAGTACGTTTCTGAACCAGCGACAGTTACTCTGGGTGTACCGCAAGGTGCAGTGTTGGGAACACTTCTTTTCATCATTTACATAAACGACATGGAAAGGTTCTACATAAATCGAAGATATGCATGTTTGCCGATGAAACCTGTTGTATGTAACAGGTGACTCTGTGGAAGAATGCATTAGTCAACTTAACTCTGATTTAGAAAACGTTGGAAAGAACCTTAGAATTAACAAACTGAAACTTAATACAAATAAAACAAAAGCCATTATATTTAATGGTGGCTCTGTAAATAAAATTGTTGTAAACGGTGAAGAAATTGAATACGTAAAAGAAATTAAATACTTGGGTATTATGTTAGATAATCAGTTGAAATTTGATGTACATATTAATTACATATGCAAGAAAATAGCCAAAGAGATAGGATTTTTTCAAAGAATACGCAAAAAAATATCAATTAGTAGTGCAATACAAATATATAATGTCATGATTAAGCCACATTTTGAATACTGTTCAACAATCTTGTTTTTTGGTTTATTGCAAATGATAGAAAGACTTCAGAAATTGCAAAGTAGAAGAATGAGGTGTATTTTAAGATGCAGCCTTTTAACGCATATCAGGTATATGTTAGACGCCAATTATAACGATAATTATTATTATCGTCAAAAGATGTCAATTATCCAAAAAACTATGATGAATGTGATATTATTTATATTTAAAATAAAGCATAATTTGCTCCCAAAATATTTAAGTTGTCAGATAGTTTATGTTGCGGATGTGCAACCCTATAATTTAAGAAAGAATTCAGATTTCAGAGTAGGGTACTTTCCAACGACTAGAGCACAAAACAGTTTATGGCATAAAGGTTTAAATTTATTCAACAGTTTGCCCAGTAGCTTGAAAAGTGAGGTTAATAGTAATATATTTAAGAGAAAAGTTATAATTTATATAAAAAATAATTACAATTAGGAAAATATAGATTTTAAGATTAAGAATAATATAAAGTAACTTTATGTAAGTTTCGTTTCTTTTTTCCTTCTTGTCTTTTCTTTTTGACGTGTTTTTTGAAATTATGTCATTCAGGTGGGCGGATTACGCCCACTTAAAATCGCATATCTTCGAACACCAAAACAAGGAAAGGGGAGAGAGAAAAAAAATAGAAATAGAATAAGTAAAAAGAAAAAATTGTACTCTTTCTTTAAATAGCTATAAGCTAAATACATAAATAAATAAATAAAAAATATCATTCCTGCTGACTTTATTATTCAATCAAAACTTATAACTAAGTGTGTCTGCTGCCAGCCTTGCTGCATAAGTACATTATTGCTAAGTGTAGTATGTACTGAAGGCATAAAATAATGTAGTTTGTTTAATATTAAGTAGTATTTATACAATTAGGCATTTCACAAGGTGTTGTAAAGTTGTATGTTGTATTGTTGTAAGTGAAAGGTTTTCTCATTTTTTCCCTTGTTTTCCCTCATTTTCTCCCAAACAAAGTAATTTTTTGCACATCACTTTGTATAGGAGGTAGACGTGCTTCCGATCCGATCACGCCAATTTTATACACATCATACAACCACCATAAACAAAACATTCAACCAAAATTTCAAAAAAATTTCTTTACTAAAAAGGGAGAAAATGTCAAAAACCTTAACTTACAACAATACAACATACAACTTTACAACAACTTTTGAATTGCCTAAATGTTTATTAAATGTTTGGTAGGAAATTATTAATATTTATATTGCAATATTGATTTATATTGAAAAGGAAATATGAGTATGTTTCAAAATGTTTAAATTCAATTAAGTAGACGAGTGAATTTTATAGAGGAGGGTTAAATGCGAAATTCATCTAATAAGGTAATGTAGGATATATATAATATGTATTATTTATTTACTAGAGTACGCAAGTGGTCAAAACTCGACCTTTTCGCCATACCACTCCCAAGCGACGCCGGGTATCCCAGCTAGCATTTTTCTTTAAATGCCTTCTCCTTCTCCCTACTCTGATTCATTAAACAAAAAAAAAAAATCATCAAAATCGGTTGAGAAACACCCTGAATGCCATACTACCCTAGAGCAACGCCGGGCATTCCAGCTAGCATTTTTTCTTAAAAATTCGTCGGTGCTCCTACCTACTCTGATTCATTTAAAAAAAAAAAATATCAAAATCGGTTGAGAAACAGGAGAAAATGGTACTGAAATCTTTTTCCTTACCTTATTTATGTATAGATAACTTGCTTGTAGTGCTGTGATGTTTCAGCTGTGGTGTTGTTGGTCAGTAGCCTTGACTCTTGTTCCGTTGTCCCGTTTGTCGCATGTTGTGTGTTTGTACATTTGCAAGAAGGATATATATAAAGATGACGCACTCCTAAAAATTAAATCTTCTGCGCAGCCTGTGTCAGTTGTGAAACTTTATGAATACATACAAAGGAAAATGTCAAAAGGCAAACACAAGCAGCTAAGCTTGCCAGATTCTGAAAGGCTGTTGTCGGGACAAGTCAAGAAAGTTCCGGGATTTCTTATAAGTGGTCGGGACAAAAAAATTACATTTGCGTACTAGTGCTTGTATTTGTTAAACATAAAACTAAAGCATAATCAACATGAACATAAATTGGATCTAAATAATTAGCAATATCATCATAAATATAAACTAAATATATATATATAATACATTGAGGTTTCATAATATTAAAATTTTATATATATAAAACAAAGTCGTGAAATGTGTTACTATTTCCATAACTCAAGAACGAATCGTCTGATTTGCTTAGCGATTTTTGTGTGTTCTTATTGTCTATCCCATTCTACATACGTTTGGATAAATTTTTAAATTGATAATGTAAAGAAACTTTTCACTTCTCTCAAATCAATAAAAATTATATATTTCAGACAATTTGGGTTGTATAAGACTAAAATTTTATAGCTTAGTTTGTATGATTACTGTCCGCCACAGTACTAGAAATGGGTTTCCACGCCTACTTTGACCGCCCACAAATCAATAAAAATGCTATATTTTAAACAATTTTTGTCGTATTATACTTTTATTTTGTAATTTAGTTCGTATCCCAAGAAACATTGTTGGAGCAACTAGGTGCGAGTGTGCTCTAAAAGTGGATACTATGTTGTTAAAGCTTTACCGCAGCTTGGTTTGCTACTAGTTGCTTGCTTTAAATTCTAAATAAAATGCTAAAGAAAAATAATAAAATATTTTTTTAAGCACGCCCGTTGTAGTTTTTCGAAATACAACATTCACTTTCCCGATAAATACAAAATCGAACCGAAATTCACAGCATGCAACGAATACCACCTTGTTCGAAAAGAAAGGTTCATTCACACTGTGAACCGGACTTAACTGTCCGATTTGAAATTTTTTTTTTAGTAGGTTGCCACCTGTGTCTATGACAAGGCTGCCAAATATCAGCGTCTCTCGTTGATATTTGGTAAAGTGACAGTGTTTTGTTTTATCACCAGATAGGAATTTGTTGAGTTGCTTATGTATAGACAATCTTCCTTCAGACCAAAAATTTCCTGTTGGTTCATTAAAACCTTTTCGTAATTTAGTTCAATATGTTGGCCCTTGCAAATAGCTGCTCTCGTTATTATCATGCGATAACTTTCCGGTTTTACTTTGGGCATTGACAGCACATACAAAAGCATCGTTCCATTAGAGTAGACCGATGCTGACCCATATTCGACATCTTCGATAACATTTTGGTATGGCAATGCGGCTTCTTCAGTAATTAACCGATTGATTTCTCCTCGATCCAGTATATTCGTGTTGACAGTTCCAATTTTTGGCCATTTCACAGGCCCGCACTACCTCCGATACTTGTTCTTTCAGGATTAATACCTTACTTATATCCAGCAGCTCCAGATTTTCTTCGCTTACGTTTGTACTAATAGCATTTATGTGAGCCATCATTTCGTTAGCTTTCCCAATTGCTTCACGAGTGGAGTTGAACATTTTTTTGTTCACCAGATATTGTTGGTTATTATTTTTTTTTTTTGTTTTTTTTTTTTAGACTTAACCAGCACTCAGGCGATGCCCCCTATAAATGCGAAAGCATTGTGTTGATTCGGAAGACGGGTGATAGTTAGTTGGAGGGTGGAAAGATGGAGTAGTGTCAGTGAAGATTTGATTTAAATTTACACAGATTGAAACTGCCGGGAAACACGATCGCAGGGAGATTGTTCTACAATTTTACTGAGCGACCGAAGAACGAATTATCTCGGTAATGCGATGTTCTATTGCGCAAAGTTGCAATGGTAAAGGGATGGGCTTGGAGAGCAGCCCGAGTGGACCTAGGAAACACACGAGCTTGTGGCGTCAGGCCATGTATCTCCCTTGAACACTTCCCATGGTAGTACCTGTACAGAAGGCTTAGGCAACCAACATTGCGACGATGCCCAAGAGAGTTGAGAGAAGATGAAATATTTCCATCACCTATCAAATATATCGAACGTCTTTGAATCCGGTCCAGAAGCTCCAAATATGATCTTGAAGCCCCTGCCCAAATGTGCGAATTGTACTCCATTATCGGCCTAATATATGAGGTATAGATCAAACGAAGATCAGATGGAGTGAAGTATTTCTTACACCGTTTTAAAAAACCAAGGCACTTGGCTGCTTCTTTTGACACATCAAAAATGTGATCATTCCACCGAAGATCTGCTTATATTGAAATGCCTAGAACGTCAAGAGCATCTGACTCCGTAAGATCTACACCGTTCATATTAAGGAAAGCTAAGGGGCAATTGATTCGCTTGTGGGTTAACAGACAACACTGGGTCTTGCTAGCATTAATCTCTACTCTATTAGCAAGACCCCACTCGGAGATTTTTCCCAAGTCATTATTAAGTGTGTCACTCATATGTTGCCTCTTCCTCTCAATCTCCAAAGAGCTCGGGCGTTTTTTAAATGAATATGAATGGCAAATGCCGCTGTCATCCGCAAACGAATGAATTGGGTTGTGAGTCAACGACAGAAGGTCGTTGATAAAAACCAGGAACAAAGTTGGCGATAGAACAGCCCTGCGGTACACCTGCGTTGATGGCGTGCTCTCTGGACGATATGCCATCGACTAAAACATGGATCGTTCGGTTCATCAGAAAGCACGTGATCCACCGAGCAAAGTTACCACCTACACCATATGCAATTAGTTTAGACACGAGCGCTTTATGCCACACTCGATCAAATGCCTTAGAAATATCCAGAGCAACAATTTTGTTCTCACCGAATAAGTGAACACATTGGTTCCATTTTTCAGTTAGGAACGCCATAAGGTCACCAGTAGAGCGGGCCCTACGAAAACCATGTTGACGGCCACTAAGCAATTCATTGTGCTCCAGATAGTTCATAAGGTTGAAGTTAATAACGCTCTCCATAACTTTGGCGAGCGAAGAGCATATCGATATGGGTCGGTAGTTTGCAGGGCTCGTGGCATCGCCCTTTTTTGGTACCGGCTGGACCCTTGCGAAGGTAGGGTTTTATATAACAAGGAAGGTAGACCAGGCATACGACCAAAAATCAATGTGGAGAGCAATAAAAACATTAGTTTTGAACGAAGACAGTGCTTTTATAGACAGTGTTGAATGTATAAATGCAAATATTCCTTATGTGCAATATGAAAATCTCCTTGAAAGAAGTGAACATAATTTTAAATTTGAGTTGTTAAATTTAAATGGCCTAAAAACTATCATGAAGAATATGAATAACAAAAAAGACTCTAAATTTCTTTCCGTGAGGATGATGGTTGACGCGTTTGGAATAATTGGACCAACATTTCTGCAGATTATAAACGAATCTTTACGTTCTGGAATCTTTCCTGACTGCTGGAAAGAATCAAAAGTGGTACCGATCGAGGAAGTGAAAAATACTACAAGCCCAGAGAATTTTAGACTATTGAAAAAATTGTTCATTCACAATTAGAAAATTATATGGAAACCCATTCATTGCTCTCAGACTACCAATCTGGCTTTCGGAGAAAACATAGTTGTGAAGCGCTGCTGAATCTTGTTGTTGCTCAGTGGAAGTCGGAAATACAAGACAAAAAAAATCATAGTAGCCGTTTTTCTTGATCTGCAAAGAGCGTTTGAAACTATTGACAGAGATATATTACTGCATAAACTACAAATGTATGGCATAAGCGGAATCGAACTTAATTGGTTTAAAAGTTATCTTTCGGGAAGGACACACAAAACAAAAGTAGCAGAGTACGTTTCTGAACCAGCGACAGTTACTCTGGGTGTACCGCAAGGTGCAGTGTTGGGAACACTTCTTTTCATCATTTACATAAACGACATGGAAAGGTTCTACATAAATCGAAGATATGCATGTTTGCCGATGAAACCTGTTGTATGTAACAGGTGACTCTGTGGAAGAATGCATTAGTCAACTTAACTCTGATTTAGAAAACGTTGGAAAGAACCTTAGAATTAACAAACTGAAACTTAATACAAATAAAACAAAAGCCATTATATTTAATGGTGGCTCTGTAAATAAAATTGTTGTAAACGGTGAAGAAATTGAATACGTAAAAGAAATTAAATACTTGGGTATTATGTTAGATAATCAGTTGAAATTTGATGTACATATTAATTACATATGCAAGAAAATAGCCAAAGAGATAGGATTTTTTCAAAGAATACGCAAAAAAATATCAATTAGTAGTGCAATACAAATATATAATGTCATGATTAAGCCACATTTTGAATACTGTTCAACAATCTTGTTTTTTGGTTTATTGCAAATGATAGAAAGACTTCAGAAATTGCAAAGTAGAAGAATGAGGTGTATTTTAAGATGCAGCCTTTTAACGCATATCAGGTATATGTTAGACGCCAATTATAACGATAATTATTATTATCGTCAAAAGATGTCAATTATCCAAAAAACTATGATGAATGTGATATTATTTATATTTAAAATAAAGCATAATTTGCTCCCAAAATATTTAAGTTGTCAGATAGTTTATGTTGCGGATGTGCAACCCTATAATTTAAGAAAGAATTCAGATTTCAGAGTAGGGTACTTTCCAACGACTAGAGCACAAAACAGTTTATGGCATAAAGGTTTAAATTTATTCAACAGTTTGCCCAGTAGCTTGAAAAGTGAGGTTAATAGTAATATATTTAAGAGAAAAGTTATAATTTATATAAAAAATAATTACAATTAGGAAAATATAGATTTTAAGATTAAGAATAATATAAAGTAACTTTATGTAAGTTTCGTTTCTTTTTTCCTTCTTGTCTTTTCTTTTTGACGTGTTTTTTGAAATTATGTCATTCAGGTGGGCGGAGTACGCCCACTTAAAATCGCATATCTTCGAACACCAAAACAAGGAAAGGGGAGAGAGAAAAAAAATAGAAATAGAATAAGTAAAAAGAAAAAATTGTACTCTTTCTTTAAATAGCTATAAGCTAAATACATAAATAAATAAATAAAAAATATCATTCCTGCTGACTTTATTATTCAATCAAAACTTATAACTAAGTGTGTCTGCTGCCAGCCTTGCTGCATAAGTACATTATTGCTAAGTGTAGTATGTACTGAAGGCATAAAATAATGTAGTTTGTTTAATATTAAGTAGTATTTATACAATTAGGCATTTCACAAGGTGTTGTAAAGTTGTATGTTGTATTGTTGTAAGTGAAAGGTTTTCTCATTTTTTCCCTTGTTTTTCCTCATTTTCTCCCAAACAAAGTAATTTTTTGCACATCACTTTGTATAGGAGGTAGACGTGCTTCCGATCCGATCACGCCAATTTTATACACATCATACAACCACCATAAACAAAACATTTAACCAAAATTTCAAAAAAATTTCTTTACTAAAAAGGGAGAAAATGTCAAAAACCTTAACTTACAACAATACAACATACAACTTTACAACAACTTTTGAATTGCCTAAATGTTTATTAAATGTTTGGTAGGAAATTATTAATATTTATATTGCAATATTGATTTATATTGAAAAGGAAATATGAGTATGTTTCAAAATGTTTAAATTCAATTAAGTAGACGAGTGAATTTTATAGAGGAGGGTTAAATGCGAAATTCATCTAATAAGGTAATGTAGGATATATATAATATGTATTATTTATTTACTAGAGTACGCAAGTGGTCAAAACTCGACCTTTTCGCCATACCACTCCCAAGCGACGCCGGGTATCCCAGCTAGCATTTTTCTTTAAATGCCTTCTCCTTCTCCCTACTCTGATTCATTAAACAAAAAAAAAAAATCATCAAAATCGGTTGAGAAACACCCTGAATGCCATACTACCCTAGAGCAACGCCGGGCATTCCAGCTAGCATTTTTTCTTAAAAATTCGTCGGTGCTCCTACCTACTCTGATTCATTTAAAAAAAAAAAATATCAAAATCGGTTGAGAAACAGGAGAAAATGGTACTGAAATCTTTTTCCTTACCTTATTTATGTATAGATAACTTGCTTGTAGTGCTGTGATGTTTCAGCTGTGGTGTTGTTGGTCAATAGCCTTGACTCTTGTTCCGTTGTCCCGTTTGTCGCATGTTGTGTGTTTGTACATTTGCAAGAAGGATATATATAAAGATGACGCACTCCTAAAAATTAAATCTTCTGCGCAGCCTGTGTCAGTTGTGAAACTTTATGAATACATACAAAGGAAAATGTCAAAAGGCAAACACAAGCAGCTAAGCTTGCCAGATTCTGAAAGGCTGTTGTCGGGACAAGTCAAGAAAGTTCCGGGATTTCTTATAAGTGGTCGGGACAAAAAAATTACATTTGCGTACTAGTGCTTGTATTTGTTAAACATAAAACTAAAGCATAATCAACATGAACATAAATTGGATCTAAATAATTAGCAATATCATCATAAATATAAACTAAATATATATATATAATACATTGAGGTTTCATAATATTAAAATTTTATATATATAAAACAAAGTCGTGAAATGTGTTACTATTTCCATAACTCAAGAACGAATCGTCTGATTTGCTTAGCGATTTTTGTGTGTTCTTATTGTCTATCCCATTCTACATACGTTTGGATAAATTTTTAAATTGATAATGTAAAGAAACTTTTCACTTCTCTCAAATCAATAAAAATTATATATTTCAGACAATTTGGGTTGTATAAGACTAAAATTTTATAGCTTAGTTTGTATGATTACTGTCCGCCACAGTACTAGAAATGGGTTTCCACGCCTACTTTGACCGCCCACAAATCAATGAAAATGCTATATTTTAAACAATTTTTGTCGTATTATACTTTTATTTTGTAATTTAGTTCGTATCCCAAGAAACATTGTTGGAGCAACTAGGTGCGAGTGTGCTCTAAAAGTGGATACTATGTTGTTAAAGCTTTACCGCAGCTTGGTTTGCTACTAGTTGCTTGCTTTAAATTCTAAATAAAATGCTAAAGAAAAATAATAAAATATTTTTTTAAGCACGCCCGTTGTAGTTTTTCGAAATACAACATTCACTTTCCCGATAAATACAAAATCGAACCGAAATTCACAGCATGCAACGAATACCACCTTGTTCGAAAAGAAAGGTTCATTCACACTGTGAACCGGACTTAACTGTCCGATTTGAAATTTTTTTTTTAGTAGGTTGCCACCTGTGTCTATGACAAGGCTGCCAAATATCAGCGTCTCTCGTTGATATTTGGTAAAGTGACAGTGTTTTGTTTTATCACCAGATAGGAATTTGTTGAGTTGCTTATGTATAGACAATCTTCCTTCAGACCAAAAATTTCCTGTTGGTTCATTAAAACCTTTTCGTAATTTAGTTCAATATGTTGGCCCTTGCAAATAGCTGCTCTCGTTATTATCATGCGATAACTTTCCGGTTTTACTTTGGGCATTGACAGCACATACAAAAGCATCGTTCCATTAGAGTAGACCGATGCTGACCCATATTCGACATCTTCGATAACATTTTGGTATGGCAATGCGGCTTCTTCAGTAATTAACCGATTGATTTCTCCTCGATCCAGTATATTCGTGTTGACAGTTCCAATTTTTGGCCATTTCACAGGCCCGCACTACCTCCGATACTTGTTCTTTCAGGATTAATACCTTACTTATATCCAGCAGCTCCAGATTTTCTTCGCTTACGTTTGTACTAATAGCATTTATGTGAGCCATCATTTCGTTAGCTTTCCCAATTGCTTCACGAGTGGAGTTGAACATTTTTTTGTTCACCAGATATTGTTGGTTATTATTTTTTTTTTTTGTTTTTTTTTTTTAGACTTAACCAGCACTCAGGCGATGCCCCCTATAAATGCGAAAGCATTGTGTTGATTCGGAAGACGGGTGATAGTTAGTTGGAGGGTGGAAAGATGGAGTAGTGTCAGTGAAGATTTGATTTAAATTTACACAGATTGAAACTGCCGGGAAACACGATCGCAGGGAGATTGTTCTACAATTTTACTGAGCGACCGAAGAACGAATTATCTCGGTAATGCGATGTTCTATTGCGCAAAGTTGCAATGGTAAAGGGATGGGCTTGGAGAGCAGCCCGAGTGGACCTAGGAAACACACGAGCTTGTGGCGTCAGGCCATGTATCTCCCTTGAACACTTCCCATGGTAGTACCTGTACAGAAGGCTTAGGCAACCAACATTGCGACGATGCCCAAGAGAGTTGAGAGAAGATGAAATATTTCCATCACCTATCAAATATATCGAACGTCTTTGAATCCGGTCCAGAAGCTCCAAATATGATCTTGAAGCCCCTGCCCAAATGTGCGAATTGTACTCCATTATCGGCCTAATATATGAGGTATAGATCAAACGAAGATCAGATGGAGTGAAGTATTTCTTACACCGTTTTAAAAAACCAAGGCACTTGGCTGCTTCTTTTGACACATCAAAAATGTGATCATTCCACCGAAGATCTGCTTATATTGAAATGCCTAGAACGTCAAGAGCATCTGACTCCGTAAGATCTACACCGTTCATATTAAGGAAAGCTAAGGGGCAATTGATTCGCTTGTGGGTTAACAGACAACACTGGGTCTTGCTAGCATTAATCTCTACTCTATTAGCAAGACCCCACTCGGAGATTTTTCCCAAGTCATTATTAAGTGTGTCACTCATATGTTGCCTCTTCCTCTCAATCTCCAAAGAGCTCGGGCGTTTTTTAAATGAATATGAATGGCAAATGCCGCTGTCATCCGCAAACGAATGAATTGGGTTGTGAGTCAACGACAGAAGGTCGTTGATAAAAACCAGGAACAAAGTTGGCGATAGAACAGCCCTGCGGTACACCTGCGTTGATGGCGTGCTCTCTGGACGATATGCCATCGACTAAAACATGGATCGTTCGGTTCATCAGAAAGCACGTGATCCACCGAGCAAAGTTACCACCTACACCATATGCAATTAGTTTAGACACGAGCGCTTTATGCCACACTCGATCAAATGCCTTAGAAATATCCAGAGCAACAATTTTGTTCTCACCGAATAAGTGAACACATTGGTTCCATTTTTCAGTTAGGAACGCCATAAGGTCACCAGTAGAGCGGGCCCTACGAAAACCATGTTGACGGCCACTAAGCAATTCATTGTGCTCCAGATAGTTCATAAGGTTGAAGTTAATAACGCTCTCCATAACTTTGGCGAGCGAAGAGCATATCGATATGGGTCGGTAGTTTGCAGGGCTCGTGGCATCGCCCTTTTTTGGTACCGGCTGGACCCTTGCGAAGGTAGGGTTTTATATAACAAGGAAGGTAGACCAGGCATACGACCAAAAATCAATGTGGAGAGCAATAAAAACATTAGTTTTGAACGAAGACAGTGCTTTTATAGACAGTGTTGAATGTATAAATGCAAATATTCCTTATGTGCAATATGAAAATCTCCTTGAAAGAAGTGAACATAATTTTAAATTTGAGTTGTTAAATTTAAATGGCCTAAAAACTATCATGAAGAATATGAATAACAAAAAAGACTCTAAATTTCTTTCCGTGAGGATGATGGTTGACGCGTTTGGAATAATTGGACCAACATTTCTGCAGATTATAAACGAATCTTTACGTTCTGGAATCTTTCCTGACTGCTGGAAAGAATCAAAAGTGGTACCGATCGAGGAAGTGAAAAATACTACAAGCCCAGAGAATTTTAGACTATTGAAAAAATTGTTCATTCACAATTAGAAAATTATATGGAAACCCATTCATTGCTCTCAGACTACCAATCTGGCTTTCGGAGAAAACATAGTTGTGAAGCGCTGCTGAATCTTGTTGTTGCTCAGTGGAAGTCGGAAATACAAGACAAAAAAAATCATAGTAGCCGTTTTTCTTGATCTGCAAAGAGCGTTTGAAACTATTGACAGAGATATATTACTGCATAAACTACAAATGTATGGCATAAGCGGAATCGAACTTAATTGGTTTAAAAGTTATCTTTCGGGAAGGACACACAAAACAAAAGTAGCAGAGTACGTTTCTGAACCAGCGACAGTTACTCTGGGTGTACCGCAAGGTGCAGTGTTGGGAACACTTCTTTTCATCATTTACATAAACGACATGGAAAGGTTCTACATAAATCGAAGATATGCATGTTTGCCGATGAAACCTGTTGTATGTAACAGGTGACTCTGTGGAAGAATGCATTAGTCAACTTAACTCTGATTTAGAAAACGTTGGAAAGAACCTTAGAATTAACAAACTGAAACTTAATACAAATAAAACAAAAGCCATTATATTTAATGGTGGCTCTGTAAATAAAATTGTTGTAAACGGTGAAGAAATTGAATACGTAAAAGAAATTAAATACTTGGGTATTATGTTAGATAATCAGTTGAAATTTGATGTACATATTAATTACATATGCAAGAAAATAGCCAAAGAGATAGGATTTTTTCAAAGAATACGCAAAAAAATATCAATTAGTAGTGCAATACAAATATATAATGTCATGATTAAGCCACATTTTGAATACTGTTCAACAATCTTGTTTTTTGGTTTATTGCAAATGATAGAAAGACTTCAGAAATTGCAAAGTAGAAGAATGAGGTGTATTTTAAGATGCAGCCTTTTAACGCATATCAGGTATATGTTAGACGCCAATTATAACGATAATTATTATTATCGTCAAAAGATGTCAATTATCCAAAAAACTATGATGAATGTGATATTATTTATATTTAAAATAAAGCATAATTTGCTCCCAAAATATTTAAGTTGTCAGATAGTTTATGTTGCGGATGTGCAACCCTATAATTTAAGAAAGAATTCAGATTTCAGAGTAGGGTACTTTCCAACGACTAGAGCACAAAACAGTTTATGGCATAAAGGTTTAAATTTATTCAACAGTTTGCCCAGTAGCTTGAAAAGTGAGGTTAATAGTAATATATTTAAGAGAAAAGTTATAATTTATATAAAAAATAATTACAATTAGGAAAATATAGATTTTAAGATTAAGAATAATATAAAGTAACTTTATGTAAGTTTCGTTTCTTTTTTCCTTCTTGTCTTTTCTTTTTGACGTGTTTTTTGAAATTATGTCATTCAGGTGGGCGGATTACGCCCACTTAAAATCGCATATCTTCGAACACCAAAACAAGGAAAGGGGAGAGAGAAAAAAAATAGAAATAGAATAAGTAAAAAGAAAAAATTGTACTCTTTCTTTAAATAGCTATAAGCTAAATACATAAATAAATAAATAAAAAATATCATTCCTGCTGACTTTATTATTCAATCAAAACTTATAACTAAGTGTGTCTGCTGCCAGCCTTGCTGCATAAGTACATTATTGCTAAGTGTAGTATGTACTGAAGGCATAAAATAATGTAGTTTGTTTAATATTAAGTAGTATTTATACAATTAGGCATTTCACAAGGTGTTGTAAAGTTGTATGTTGTATTGTTGTAAGTGAAAGGTTTTCTCATTTTTTCCCTTGTTTTCCCTCATTTTCTCCCAAACAAAGTAATTTTTTGCACATCACTTTGTATAGGAGGTAGACGTGCTTCCGATCCGATCACGCCAATTTTATACACATCATACAACCACCATAAACAAAACATTCAACCAAAATTTCAAAAAAATTTCTTTACTAAAAAGGGAGAAAATGTCAAAAACCTTAACTTACAACAATACAACATACAACTTTACAACAACTTTTGAATTGCCTAAATGTTTATTAAATGTTTGGTAGGAAATTATTAATATTTATATTGCAATATTGATTTATATTGAAAAGGAAATATGAGTATGTTTCAAAATGTTTAAATTCAATTAAGTAGACGAGTGAATTTTATAGAGGAGGGTTAAATGCGAAATTCATCTAATAAGGTAATGTAGGATATATATAATATGTATTATTTATTTACTAGAGTACGCAAGTGGTCAAAACTCGACCTTTTCGCCATACCACTCCCAAGCGACGCCGGGTATCCCAGCTAGCATTTTTCTTTAAATGCCTTCTCCTTCTCCCTACTCTGATTCATTAAACAAAAAAAAAAAATCATCAAAATCGGTTGAGAAACACCCTGAATGCCATACTACCCTAGAGCAACGCCGGGCATTCCAGCTAGCATTTTTTCTTAAAAATTCGTCGGTGCTCCTACCTACTCTGATTCATTTAAAAAAAAAAAATATCAAAATCGGTTGAGAAACAGGAGAAAATGGTACTGAAATCTTTTTCCTTACCTTATTTATGTATAGATAACTTGCTTGTAGTGCTGTGATGTTTCAGCTGTGGTGTTGTTGGTCAGTAGCCTTGACTCTTGTTCCGTTGTCCCGTTTGTCGCATGTTGTGTGTTTGTACATTTGCAAGAAGGATATATATAAAGATGACGCACTCCTAAAAATTAAATCTTCTGCGCAGCCTGTGTCAGTTGTGAAACTTTATGAATACATACAAAGGAAAATGTCAAAAGGCAAACACAAGCAGCTAAGCTTGCCAGATTCTGAAAGGCTGTTGTCGGGACAAGTCAAGAAAGTTCCGGGATTTCTTATAAGTGGTCGGGACAAAAAAATTACATTTGCGTACTAGTGCTTGTATTTGTTAAACATAAAACTAAAGCATAATCAACATGAACATAAATTGGATCTAAATAATTAGCAATATCATCATAAATATAAACTAAATATATATATATAATACATTGAGGTTTCATAATATTAAAATTTTATATATATAAAACAAAGTCGTGAAATGTGTTACTATTTCCATAACTCAAGAACGAATCGTCTGATTTGCTTAGCGATTTTTGTGTGTTCTTATTGTCTATCCCATTCTACATACGTTTGGATAAATTTTTAAATTGATAATGTAAAGAAACTTTTCACTTCTCTCAAATCAATAAAAATTATATATTTCAGACAATTTGGGTTGTATAAGACTAAAATTTTATAGCTTAGTTTGTATGATTACTGTCCGCCACAGTACTAGAAATGGGTTTCCACGCCTACTTTGACCGCCCACAAATCAATGAAAATGCTATATTTTAAACAATTTTTGTCGTATTATACTTTTATTTTGTAATTTAGTTCGTATCCCAAGAAACATTGTTGGAGCAACTAGGTGCGAGTGTGCTCTAAAAGTGGATACTATGTTGTTAAAGCTTTACCGCAGCTTGGTTTGCTACTAGTTGCTTGCTTTAAATTCTAAATAAAATGCTAAAGAAAAATAATAAAATATTTTTTTAAGCACGCCCGTTGTAGTTTTTCGAAATACAACATTCACTTTCCCGATAAATACAAAATCGAACCGAAATTCACAGCATGCAACGAATACCACCTTGTTCGAAAAGAAAGGTTCATTCACACTGTGAACCGGACTTAACTGTCCGATTTGAAATTTTTTTTTTAGTAGGTTGCCACCTGTGTCTATGACAAGGCTGCCAAATATCAGCGTCTCTCGTTGATATTTGGTAAAGTGACAGTGTTTTGTTTTATCACCAGATAGGAATTTGTTGAGTTGCTTATGTATAGACAATCTTCCTTCAGACCAAAAATTTCCTGTTGGTTCATTAAAACCTTTTCGTAATTTAGTTCAATATGTTGGCCCTTGCAAATAGCTGCTCTCGTTATTATCATGCGATAACTTTCCGGTTTTACTTTGGGCATTGACAGCACATACAAAAGCATCGTTCCATTAGAGTAGACCGATGCTGACCCATATTCGACATCTTCGATAACATTTTGGTATGGCAATGCGGCTTCTTCAGTAATTAACCGATTGATTTCTCCTCGATCCAGTATATTCGTGTTGACAGTTCCAATTTTTGGCCATTTCACAGGCCCGCACTACCTCCGATACTTGTTCTTTCAGGATTAATACCTTACTTATATCCAGCAGCTCCAGATTTTCTTCGCTTACGTTTGTACTAATAGCATTTATGTGAGCCATCATTTCGTTAGCTTTCCCAATTGCTTCACGAGTGGAGTTGAACATTTTTTTGTTCACCAGATATTGTTGGTTATTATTTTTTTTTTTTGTTTTTTTTTTTTAGACTTAACCAGCACTCAGGCGATGCCCCCTATAAATGCGAAAGCATTGTGTTGATTCGGAAGACGGGTGATAGTTAGTTGGAGGGTGGAAAGATGGAGTAGTGTCAGTGAAGATTTGATTTAAATTTACACAGATTGAAACTGCCGGGAAACACGATCGCAGGGAGATTGTTCTACAATTTTACTGAGCGACCGAAGAACGAATTATCTCGGTAATGCGATGTTCTATTGCGCAAAGTTGCAATGGTAAAGGGATGGGCTTGGAGAGCAGCCCGAGTGGACCTAGGAAACACACGAGCTTGTGGCGTCAGGCCATGTATCTCCCTTGAACACTTCCCATGGTAGTACCTGTACAGAAGGCTTAGGCAACCAACATTGCGACGATGCCCAAGAGAGTTGAGAGAAGATGAAATATTTCCATCACCTATCAAATATATCGAACGTCTTTGAATCCGGTCCAGAAGCTCCAAATATGATCTTGAAGCCCCTGCCCAAATGTGCGAATTGTACTCCATTATCGGCCTAATATATGAGGTATAGATCAAACGAAGATCAGATGGAGTGAAGTATTTCTTACACCGTTTTAAAAAACCAAGGCACTTGGCTGCTTCTTTTGACACATCAAAAATGTGATCATTCCACCGAAGATCTGCTTATATTGAAATGCCTAGAACGTCAAGAGCATCTGACTCCGTAAGATCTACACCGTTCATATTAAGGAAAGCTAAGGGGCAATTGATTCGCTTGTGGGTTAACAGACAACACTGGGTCTTGCTAGCATTAATCTCTACTCTATTAGCAAGACCCCACTCGGAGATTTTTCCCAAGTCATTATTAAGTGTGTCACTCATATGTTGCCTCTTCCTCTCAATCTCCAAAGAGCTCGGGCGTTTTTTAAATGAATATGAATGGCAAATGCCGCTGTCATCCGCAAACGAATGAATTGGGTTGTGAGTCAACGACAGAAGGTCGTTGATAAAAACCAGGAACAAAGTTGGCGATAGAACAGCCCTGCGGTACACCTGCGTTGATGGCGTGCTCTCTGGACGATATGCCATCGACTAAAACATGGATCGTTCGGTTCATCAGAAAGCACGTGATCCACCGAGCAAAGTTACCACCTACACCATATGCAATTAGTTTAGACACGAGCGCTTTATGCCACACTCGATCAAATGCCTTAGAAATATCCAGAGCAACAATTTTGTTCTCACCGAATAAGTGAACACATTGGTTCCATTTTTCAGTTAGGAACGCCATAAGGTCACCAGTAGAGCGGGCCCTACGAAAACCATGTTGACGGCCACTAAGCAATTCATTGTGCTCCAGATAGTTCATAAGGTTGAAGTTAATAACGCTCTCCATAACTTTGGCGAGCGAAGAGCATATCGATATGGGTCGGTAGTTTGCAGGGCTCGTGGCATCGCCCTTTTTTGGTACCGGCTGGACCCTTGCGAAGGTAGGGTTTTATATAACAAGGAAGGTAGACCAGGCATACGACCAAAAATCAATGTGGAGAGCAATAAAAACATTAGTTTTGAACGAAGACAGTGCTTTTATAGACAGTGTTGAATGTATAAATGCAAATATTCCTTATGTGCAATATGAAAATCTCCTTGAAAGAAGTGAACATAATTTTAAATTTGAGTTGTTAAATTTAAATGGCCTAAAAACTATCATGAAGAATATGAATAACAAAAAAGACTCTAAATTTCTTTCCGTGAGGATGATGGTTGACGCGTTTGGAATAATTGGACCAACATTTCTGCAGATTATAAACGAATCTTTACGTTCTGGAATCTTTCCTGACTGCTGGAAAGAATCAAAAGTGGTACCGATCGAGGAAGTGAAAAATACTACAAGCCCAGAGAATTTTAGACTATTGAAAAAATTGTTCATTCACAATTAGAAAATTATATGGAAACCCATTCATTGCTCTCAGACTACCAATCTGGCTTTCGGAGAAAACATAGTTGTGAAGCGCTGCTGAATCTTGTTGTTGCTCAGTGGAAGTCGGAAATACAAGACAAAAAAAATCATAGTAGCCGTTTTTCTTGATCTGCAAAGAGCGTTTGAAACTATTGACAGAGATATATTACTGCATAAACTACAAATGTATGGCATAAGCGGAATCGAACTTAATTGGTTTAAAAGTTATCTTTCGGGAAGGACACACAAAACAAAAGTAGCAGAGTACGTTTCTGAACCAGCGACAGTTACTCTGGGTGTACCGCAAGGTGCAGTGTTGGGAACACTTCTTTTCATCATTTACATAAACGACATGGAAAGGTTCTACATAAATCGAAGATATGCATGTTTGCCGATGAAACCTGTTGTATGTAACAGGTGACTCTGTGGAAGAATGCATTAGTCAACTTAACTCTGATTTAGAAAACGTTGGAAAGAACCTTAGAATTAACAAACTGAAACTTAATACAAATAAAACAAAAGCCATTATATTTAATGGTGGCTCTGTAAATAAAATTGTTGTAAACGGTGAAGAAATTGAATACGTAAAAGAAATTAAATACTTGGGTATTATGTTAGATAATCAGTTGAAATTTGATGTACATATTAATTACATATGCAAGAAAATAGCCAAAGAGATAGGATTTTTTCAAAGAATACGCAAAAAAATATCAATTAGTAGTGCAATACAAATATATAATGTCATGATTAAGCCACATTTTGAATACTGTTCAACAATCTTGTTTTTTGGTTTATTGCAAATGATAGAAAGACTTCAGAAATTGCAAAGTAGAAGAATGAGGTGTATTTTAAGATGCAGCCTTTTAACGCATATCAGGTATATGTTAGACGCCAATTATAACGATAATTATTATTATCGTCAAAAGATGTCAATTATCCAAAAAACTATGATGAATGTGATATTATTTATATTTAAAATAAAGCATAATTTGCTCCCAAAATATTTAAGTTGTCAGATAGTTTATGTTGCGGATGTGCAACCCTATAATTTAAGAAAGAATTCAGATTTCAGAGTAGGGTACTTTCCAACGACTAGAGCACAAAACAGTTTATGGCATAAAGGTTTAAATTTATTCAACAGTTTGCCCAGTAGCTTGAAAAGTGAGGTTAATAGTAATTTATTTAAGAGAAAAGTTATAATTTATATAAAAAATAATTACAATTAGGAAAATATAGATTTTAAGATTAAGAATAATATAAAGTAACTTTATGTAAGTTTCGTTTCTTTTTTCCTTCTTGTCTTTTCTTTTTGACGTGTTTTTTGAAATTATGTCATTCAGGTGGGCGGATTACGCCCACTTAAAATCGCATATCTTCGAACACCAAAACAAGGAAAGGGGAGAGAGAAAAAAAATAGAAATAGAATAAGTAAAAAGAAAAAATTGTACTCTTTCTTTAAATAGCTATAAGCTAAATACATAAATAAATAAATAAAAAATATCATTCCTGCTGACTTTATTATTCAATCAAAACTTATAACTAAGTGTGTCTGCTGCCAGCCTTGCTGCATAAGTACATTATTGCTAAGTGTAGTATGTACTGAAGGCATAAAATAATGTAGTTTGTTTAATATTAAGTAGTATTTATACAATTAGGCATTTCACAAGGTGTTGTAAAGTTGTATGTTGTATTGTTGTAAGTGAAAGGTTTTCTCATTTTTTCCCTTGTTTTCCCTCATTTTCTCCCAAACAAAGTAATTTTTTGCACATCACTTTGTATAGGAGGTAGACGTGCTTCCGATCCGATCACGCCAATTTTATACACATCATACAACCACCATAAACAAAACATTCAACCAAAATTTCAAAAAAATTTCTTTACTAAAAAGGGAGAAAATGTCAAAAACCTTAACTTACAACAATACAACATACAACTTTACAACAACTTTTGAATTGCCTAAATGTTTATTAAATGTTTGGTAGGAAATTATTAATATTTATATTGCAATATTGATTTATATTGAAAAGGAAATATGAGTATGTTTCAAAATGTTTAAATTCAATTAAGTAGACGAGTGAATTTTATAGAGGAGGGTTAAATGCGAAATTCATCTAATAAGGTAATGTAGGATATATATAATATGTATTATTTATTTACTAGAGTACGCAAGTGGTCAAAACTCGACCTTTTCGCCATACCACTCCCAAGCGACGCCGGGTATCCCAGCTAGCATTTTTCTTTAAATGCCTTCTCCTTCTCCCTACTCTGATTCATTAAACACAAAAAAAAAATCATCAAAATCGGTTGAGAAACACCCTGAATGCCATACTACCCTAGAGCAACGCCGGGCATTCCAGCTAGCATTTTTTCTTAAAAATTCGTCGGTGCTCCTACCTACTCTGATTCATTTAAAAAAAAAAAATATCAAAATCGGTTGAGAAACAGGAGAAAATGGTACTGAAATCTTTTTCCTTACCTTATTTATGTATAGATAACTTGCTTGTAGTGCTGTGATGTTTCAGCTGTGGTGTTGTTGGTCAGTAGCCTTGACTCTTGTTCCGTTGTCCCGTTTGTCGCATGTTGTGTGTTTGTACATTTGCAAGAAGGATATATATAAAGATGACGCACTCCTAAAAATTAAATCTTCTGCGCAGCCTGTGTCAGTTGTGAAACTTTATGAATACATACAAAGGAAAATGTCAAAAGGCAAACACAAGCAGCTAAGCTTGCCAGATTCTGAAAGGCTGTTGTCGGGACAAGTCAAGAAAGTTCCGGGATTTCTTATAAGTGGTCGGGACAAAAAAATTACATTTGCGTACTAGTGCTTGTATTTGTTAAACATAAAACTAAAGCATAATCAACATGAACATAAATTGGATCTAAATAATTAGCAATATCATCATAAATATAAACTAAATATATATATATAATACATTGAGGTTTCATAATATTAAAATTTTATATATATAAAACAAAGTCGTGAAATGTGTTACTATTTCCATAACTCAAGAACGAATCGTCTGATTTGCTTAGCGATTTTTGTGTGTTCTTATTGTCTATCCCATTCTACATACGTTTGGATAAATTTTTAAATTGATAATGTAAAGAAACTTTTCACTTCTCTCAAATCAATAAAAATTATATATTTCAGACAATTTGGGTTGTATAAGACTAAAATTTTATAGCTTAGTTTGTATGATTACTGTCCGCCACAGTACTAGAAATGGGTTTCCACGCCTACTTTGACCGCCCACAAATCAATGAAAATGCTATATTTTAAACAATTTTTGTCGTATTATACTTTTATTTTGTAATTTAGTTCGTATCCCAAGAAACATTGTTGGAGCAACTAGGTGCGAGTGTGCTCTAAAAGTGGATACTATGTTGTTAAAGCTTTACCGCAGCTTGGTTTGCTACTAGTTGCTTGCTTTAAATTCTAAATAAAATGCTAAAGAAAAATAATAAAATATTTTTTTAAGCACGCCCGTTGTAGTTTTTCGAAATACAACATTCACTTTCCCGATAAATACAAAATCGAACCGAAATTCACAGCATGCAACGAATACCACCTTGTTCGAAAAGAAAGGTTCATTCACACTGTGAACCGGACTTAACTGTCCGATTTGAAATTTTTTTTTTAGTAGGTTGCCACCTGTGTCTATGACAAGGCTGCCAAATATCAGCGTCTCTCGTTGATATTTGGTAAAGTGACAGTGTTTTGTTTTATCACCAGATAGGAATTTGTTGAGTTGCTTATGTATAGACAATCTTCCTTCAGACCAAAAATTTCCTGTTGGTTCATTAAAACCTTTTCGTAATATAGTTCAATATGTTGGCCCTTGCAAATAGCTGCTCTCGTTATTATCATGCGATAACTTTCCGGTTTTACTTTGGGCATTGACAGCACATACAAAAGCATCGTTCCATTAGAGTAGACCGATGCTGACCCATATTCGACATCTTCGATAACATTTTGGTATGGCAATGCGGCTTCTTCAGTAATTAACCGATTGATTTCTCCTCGATCCAGTATATTCGTGTTGACAGTTCCAATTTTTGGCCATTTCACAGGCCCGCACTACCTCCGATACTTGTTCTTTCAGGATTAATACCTTACTTATATCCAGCAGCTCCAGATTTTCTTCGCTTACGTTTGTACTAATAGCATTTATGTGAGCCATCATTTCGTTAGCTTTCCCAATTGCTTCACGAGTGGAGTTGAACATTTTTTTGTTCACCAGATATTGTTGGTTATTATTTTTTTTTTTTGTTTTTTTTTTTTAGACTTAACCAGCACTCAGGCGATGCCCCCTATAAATGCGAAAGCATTGTGTTGATTCGGAAGACGGGTGATAGTTAGTTGGAGGGTGGAAAGATGGAGTAGTGTCAGTGAAGATTTGATTTAAATTTACACAGATTGAAACTGCCGGGAAACACGATCGCAGGGAGATTGTTCTACAATTTTACTGAGCGACCGAAGAACGAATTATCTCGGTAATGCGATGTTCTATTGCGCAAAGTTGCAATGGTAAAGGGATGGGCTTGGAGAGCAGCCCGAGTGGACCTAGGAAACACACGAGCTTGTGGCGTCAGGCCATGTATCTCCCTTGAACACTTCCCATGGTAGTACCTGTACAGAAGGCTTAGGCAACCAACATTGCGACGATGCCCAAGAGAGTTGAGAGAAGATGAAATATTTCCATCACCTATCAAATATATCGAACGTCTTTGAATCCGGTCCAGAAGCTCCAAATATGATCTTGAAGCCCCTGCCCAAATGTGCGAATTGTACTCCATTATCGGCCTAATATATGAGGTATAGATCAAACGAAGATCAGATGGAGTGAAGTATTTCTTACACCGTTTTAAAAAACCAAGGCACTTGGCTGCTTCTTTTGACACATCAAAAATGTGATCATTCCACCGAAGATCTGCTTATATTGAAATGCCTAGAACGTCAAGAGCATCTGACTCCGTAAGATCTACACCGTTCATATTAAGGAAAGCTAAGGGGCAATTGATTCGCTTGTGGGTTAACAGACAACACTGGGTCTTGCTAGCATTAATCTCTACTCTATTAGCAAGACCCCACTCGGAGATTTTTCCCAAGTCATTATTAAGTGTGTCACTCATATGTTGCCTCTTCCTCTCAATCTCCAAAGAGCTCGGGCGTTTTTTAAATGAATATGAATGGCAAATGCCGCTGTCATCCGCAAACGAATGAATTGGGTTGTGAGTCAACGACAGAAGGTCGTTGATAAAAACCAGGAACAAAGTTGGCGATAGAACAGCCCTGCGGTACACCTGCGTTGATGGCGTGCTCTCTGGACGATATGCCATCGACTAAAACATGGATCGTTCGGTTCATCAGAAAGCACGTGATCCACCGAGCAAAGTTACCACCTACACCATATGCAATTAGTTTAGACACGAGCGCTTTATGCCACACTCGATCAAATGCCTTAGAAATATCCAGAGCAACAATTTTGTTCTCACCGAATAAGTGAACACATTGGTTCCATTTTTCAGTTAGGAACGCCATAAGGTCACCAGTAGAGCGGGCCCTACGAAAACCATGTTGACGGCCACTAAGCAATTCATTGTGCTCCAGATAGTTCATAAGGTTGAAGTTAATAACGCTCTCCATAACTTTGGCGAGCGAAGAGCATATCGATATGGGTCGGTAGTTTGCAGGGCTCGTGGCATCGCCCTTTTTTGGTACCGGCTGGACCCTTGCGAAGGTAGGGTTTTATATAACAAGGAAGGTAGACCAGGCATACGACCAAAAA
Source organism: Coremacera marginata (assembly GCA_914767935.1). Taxonomy (NCBI): domain Eukaryota; kingdom Metazoa; phylum Arthropoda; class Insecta; order Diptera; family Sciomyzidae; genus Coremacera; species Coremacera marginata. Next base: position 114,884,477 of record OU612043.1, read on the forward strand.
TCAATGTGGAGAGCAATAAAAACATTAGTTTTGAACGAAGACAGTGCTTTTATAGACAGTGTTGAATGTATAAATGCAAATATTCCTTATGTGCAATATGAAAATCTCCTTGAAAGAAGTGAACATAATTTTAAATTTGAGTTGTTAAATTTAAATGGCCTAAAAACTATCATGAAGAATATGAATAACAAAAAAGACTCTAAATTTCTTTCCGTGAGGATGATGGTTGACGCGTTTGGAATAATTGGACCAACATTTCTGCAGATTATAAACGAATCTTTACGTTCTGGAATCTTTCCTGACTGCTGGAAAGAATCAAAAGTGGTACCGATCGAGGAAGTGAAAAATACTACAAGCCCAGAGAATTTTAGACTATTGAAAAAATTGTTCATTCACAATTAGAAAATTATATGGAAACCCATTCATTGCTCTCAGACTACCAATCTGGCTTTCGGAGAAAACATAGTTGTGAAGCGCTGCTGAATCTTGTTGTTGCTCAGTGGAAGTCGGAAATACAAGACAAAAAAAATCATAGTAGCCGTTTTTCTTGATCTGCAAAGAGCGTTTGAAACTATTGACAGAGATATATTACTGCATAAACTACAAATGTATGGCATAAGCGGAATCGAACTTAATTGGTTTAAAAGTTATCTTTCGGGAAGGACACACAAAACAAAAGTAGCAGAGTACGTTTCTGAACCAGCGACAGTTACTCTGGGTGTACCGCAAGGTGCAGTGTTGGGAACACTTCTTTTCATCATTTACATAAACGACATGGAAAGGTTCTACATAAATCGAAGATATGCATGTTTGCCGATGAAACCTGTTGTATGTAACAGGTGACTCTGTGGAAGAATGCATTAGTCAACTTAACTCTGATTTAGAAAACGTTGGAAAGAACCTTAGAATTAACAAACTGAAACTTAATACAAATAAAACAAAAGCCATTATATTTAATGGTGGCTCTGTAAATAAAATTGTTGTAAACGGTGAAGAAATTGAATACGTAAAAGAAATTAAATACTTGGGTATTATGTTAGATAATCAGTTGAAATTTGATGTACATATTAATTACATATGCAAGAAAATAGCCAAAGAGATAGGATTTTTTCAAAGAATACGCAAAAAAATATCAATTAGTAGTGCAATACAAATATATAATGTCATGATTAAGCCACATTTTGAATACTGTTCAACAATCTTGTTTTTTGGTTTATTGCAAATGATAGAAAGACTTCAGAAATTGCAAAGTAGAAGAATGAGGTGTATTTTAAGATGCAGCCTTTTAACGCATATCAGGTATATGTTAGACGCCAATTATAACGATAATTATTATTATCGTCAAAAGATGTCAATTATCCAAAAAACTATGATGAATGTGATATTATTTATATTTAAAATAAAGCATAATTTGCTCCCAAAATATTTAAGTTGTCAGATAGTTTATGTTGCGGATGTGCAACCCTATAATTTAAGAAAGAATTCAGATTTCAGAGTAGGGTACTTTCCAACGACTAGAGCACAAAACAGTTTATGGCATAAAGGTTTAAATTTATTCAACAGTTTGCCCAGTAGCTTGAAAAGTGAGGTTAATAGTAATATATTTAAGAGAAAAGTTATAATTTATATAAAAAATAATTACAATTAGGAAAATATAGATTTTAAGATTAAGAATAATATAAAGTAACTTTATGTAAGTTTCGTTTCTTTTTTCCTTCTTGTCTTTTCTTTTTGACGTGTTTTTTGAAATTATGTCATTCAGGTGGGCGGATTACGCCCACTTAAAATCGCATATCTTCGAACACCAAAACAAGGAAAGGGGAGAGAGAAAAAAAATAGAAATAGAATAAGTAAAAAGAAAAAATTGTACTCTTTCTTTAAATAGCTATAAGCTAAATACATAAATAAATAAATAAAAAATATCATTCCTGCTGACTTTATTATTCAATCAAAACTTATAACTAAGTGTGTCTGCTGCCAGCCTTGCTGCATAAGTACATTATTGCTAAGTGTAGTATGTACTGAAGGCATAAAATAATGTAGTTTGTTTAATATTAAGTAGTATTTATACAATTAGGCATTTCACAAGGTGTTGTAAAGTTGTATGTTGTATTGTTGTAAGTGAAAGGTTTTCTCATTTTTTCCCTTGTTTTTCCTCATTTTCTCCCAAACAAAGTAATTTTTTGCACATCACTTTGTATAGGAGGTAGACGTGCTTCCGATCCGATCACGCCAATTTTATACACATCATACAACCACCATAAACAAAACATTTAACCAAAATTTCAAAAAAATTTCTTTACTAAAAAGGGAGAAAATGTCAAAAACCTTAACTTACAACAATACAACATACAACTTTACAACAACTTTTGAATTGCCTAAATGTTTATTAAATGTTTGGTAGGAAATTATTAATATTTATATTGCAATATTGATTTATATTGAAAAGGAAATATGAGTATGTTTCAAAATGTTTAAATTCAATTAAGTAGACGAGTGAATTTTATAGAGGAGGGTTAAATGCGAAATTCATCTAATAAGGTAATGTAGGATATATATAATATGTATTATTTATTTACTAGAGTACGCAAGTGGTCAAAACTCGACCTTTTCGCCATACCACTCCCAAGCGACGCCGGGTATCCCAGCTAGCATTTTTCTTTAAATGCCTTCTCCTTCTCCCTACTCTGATTCATTAAACAAAAAAAAAAAATCATCAAAATCGGTTGAGAAACACCCTGAATGCCATACTACCCTAGAGCAACGCCGGGCATTCCAGCTAGCATTTTTTCTTAAAAATTCGTCGGTGCTCCTACCTACTCTGATTCATTTAAAAAAAAAAATATCAAAATCGGTTGAGAAACAGGAGAAAATGGTACTGAAATCTTTTTCCTTACCTTATTTATGTATAGATAACTTGCTTGTAGTGCTGTGATGTTTCAGCTGTGGTGTTGTTGGTCAATAGCCTTGACTCTTGTTCCGTTGTCCCGTTTGTCGCATGTTGTGTGTTTGTACATTTGCAAGAAGGATATATATAAAGATGACGCACTCCTAAAAATTAAATCTTCTGCGCAGCCTGTGTCAGTTGTGAAACTTTATGAATACATACAAAGGAAAATGTCAAAAGGCAAACACAAGCAGCTAAGCTTGCCAGATTCTGAAAGGCTGTTGTCGGGACAAGTCAAGAAAGTTCCGGGATTTCTTATAAGTGGTCGGGACAAAAAAATTACATTTGCGTACTAGTGCTTGTATTTGTTAAACATAAAACTAAAGCATAATCAACATGAACATAAATTGGATCTAAATAATTAGCAATATCATCATAAATATAAACTAAATATATATATATAATACATTGAGGTTTCATAATATTAAAATTTTATATATATAAAACAAAGTCGTGAAATGTGTTACTATTTCCATAACTCAAGAACGAAGCGTCTGATTTGCTTAGCGATTTTTGTGTGTTCTTATTGTCTATCCCATTCTACATACGTTTGGATAAATTTTTAAATTGATAATGTAAAGAAACTTTTCACTTCTCTCAAATCAATAAAAATTATATATTTCAGACAATTTGGGTTGTATAAGACTAAAATTTTATAGCTTAGTTTGTATGATTACTGTCCGCCACAGTACTAGAAATGGGTTTCCACGCCTACTTTGACCGCCCACAAATCAATGAAAATGCTATATTTTAAACAATTTTTGTCGTATTATACTTTTATTTTGTAATTTAGTTCGTATCCCAAGAAACATTGTTGGAGCAACTAGGTGCGAGTGTGCTCTAAAAGTGGATACTATGTTGTTAAAGCTTTACCGCAGCTTGGTTTGCTACTAGTTGCTTGCTTTAAATTCTAAATAAAATGCTAAAGAAAAATAATAAAATATTTTTTTAAGCACGCCCGTTGTAGTTTTTCGAAATACAACATTCACTTTCCCGATAAATACAAAATCGAACCGAAATTCACAGCATGCAACGAATACCACCTTGTTCGAAAAGAAAGGTTCATTCACACTGTGAACCGGACTTAACTGTCCGATTTGAAATTTTTTTTTAGTAGGTTGCCACCTGTGTCTATGACAAGGCTGCCAAATATCAGCGTCTCTCGTTGATATTTGGTAAAGTGACAGTGTTTTGTTTTATCACCAGATAGGAATTTGTTGAGTTGCTTATGTATAGACAATCTTCCTTCAGACCAAAAATTTCCTGTTGGTTCATTACAACCTTTTCGTAATTTAGTTCAATATGTTGGCCCTTGCAAATAGCTGCTCTCGTTATTATCATGCGATAACTTTCCGGTTTTACTTTGGGCATTGACAGCACATACAAAAGCATCGTTCCATTAGAGTAGACCGATGCTGACCCATATTCGACATCTTCGATAACATTTTGGTATGGCAATGCGGCTTCTTCAGTAATTAACCGATTGATTTCTCCTCGACCCAGTATATTCGTGTTGACAGTTCCAATTTTTGGCCATTTCACAGGCCCGCACTACCTCCGATACTTGTTCTTTCAGGATTAATACCTTACTTATATCCAGCAGCTCCAGATTTTCTTCGCTTACGTTTGTACTAATAGCATTTATGTGAGCCATCATTTCGTTAGCTTTCCCAATTGCCTCACGAGTGGAGTTGAACATTTTTTTGTTCACCAGATATTGTTGGTTATTATTTTTTTTTTTGTTTTTTTTTTTTAGACTTAACCAGCACTCAGGGGATGCCCCCTATAAATGCGAAAGCATTGTGTTGATTCGGAAGACGGGTGATAGTTAGTTGGAGGGTGGAAAGATGGAGTAGTGTCAGTGAAGATTTGATTTAAATTTACACAGATTGAAACTGCCGGGAAACACGATCGCAGGGAGATTGTTCCACAATTTTACTGAGCGACCGAAGAACGAATTATCTCGGTAATGCGATGTTCTATTGCGCAAAGTTGCAATGGTAAAGGGATGGGCTTGGAGAGCAGCCCGAGTGGACCTAGGAAACACACGAGCTTGTGGCGTCAGGCCATGTATCTCCCTTGAACACTTCCCATGGTAGTACCTGTACAGAAGGCTTAGGCAACCAACATTGCGACGATGCCCAAGAGAGTTGAGAGAAGATGAAATATTTCCATCACCTATCAAATATATCGAACGTCTTTGAATCCGGTCCAGAAGCTCCAAATATGATCTTGAAGCCCCTGCCCAAATGTGCGAATTGTACTCCATTATCGGCCTAATATATGAGGTATAGATCAAACGAAGATCAGATGGAGTGAAGTATTTCTTACACCGTTTTAAAAAACCAAGGCACTTGGCTGCTTCTTTTGACACATCAAAAATGTGATCATTCCACCGAAGATCTGCTTATATTGAAATGCCTAGAACGTCAAGAGCATCTGACTCCGTAAGATCTACACCGTTCATATTAAGGAAAGCTAAGGGGCAATTGATTCGCTTGTGGGTTAACAGACAACACTGGGTCTTGCTAGCATTAATCTCTACTCTATTAGCAAGACCCCACTCGGAGATTTTTCCCAAGTCATTATTAAGTGTGTCACTCATATGTTGCCTCTTCCTCTCAATCTCCAAAGAGCTCGGGCGTTTTTTAAATGAATATGAATGGCAAATGCCGCTGTCATCCGCAAACGAATGAATTGGGTTGTGAGTCAACGACAGAAGGTCGTTGATAAAAACCAGGAACAAAGTTGGCGATAGAACAGCCCTGCGGTACACCTGCGTTGATGGCGTGCTCTCTGGACGATATGCCATCGACTAAAACATGGATCGTTCGGTTCATCAGAAAGCACGTGATCCACCGAGCAAAGTTACCACCTACACCATATGCAATTAGTTTAGACACGAGCGCTTTATGCCACACTCGATCAAATGCCTTAGAAATATCCAGAGCAACAATTTTGTTCTCACCGAATAAGTGAACACATTGGTTCCATTTTTCAGTTAGGAACGCCATAAGGTCACCAGTAGAGCGGGCCCTACGAAAACCATGTTGACGGCCACTAAGCAATTCATTGTGCTCCAGATAGTTCATAAGGTTGAAGTTAATAACGCTCTCCATAACTTTGGCGAGCGAAGAGCATATCGATATGGGTCGGTAGTTTGCAGGGCTCGTGGCATCGCCCTTTTTTGGTACCGGCTGGACCCTTGCGACCTTCCAACAAGATGAAAATACTCCTGTCCTGTAGGAGATGTTAAACAGGTTACGCAAAGGCCGAGCCAGACTAGAAGCACACGCTTTAAGCACAAGTGGTGGTATGCCATCCGACCAGAGGCTTTATTTATGTTGAGGTTTGCAAGGACTTTTTTACCTGCTCTCATACGAAAATATATCTCCTGCATTACAAAAGACGTTCTTTCAACGCAAGGTAGTGGCTGATTGCTTACTGGGATTGTGGAGTTATGTGCAAACAATCCGGCCAACAGGTTCGCATTATCAGCCGAGTCCGTGAAGTTTTGATCATCTTTTAAAAGAATTGGAATAGTCGATGAAGTCTGATTCTTTACTCTTTTAACAAATGACCAAAAGTTTTTGCTCCCTTTGGGGCAGAGAAGAACCTGTTCTCTGATGCGAGTTTCGTGAAGAAACTTTTCGCGTTTTAAAATTGCATTACAGCGATTCCTAGCCTCAATGCCAAGTCTTTTCGTATCGGCATTCTTATCAGAGCGCCAGTTCAGAAAGGCTTCCTCTTTGGACCTGACTGCAATCCTGCAAGTCTCATTAAACCATGAGTGGTCTTTTGGTTTGATGCTTCTCATCTTATTGGGGATGAAAGACCGCATACCCAATAAGATAATTTCTTGCATCATAACAGCCGCGTCATTCACATTTCTGTTAGCGAAACATAATTTCCAATTGAAGTTGCGATACAAATTATTTAGCGCAGTCCAATTTGCTCTTCCATAAAACCATGCAGTCCTTTTCGGGGCTTCATGCGTAGAGGTGCGAAGGTTAGAATTTGGAAAAACAACGGAGATGGTGCAATGGTCCGAATTACCAAGAGGTGCATTGTCACTCACATCATTTTTTTCATGATGCGAAGTCAGAAAGAGGTCTAAGATGTTATGGCTATGCAGATCACTTCTTGGAAAAAAAGTTAGTTCCTTCATTAGTTGAATCAATTGGTTCGGTTCAGCAAAAAGCTCAACATATTGCTCTTCAGGTGTTATTTGGCCTGAGTGACATAACCAAGTCGAGTTGTGGACATTGAAATCGTCAGCTACAACGATTTCACTATCAGGGAACAACCCCAAAATGTGCGATATCGAATCAGAGAGAGAGAGTCTAGTTTATTAAAAGTAGGCTCCCTCCCTATATTCGAACTTCTATAAAAGTAGCAGAAATGTAGCAAATGCGATCGGACCCTGAACCTAACCCACATAGAGCAAAATTCCGGATCGGTCAGGCCCAGACCCCGCTGGCACTGATACGCTACATCCGAACGTATAAAAAGAGCGATGCCCCTATGCGAAGAAAACAATGGCAGTAAGTGATACCCAGGAATATGAAAATCCAGTGGATCTGCATCCTCGCTCACCTGGGTCTCACTTAATGCCATTATTTGAGGTCTATTAAGAGTACAATATGCATAGACCGAGAAGAAATTCGCCTCAGTCCACGTATATTGCAAAAATCTATGCGAAAATGACTCGACATTCTCGCACCGTGCAAATATTAAATAAATAGGGCAAAAAGGTAATTAGTTACAACTGATAGTTGAGATTTAACTCTGTGGACATAAATATGTGCAAAGGCCAGTGTTATGCCTTTACCTTAGCACAACTCTGCCCACAGAGCAACCTCACTCACAGCTGTAACTAATCGGAGAGGATGGAGGAGTTGACGGACACGAAAAAAACAACAATTACTTACGCGGCGAAGAGCATAGAATAGCCCTTCGCGTGGTCAGCTAAAAAAAAAACATTAACTGCTGCTTAATGTTGTTGCTGCTGGCCGCATTCAGCAAAGCTTATTTCACATGATGAATGTTGTTGATGATGCTGTTTTTATTGTTATTATTGTGTTGATGCTGTTGTTGCTAAAACTGTTTATAATTGTTGCTTAGTTTTATGTTTTTTCCACTTAGCTTTTAATTTTTTTTTCACATGCATGTATTTTTTTTTTTTTTGTAAGAACACTAAGCACTTGACACAAGACAACCGACGGACATTAGATTATACAATTAAGGACGCGAATTATTTTATTTTTTTTGTTTTATTTAATACACAAGACAAAACAAGAACACGGAGACGGACGAGCGAAACGTCTTTTTTAATTTTTTTTTTATTTTATTTAATAAAATCCGTCGAACAAAAAACAAGAACACGGAAACGGACGAGCGGCACGTCTGTACCCCGTCAATGCACGACAACTACTGATGATTATTGGTGATGATCTCGTTCTGTCTGCTTAAAATGTTATCCCAGTCTATGGCGTCTGGTGAGCCAGCTAACCATTTCCACGCAGAGCCTATCCAATTAATTGCGCGTGTCCTTCTAGTTTTTGTCGTCTGCAATTCGTCAAGACGCAACCCGGTTTGATTTAGATGGAATAGTAGCTGATAGCTTCATTTTTTACCTCATATTGCGCTGACTTAGTTAGTTTCATCAAGGCAGCGTTGAAGTAGTCGAGGTCAATTATGTGAATAAGGTTGAAATGTCCGTTAACGATTCAGCCACGCCCATGCTCAATTGTCACCAATCTAGAATTGTAGCTGTAGATGTTGAAGCCGTAAACTCCGGACAGTAAGAAAAATCTTTCTTACAACGATTAAAAGATAAGGATATATATTAAATTTCATACCACTATTAAATTATATTTTGTTTTAATCCTATTGAAGGAGTTTTTTTTTTTGGCGTATTCACAGGCTTCTTTTGGTGGTCTATTGTTTACAATATTAAATTTTTTGTTGAGTTTAATTACGGCAGATAGAAATTTCTCCAATGAGAATTAAAGTTTTGACATTAATGAAACCTGTGATTTGTCCAAATATTTTAATAAATGGTTAGGTAAGTTAAAATGAAATAAGATTTACATCTAAATGATTTATTTCTGAGACTTTTATTGACATTTTTTTTCCAAAGTGTGTTAATATTTTGAGCTTTCAACTTAATAATTGTAATATTTTGTGCTTTCATATTTCTAATATAATGTTTTGTTCTTTCAATTCTAAAAATTGGAATATTTGTAATATTTTGTGGTTTAACATTTGTGGTTGTAATTTAAAGACTTACCCCCATTCTAGCATGTTTTGTGCCATATTATTCCTGAGTGCCAGGAGTTTTTATTTGTATTTTATGAATTTTCCTACCTGTATCTGTCTCAACTGTTACCCTATTATTTTTTCGGATTTTTTCTTTTTCAAAGAGAGGTTTTTGTTTACCTTTAATTTGTTTGTCCTTAATGAATACAACTTCACCTTGCTGAAACTGTCTTTCCCTTTTCCTTTTCTTGTTAAGTCGGAGGTTTCTTGGTTGTTTCTAATATGTTCCCTAATCTCTTTATGAACCCTAACACGAAAATTGCTCAGCTCTTGGTAGTTAATCCTTTGCGTTCGATTAAAGAAAATTTCACTGGGTTTCCTATTCGTTACTGAGTGTATCGTGTTGTTATAGTGATCAACAGTGATATATAGTAGTTCCTTTGGACGAGTTTCTCTAATGTCTTTACGAATACAACGATATATTTCTATAAGAGTTGAATGGAATTTTTCGACCTGGCCATTCACCTCACTCCTTTGTGCAGGGGTTTGATATAGTTCTATACCCAGACCTCTGATAGTTTGATACTAACGGACTCATGAACCCTCTCTCATTATCTGTTACTATCATTTTTGGTGTTGCAAAGTAGTGAATGACTTTTGCTAATTTGGACCGAATTGAAGTAGATGATTTATTTTTAATGTGGAATAGTTTGGCAAATTTGGATGTGTTGTCGATGTCGATGTCGATGTGTATTATTTCAGCGGAATAACTAGGAACTGGTGTGTCTTTAAGCGGTGGAACTGGAGGATATCTGTCGTATTTGTTCAGTAGACAAACTTCGCATGCTGCGGTGATCCTATTAATTCGGCTTGCCATTTTGGTAAAATAGTATTTTTCCAGGATTTGCTTTTTATTTTCACGCGGATTTTGATGAGCTCCTCTGTGTTCGTTATCGATTATTTCGTGAATTCTTTCCTATATGCTCACGTCTTCAACCACCCTTTGAGTTATTCGGATTCTGTAGAGTAACTGTATTCGGTTTTCTTGAATTTTAATTCCATTGATGACTGAAGGGCTTAGACGTTCTTTTAATGTTTGGGTAAGTATGTCCTTTTCTATTGTGCCCATAGCTACATAATGTCGCATGAAACCAGGATGTGGATTTTCTGTTAAAATAGTGCCATTTCCTTCACGAATTATAAGTTGGTTTGGAAAATATTCAATGGAACTTCTACGTGAGGAATTAGATCTGATGAGTCTTGAGCTGCACTGTGAATTTCCAATTTTACTTGCTGTTTCAGTTGTGGAATCTATATCAGCACCTGCTGTCGCAGCTCTTGAGTTATCGCCTCATTCGCTAGCTGTCTCAGTTGTTGAACCGTCGTCGGGGACCGAAGAATCTGTTATATGGTTTATCTGGCACTGCAATTTTGATAGAGCGTCTGCCACAAAATTTGATTTACCGGGGGTGTAAATCAATTCGTGGTTATACTCTTCGATTCTGGCTTTCCATCTCTTCAATTTTGAATTGTAGTTTCTGCTTCCTAACGTGAATGTGAGAGGCTGATGATCAGTAAAAATTGTATCCTTCTTTGCCCCATATAAATAAGATCTCAGGTGGTCCAAAGCCCAGACTATGGCTAACATTTCCTTCTCATTGGTGGCGTAGTTTTCTTAGGTCTTGCTCAATGATCGTGATATAAAAGCGATGGGTCGATCTTTGCCTGGCTTACCTTGAGACAAAACACCTCCAATGGCGTAGTTCCATGCGTCTGTAGTTAAATTAAAAGTTTTTCCGAAATCTGGAAATGATGAAATCAACAATTTCTTTAAATCGTCAAATGCCTTTAAAGCATCTTCTAAGCTTATACGTATATTTATCGACTGATTGGTCTTTATTTGTGCATTTTCTTCTCTGGTGAGGTTTGTTGAAGGTTTTGCGACCTTAGCGTAGTCACGAATAAATCAACGATAGTATGAGGTCATCCCTAAAAAACTTTTCAACTCCTTCAACGTTTGTGGTGGTGGAATAACTTCAATTGCCCTAACTTTTGAAGAATCAGGTTTTATGCTATCTGATGTGATCACATATCCAAGAAATTCTACTTCTGTCCTTAGAAACTTGGTTTTTTCTATATTAACGCGAAGGTTATATTCAGATAGCCTTCTAAACACAATGTCCACATTCCTGAGATGTTCTTCCATATCCTTACCAAAGACAGTTATATCGTCGATATACACAGCAAATTTTGCCTATGTACTCCTTCAGTACATCGTCAATCATCCTCTGGAATATGGCGGGAGCATTTTTCAACCCGAACGGAAGTCTCATAAATTCATACTTCCCATTCATAGTTGAGAATGCCGTTTTAGGTATATCCGATTCCTTCATTGGGATTTGGTGGAATCCTGACGTCAAATAAATTGTCGTAAAATATTTATCATAGCCTAGGCTCGCTAAAGTTGCGTTTATGTCAGGAATCGGATATGCGTCAGACACTGTAACAGCATTTAATCGTTTAAAATCGATGACCATCCTGTATTGTTTCTCCCCAGAAGGCTTGGGTTTTTTCGGAACAACCCGTATTGGTTAATTATATGGGCTCTTTGATGGACGAATTATGCCTCTCTTGAGTAATTCAGCAATCTGTCCTTCTACCTCATCCCTCATGTTAACTGGATAAGGATACGATTTGGTATATATGGGTTCCAAAGTTATTGTTTTTATTTCTGCTTTAACAGTGGTTCTGATATTTGTTCCAGCATCTAATGGCTAAAACAATTCCGGATATTTGTCAATCAAAGAGTTGATAGCGGTCAATGCTTCTTTCGGAACACCAGCAATTTCAAGGTGGTGAATGCCACCAACTTCCATATTTTTCAGGGTTATTTTAATGTTATCTTGTATCGTGTGTGGTTTTTCCTATCAATAACGGCCCCGAGTTTTTTAAAGATATCATCACCTATTATACCGTCAAACGAGTCGAGTCCTGGGAGCATATAAAACGTAATTAAGGCATCACTGCCCACATTGCCCACACTGCCCACGAAAAAACCTACCAGAAACTTTATTAGTAATACGTATAGGTCCTGCTGCGGTGTTAACAGAAAAAGAAGGATCTACTGGGATTAATTCAGTCAGCTGATAAGCTAGTACTGATGAAGTTTTTATTCGCCCCAGTATCAATTAAAATTATGGCCGTCTGACATAAAATTTGATTGTTCTGCCTCTTCTTCAGCTATACCCTGAAATTCGTTTTCAATCTTTCCCGCTTGCAGGTTGTGAAGCCTTGGCTGCTTCGGTATTGCCCCAGAGGTAGAGGAGGCTTCTCTTTTAAACACATTGTTGTGACCCGCACAACATTATCCTGTACTCTTTGTACAACCCCATCATATGCATAACACTGTACACTTTGTACAGCTCGACCTCACACAAAGCCAAAACCCTCAATCGATTCCTACGAACCAATGAATAAATTAAAATTCAATATTGCTATTGCTATTATTTCCATGAACGACCAAGACCCAATTCAAGTGCGGTGACTCGAATTGCAGGCGTTCATGAAAAGTAAGTTTTGTTAATAAAAAATTCTTAATTGTTTCCATACCACAGAAACTGACCTAATTTGAGCACATACGCTCAAATTACCAAACAGCGCTTTGCTTTGTGGTTGTTAAGCGTTTCATACTATAACGCCGGCAGCAACAAAACAAAGCAAGGCGAGTGACTGTTTGGGTGCATCGGCATCAGCTTGCATGGTCAGCATGAAAAGTAAGTTTTGTTAATAAAAAATTTTTAATTGTTTCCATACTACAGAAACTGACCTAATTTGAGCACATACGCTTAAATTACCAAACAGCGCTTTGCTTTGTGGTTGTCAAGCGTTTCCTACTATAACGCCGGCAGCAACAAAACAAAGCAAGGCGAGTGACTGTTTGGGTGCATCGGCATCAGCTTGCACGGTCAGCATAATAGCGATCATTTACCTACCCTAGTTGCTGCGCTGCACGCAAAGTGCAATGCCTGCAGTTACGCAACATGTAAGGCGTACGTGAGCACGTACCCCTAAAGGGGAAGCGATATGTAAATGTTATAAAGATTTTTATGTATGAGATGTAATGATTTGATTGGGTAGAATCGATACATAATTTCCACTTATTGGAAATTATGGGAATTATGGGAAAATTGGAAATTGAGGACTTTGCTTTAAATACCCGCGACCGACACAGAAATGGACAGAGAGTGTACAGATAGCTTACAGAAAGCGTGCAGTAAGTGTGTAGTACTAATATTACTAAAAATAAAGTCAAGAAAATTTTAAATAAAGTATTTTATTTCGCTCTCCCGTCCGAAGGTTCTTCTTCTCCTCACGAAAGCACGAGAACCTTGGACGTTAAACATAACATTTGGAAGTGTGCAGTACTAATATTACTAAAAATAAAGTCAAGAAAATATTAAATAAAGTATTTTATTTCGCTCTCCCGTCCGAAGGTTCTTCTTCTCCTCACGAAAGCACGAGAACCTTGGACGTTAAACATAACAACATTATTGTTCGAGGGCCGGTTCATATAGTTGACCTACTTCGTCTGGATAGATCCATTGACTTCCATTTTCTCCACAAGCTTAGATGCAAATGACCGATTTGCATGCGGCGCGTATCCCCTGTAATTTACGTGAAATTTATTATTATATTGCCTTTTCCCCAATTATTGTTATATCGGGATTTTGGAGGAAGGGGTGGACGCTATTCTCCACGAGTCAAGCTACCTACCGGAACTACCACTCTATTTGGCGTATTCGTGTGAATTACTTTATTCCTCAGAGTTAGGTTCTGCATATCGATACAGGAAGAATATGCTTCGGGCAAAGTTCGAGGTCTCTGTACTATCAGCATCCGAGATATATCAGTATCTAGACCCTGAATAAAAACGTCTAGAGCTCTATTCCTGTATGTTTCGGTCAGAACGTCCACGGTTTCCTGTGAGTAAAAATCGCACCTTATTTTGTTCATTATTAGTGAAAGCTGATGATTCACTGTGGCGTATAATTCGTCAAGCTTTGGTCCCTTCTGCGCCAACTGATTCAGTTGGTGTTCCAAGGTCCGGATGTCTCGCTTGTCAGCATCATGAAGGGACGGAACCCTTTTGATTTCGGGCCAACCACCGTCCAAAATGTTGTACGAAACCAAAGCCGAATCAGCGCTGCCACGAATTTTCTGTCTAATATGCTGTAATATTTTGAATATTGAATTGAATATGGTCCACATTGTGGACCCAGGAGATGAATTGTGAAGGATTTCCCTCAAACACTTGTAGTTCCCTGACGCAGTCGGAAAGTCTACCTATCTCTTTTAGCTCTTCCTTTTCTAACGGCCCACGTGAAACTATGACGGATGGTCTTAAAGGCTGAACCGCCTCTGAGCCTACTTCTACCTGCCCAACTCGTCCTTCGATTCTTCGAAGGTCTTGTTCTAAACTAATCCCGTGGTTTTCTATTCCTTCCAAGCGCGTTTCGATTCCTCTAATCTGCTCTAGTAGAGCATTCATACCCCCATTAATTCATTAACCTTTGCTGTAAGGGCGTCCATGGCACAAAATATTTTAGACGCACGGTTGTTCCTTATTAGAATTGTATTAATCGCAACTAGCACAGGCACAGTAGTAATCATTTTTTAGTTTTCTTTTTTCCAATTTTTTATTTCAGTGTGTTAGAGATTCTTGTATCTCTTTTTGCACTATTTTTAGAAAATATTTTTGAAGCACAAGCAGTTGCAATATTTTTTACTTTTTTTAAAATGTTTTTTCTTTTCAATACCCTTTTTTGCTATTTTGTTTTTTTGTCCACTTTTTTCTTTTTTTTTTTTTAAAGATCTGTATTTTTGCACTCGTTATCTTCGCTAATTTTGTAATATTTGCACGCAATTTCAGATTTTTTATATAATTTTTTCAAATAATCCTTCGTCTTACGTTTTCAAATTTGCAGGCAACCTACTGAGGCACGACTTGCTTCACAACGGAAATTTGGACCATTAGCAATCCCAGTGTGTTCCAATGTGAACACTGAAAAAATTTTGCAGGATCGCAAACCCGTTAACCAATTGGCTTTATCGTGGAGGAACACCGGCCTAGGAGTACAGGTGCGCGATGTTCTCCAGCCAATCTAAATGTTGCAAAAGGATCCCACATTTAAGAGAGTCCTTTTCCAGGAACCCACATATGAAGTGGGTCCCTGCTCGGGCGCCAGTTAACGAGTGTGCCTCAGCACACTCGAAAAAATTAAAGTTGGGAGCCGGCCATTGGCTCCTTATCCTTATCTGAAATTAAATAAAACACACAAATTAAGTTAAATAAGATTTATTACTATTCCAGTTGGCTTAAAAAGCAAGAGTGCCAGAAAGTCTTATTTTAATTACTAATTACTTATTTTAATTACTAAGTAAACAATTTGGTAATTTGTCTTATCCTAAAATGCTGACGTTGCGCTTACCATGGGTTGAATTGGTGCCGTCGCTTCAGCGACGTTCACCAGCAAAAATCGCTGCGTTGATACACCAACTCAAACGCAGTTTACTGTCTCAGCGGATTGCGTTAACGCAATTGCGCCATAGCGTAGTTTGAAATTCTATGACTCCTGTATCAACAAGAATTTAATCAACTCAGTGAGGGGGTTAGTTGACAAACGCGTTGCGTTATGTGGTCAATTTTTAGTATTTTTTTGAATGCGGAGAGTTTTGTGGTGGAATATTAAGCGCAAATTGACTTCACTTGAAAAAAATAAATGAAATCAAATAAAAATCTTAAATGAATATATCTATTCTAAAGAAATCGTATTCCTAATAGATTCATTAAAGATTATTAAATCCATTAGTAATTATCATTAATATAACTAAACGATGCGAATAGTACAGCATCTACCAAAAATGAAGATATATTATATATATACTATATATACTTCAAGCATGCAGCTTAACTTTATTTCAATTTGATGCGATGTCAAACAGAAACATACGCGTTCCTGGTATACAAAACAAGTTCGAAATTTGGTTCAAATTTACTTCTACTTCGAAAACGAATACGCCAAGACACTCCACCAAGCATTCATGCTTAACTACATCTTCCCCGCAACCTCTTGTCCATATTTATACAGGGAAATAATGTTCGCTTTCAACTTTCTGTCACTATGTTCGATGAGCCGTACAACTTGTGCCATTTTGCTCGCTCTTTAAATATTTTTTACTTTTGCTTTGGGAAGGTCATTTGCGTTATGGCGCTATTGCGTTACTTTTATTAAAACAAGTGTATTAACGCAGTAACGTATATAAGTGCTTCAACTCAATAACGCAACGCAGCGCTGCGTTACCCATGTCTAGCGTGGCTGGCTGGAAGTGCTGACGTGTCGCAAATTAGGTTGGCTGGCGCCTGTTAACTTACATCTATTTCTTTATATTCTAAGTTTTCTGACCAAGTCTTATTAAGGTCAGCCAACTTTTGTGCCTACCTTCCATACAAAATTATGTAAAAATATAAAATAGTTCCAAGGGAGGTATACCTAAGGACTAACTGATTTCATCTAATTTTGGTACTTTTCTCAGATAAATTAAACTTACTAAGCATACAAAATTTTATGATCATAGAAGCACTCCTTCTATTTATTTTCAAATTTGAAAGAGCTCAAAGCACTGTGCGGTGTTGGCCAAATTGAAGCTCATCAAACACACAAAAAAAATTTAAACAAATAACTTATATCCCACTCAAAATTCGTTAAGTGAATACAATGTAACGGTTTTTTTTAAATACGATATCAGTGGCGTTTTTCTACAGTAGTATTCTCGCATTTTAACAACGATTGCACGCAAAAACAACTTAAGTCACTTGACTTATGTTGTTTTAGTAATAAACGAAATTACAACGCATTGCTTTAAGAGGAAGGAGTACACAGACATGTGTGCATTTTACCCAGATTATGGGTCTACCTTTAAGGAAGCGTTTCCAACACAAAAACTATGTTCGGTAAAACATTACTAATGCTGTTTCTGAAATAAGTGAAAGTGAGACAAAGCAATTGCATATCATCCGAAACAATGCCGCTTCGCCAATGGTTGTTTGTTGAATGAGTGAAAGAGTATAAGAATACGTGTGACTCTTTGCAAAGCATTTGCTTCATGTGTGCCGACCACTGATTCAAGTTTGTAAGAAAAATATTGGATTCATTTAGTTTAATTTCTAATATTGTACACTTACAGTACGTGCAAGTTTTTATAGATGCTTTTGATGAGTATAACAACGATTTAAATTTACAATATTACTCAACAAATGAAACAACAAACGAAAAGAACATAACAAAATGAAAACAAAGAAGCAGCAATCAACCTGCTGTCAAATACATCAAGCAACGTTGCTGCTTTTTGTGTAGGGGAACAAATGCGAGAAAACACCCCTATTTTATGTTTTTTGTGCATTTTTTTTCAAAAAAAAATAGTACCGAAAAATATATTCACTTAAATTTATTTATAAATATACAGGGTGTCCCGCAATTGAGTGCAACTATTTACGGAGGTGAAAGGTTATGTCGAGCTGAGCAAAAAATCGTATGAGAGGGGGGAGGGGGTCAATTTTCACGTTCTTAGGAGCTACAGGGTTAATTAATATTTGACGACTTTGATTCACGTTATTGTTTCTAGCAGCAAAACTAACCTACATAAAACTTATTTTGATAACTCATTACAATAAAATCACCTTTCTTACGGTATATCAACAAACCCCAATGACTCAACCGTTACCGAGCTGTGGTCGTGTGAAGAAGCAAATTTCTCAGAATTTCACGTAATAAATGAAATTTTTTCTGTAATCAGTTTTGTAATTTATTCAATTTTCTTTTAAATGACACCAAAAACATAAACATATCTTTAAAAATAAAAAAATAGCTGTACTAAAAAAATTATACTTATTAGAAAATAATGATAATGACATTACAATTAGTTATGCAGTAGATAATATCATTGTTTTCTAAAAAGTATAATTTTTTTGAAGTTAAGTTTTTTTAGTACACCCCACTTTTTTATTTTTTGGGATATGTTTATGTTTTTGGTATTATTGAAAATAAAATTGAATAAATTACAAAATTGACCACAATAAAAAATTTCATTTATACGCGTAATAATTTCATTTATTACGCAAAATTCTAAGAAATTTGCACTCAAATTCGAAATTTGGTAGTTTCAACCGATTGATTTCATCTTGACACGATCACAGCTCGGTAACAGTTAAGTTGGTGGGGGTTGTTGATATACCGTTGCAAAGGTGATTTTATTGCCTTTAAAATAAGCTATCAAAATAAGTTTTATGTAAGTTAGTTTTTCTGCTAGAAACAATAACGTGAATCAAAGTCGTGAAATATTAATTAACCCTGTAGCTCCTAAGAATGTGAAAATAGACCCCCCCCTCCCGTATATATCAATAGATTACATCAAGTCTTTTTTAACAATACTAAATTTTCTAAAACTTACCTAAAAATATCAGATTTATAGCGCTATTTGTGGAAAATACCCAAAATTTTGATCGAATTCTTAACACTATTGCACTAAAAAAATTCTCGAATCTAACAATTTTTCTATTCACAACTTTGGGGTCCTAGATACCTTTCGTTTGCACCCTACTTTTGGGTAGTTATTTCAGATTGATAAAAACTTACGCCGAAAGAACCATTGATTTTTGGCGAAAAAGCGATTTTTTTAAATCAAAATCACTGGCAGACGGTCAAACCGATTTCGATATCCTTTTTGATTTAAGATCATCTTGAATTTCATTTCAATAAACCAAGTTTCAATAAGAAAATGTCGACATTTCTTCCTCTCTATAAATAAATTATCCCCTTTAAATAAATTGTTACTACGTGTTAATTTACCCACTTTGACTAACACAAGCTCGAGCTACGTCACGGTTTTTCGTAGCCAACTTCACAACAAAGATGGCGGACGTGCGCAATACGCAATCTTGTAAGATATCATTCTTAGTACATTTGTATGTTTTGTTGTTGGGCTGCTTGGCTGCTGGGTAATAGCGTTGGCTTGCCTAGCCTTGTTGCTATGTGTTTACCATCTTCGACTGGGTAGCTGGCTGCAGTGTTATAATATGGAGCAGGGTCATAGTGGACGTTAGCCTGGTGGTGGTTGCATGCCGGGGTCTATCGCTGCCGAGGTATACCAGGTGTAACGGTAAGTACCCAAGGCTGGTGAGGCTGACTCTTCAATTGTGCGGAACTATTTCCGCCGAAATAGGTTCGTCACACGATATCGATTACAAAAAAATTCCAATTTGTTATATGCGATATAAAATGAAATAGTCAGGAAATCTCGTGAATCAAAAATAAAACCCAAACCAAGAATGATAGATAAATAGATTACGTATTGCGCAGGTCCGTTATGTTGTTTACTTTTAATTTTGACATTTCTAGCTACGAACAAAATATTTTTACGATCATGACGTCAGGCTAGACGAAGTTTGTTTCTTGAATCTTTTGCCAGTGCAATTGGATTTTTGAATCTGTTTTGATTTTTTTTGTCTCTGTGTTTTCTTGATTTTTTTGTCAACAGAATTTAAATTACAAAATATTAAAAATGAACTGTGCTGTAAAAAATTGTTCTGCATCTAATCACGGTAAGGCGTCTGGAAAAACGTTTTTACGTTTCCTACCAATGAAGCGCTCTTGGTGCAGTGGATAAGCTTTTGTCGCCGAGAAAACAGCTTCAACCCAAAAACCGCCCATATATGTATGGAACACTTCAAGACCAATGATTTTCATTACATAAGATTTTTTTCTTTGTTAATATTTTAACATAAAACGGAGAAAAAACTTTTTAATGTGTTATATTCATAATTTAATTTTTATTTTATGCCACTGCTTACAGGCTTGTTTCAAATTTGTTTACATTCTGAACAAGAATTGACAGCAAGACATATCGTAAGCTCATATCGTAAGACTATCATGATGAAACTGCGCAGATCGTTGAAAATTATTTTTACGATCTGCGCAATCTACATTTCTATCATTCTTGAACCCAAACGACGTTCAAAAAGTTTTTTTGAAAAATTAAAAATTGAAAATAATATAAAAACACAGCTTTTTATAGCCTTTGCAATATATTGAAAATTGTAAAAGTTATTAAGTTTTACTCGTAAGTATAAAAGTTAAAAATATAATTCAGAAGCTGCACGGAAAATTTTAAGTTTATTTGAAGTTGAGTTGTGTGAAAACTTTCGTCTTATCATGATCTTACTATGGAATCTTTGTAACGATATTCTTTGATTACGTTATAACTGATTTTATGAACTATGATGTTATTGAAGCTAACGAATTATTCGCTTAAATGCATGAAAAAAACGATTTCTTAAGGAAAAATTCTATTAATTGGTATTTGAGTTTTGTTTCCATTTTCATTTTTAAGTTCTTGATGACACCACCTGTGTCCCTTTTGTCTTTTGGATCGATCTTTGTCTTTTGGATGTAAATTCTGTTTTTCAAAACAATTCGCTATTAACCAAATAATAGCAAGTGAATTGGTTCTAAAGCGAAATGGTTTCAATTATCAAGTTGTGCTTTAATTATGTAAAGGTAAATGTAACTCAGTTAAATCTATCCAATTTGGTATTCAGGACGAGTATTGTACAATTCAAAAACGGAAAAATACACATAAGAAAGAAAGAAATACCTTCATATTTGATTAATAATATTTTTTGTTATGCGAATACAATTTCAGGTTGCATTCTACCACCAGAAAAAGAAAAGGGGGAACACTTTGATTCTAATTGCATTACACCAGGAACGCCATTCATGGACAGACTAAGCCATTGCCTTCATTATTATATTCATGATCGTTTGAACAATAATCCAGCCTGGAAAAGTGTTAAGGTAATATTATCGGACGCTAATGTTCCTGGGGAAGGAGAACATAAAATTATGGATTTTATTCGTAAACAACGTGCGCAACCAGATCACGATCCTAATACCCAACACGTTCTTTGTGGAGCAGATGCTGATTTAATAATGTTGGGACTGGCTACGCATGAACCTAATTTTACTATAATCCGTGAAGAGTTTTTACCAAACAAGCCCCGTCCTTGTGATATCTGCGGTCAGTTTGGTCATGAAATGGAAAAGTGTATTGGCTTAAATTCTATCGAAAACACTCCAAACTTTAAGCCTGACGTTCCTGTAGGATCAGAAGTTAAATTTATTTTTGTTCGGCTTAGTGTTCTTCGGGAATATCTAAAAAAGACCCTTGAAATGCCGAATTTACCTTTTAAATACGATTTTGAACGCGCTCTTGATGATTGGGTCTTTATGTGTTTTTTTGTGGGTAACGACTTTTTACCACATCTTCCAAGCTTAGAAATACGAGAAGGAGCTGTTGATCGGTTAGTCGAACTGTATAAAAAATGTGTGTATCGTACAGGTGGATACATAACCAATTCTGGAGAAGTGAATTTAGATCGAGTGCAATTAATAATGACCGATCTTGGGAATGCAGAAGATCAAATATTTAAAGAAAGACAACGTCGGGAACAGCAATTTAAGGCTCGTGAAAAGGCTAAGCGCAGACGGGATCAAGGACCAAATTTTCATTCTTCTTTAATTAACTCAGAGCTATTTCGACCAACTGCTCTGGGGCGTGGAACTGCTGCCATTAGTCCAATATCAAATTTTAAAGAGGAAGCTGCAAAGTTGCGTAATTCGATATCTAATAAAGATGGATTGTCCGCACTTTTTGATACACAACAAAAGGGGATAAAAAGATCCGCATCTGACGCTAATTTGGATGAAGATGACTATCAAGACAATGACGAGGTTCGTCTTTGGGAAAATGGGTTCAAAGATCGCTACTATGAATCGAAATTTGACGTAGGGTCTGAAAATCCTCAATTTAGATACTCAGTTGCCTTACAGTATGTAAGAGGATTGTGCTGGGTTTTGAAATACTACTATCAAGGATGTGCTTCATGGAAATGGTACTTTCCTTATCATTACGCTCCATTCGCTTCAGATTTTGTAAATGTTGGTGGTCTATCTACATTATTTGAAAAGGGAACCAAACCGGTATATTTTATTTCGACTGAAACTTGCTCTTCTATTAATACTTTTTTTATTCTTAAGTTTAATCCTCTTGAACAATTGATGGGAGTTTTTCCTGCAGCAAGCAGCTCTCATGTTCCAAGTCCATGGGCTAAACTCATGTCAGACCCTGTAAGTATATAATTATCGTATTCCAGTAAGTTTTTAGTCATAAATACCAATATCATAACTGCTCTGTAAAAGTTAAATTCTCTGTGATAGTAGATGTTTGTGCTATTAATGTTTTTTAATGCAAAATGTTTGTTTACTTAATTTTTAAATATATGTTTATATAATGTATGTTTATATTATAAATATATGTTTACTTAATGTTTACTTAATTTTTAAAGCAATAGAAAAAAATATATGCAATATATCTGTATTGAATTTATTTGATTTTATATATATTGTTTCAGAACTCTGCAATCATAGATTTTTATCCGGAAGACTTTAAAATAGATTTGAACGGAAAAAAATTCGCATGGCAGGGTGTTGCCTTGCTTCCTTTTGTTGACGAACGAAGACTATTTAAAGCCTTGAAGCCATATTATTGCGAGTTAACAGATGAAGAAGGTGACTTATATACCATTATATCATTACAAATTTACCATTGAATCTTTTAGTACGCCGAAATTTACAAGGTGATAGCCGCTTATACATAAGCAAAGAAAGCAGTCATTTCAATTTTTTGAAATTGCAAACGAGCTTAGATAAAGAAATTACGGTATCAATGGATGGTATGCGTGGAACAATTTTGTGTACTGACGAAAATGTACCATTAACAGGGTTTGTAATCTATTTTTCTATATATGTATAATAAAAAATATATCCGAAAATATCCTTTTTTAAAATAAGACTTCAATTTCCTTATTCGCGAAATACCTACTTAATCATTTTTTTATATATATTCATTAGTAATAATTAATTTCATTTGTTAAATAAAATCATTTCAAAGTTGAATGCAAAAAGTGGCATAAGACTACAGAAAAACGCTATGAAATCAACATCAAAAAGTTTTCACTCATTGTTATTTATTTGATTGGAGTATCAAATAAATTTTCCAAATTTTAATCAAAAATATCGCAAATAACGCAAGCGCATTTTTTTGCGATGACTATCAGATCTATACTGTAGACGCGATTACGAGATAGATTCTGTACGTTTAGAAAAAATACAGACGCGTTTTACTCGATATATTATGTTTAAAATTGATATAGGTGTGCTCTTCTAAGTCTGCGTACCTTAGCCTCCAGACGAAAATATTTTTTAATTCTTTTTGTTCGCGATATAATGATGTCACACATAGACTGCGCGCCATTCCTCGCTCTCTTGAAGATCTACCCGCCTGAAAGATATTTTAGGCAAAGAGACTTTTTTTATATTCCATATCATATGACTAATTATGGCCGTAATGATCCTATTAATAGCATGTGCTCAGCGTTCAACTCCATAAATGCTCAAATAGATCTCACATTGAACAGAAATTTTTTTAAAAATATCTATTTAGAATTGTTTAGTATCTATAGTTGTGTAATTTTAATTCTCTTCACATCTCTATTGTAAATATATTTTATTTTTTACTCTTTAAACTGTTACACAATTGTTGATAGTTAAAAAAATAAATAACCAAATTGCAAAGTCTTATTTATTGTTCTGTAGATGTGCAATAATGTCTTAACTTTTTTTTAAATATTGTGTATTTTTTAAAAAAAGCTGAAACAATTTTCTATGAAAAGCCCCAAATTTGTTTGTGATACCTAGAAGAATGTGATAGATTTTTATTATAATAACTGGGCTACTTTACAATTCAACAGAAACATAGAAAGTGTCTATGAAATTATTGTTTTAAAGGTAAAAAAAGGCCTTAATATAAAAACAAAATTACCTATCGATTTGTTTGATACGGCTCTATGGCCTTAATGTGAGAAATGAAAATAAACAAGAAATATATATGTATTTAAAAAATATATATGTATGTTCAATTAATCATAAAATATTTTTTCTATTTCGTCAGACAGAACTATTTCTTATCTTTTCATAACTTACACATAATTGCAGCGGCCCGACTTCACAAACATTTAAAAGCATAATTAATTTAAATAAATTGCGTTGACGACACGAACATTAATTGTAAAAATAAATAAAAATTTAATAAACATTGAAAGACAAACTTAAAATTTAGTAAAAATATCAAAGACACGGTTAAATTTTTAAATTGCAATTTTATAATAGAGCTGATGTTATCTTTGTCCTCCTTTGTGTTCATTGTCTTTGTTAGTTTTTGCTGTATTCGTAAGCCTTCCAGTGTGTATCTTGTGTTTCCTTTCTTCTTCTTGTCCAGTATGCGTGCTTTGTCAAAATCAGCTGTGTGATTTTCTTCTTACATATATTGTGCTAACGCTGTCGTCGATCTGTTGTTTTTAATGTCCGCTTTATTCTCCTTCAATCTGACTCCGAGTGCTCTCTTTGTAGTTCCGATGTATACCAAGTTGCATGTACTGTTTTCTGTCCCTTTGCATGGTGTTTCGTATACAACATTGTGTTGTTTTTCTATGGCATCTTTTGTGTTTGTGAATAGTTTGCTGAGAGTGGAATTTGATTTGTGTGCGTATGTCGTGGTTTCTGTTTTAACCCTGTAGGAAAATCAACTAATTTAAAAGTAGTTAAAAAAAGTAGCTTTTTGTCACCCACAACTAGTTCAAATTCTGACTTTTTTCCATAGAACGAACTAACATATTTTGTATGGTGATGTTCGCTAAATAAGTCAATTGACTTCCGTCTGCATATATTTTGAACTACTTGTTAAACTAGTTAAATTTAAATTATTTTTTTAATTACTTCAAAATAACCAATTGAAAACTATTTAATATTCCACTTACTGAAAATGAATTTAAAAGCATAAAAAGTTTAATATAATATAATTCACATATATATATTTCGCCGCCTTAATATAACTCAAAGTAGTTTATCAACCACTTGTTTTTAAGTAGTATTTCAATTACTTCATATATAATGCAATAAAAACTATTAAGAATTGAAGTGGATACCGCCTTAATATAATTCAAAGTAGTTCATACACTAGTTTATTTTAAATTAGTTTTTTAATTAGTTGTTCTTAAAAACAAGTTAGTTTGTTCCTATAGGGAAGTAAATTGTGTAAAGTGCTGTTGTCCGTCAGCTTGGGGATAAAATTTATGCTGAAGAACTTAGTGTTGCCATCATTATCTTTTTTCTTGTGTAAGATTTTTTGTTCGTTTATTTTTTCGTTTATTAAATTATTTGTTAAGTGTTTAGGAAAGTTGTTTTTTTAGAGTATTGCTTTTAATTTGATGATGTTTTCTTTATGGAATACGGGTTCGCTGATGCCTAAAACTTTATTTATGAAATTTTTGGCTGTGTTTAGTTTCATTTTAAATGGTTGTGTGACATTGAAATTGATTATTCTTCCTGATTCTGTGGGTTTTATGTACCAGTTGAAGACTAATTTGTTGTCTATTTTGTGTAATTCTGTATCTAGATCTGTATCTGTATCTGTTGTCCTCCATTTGTACTGTGAATTTCAGTTTGTTGTGATATTTGTTCAGTGTGAAAGTGATTTCTTTATCTTCAGCTTTAATAATTGCAAAGATGTCATCCACGTATTTGGTGATGAATTTGATTTTAATATTTATTTTGTTCAATCTTCTTCGGTTCGCTTAATGAGGTCATCTACAATAATATCTGCTATTGTTGGGAATAGTGGATTTCCCAAGGGTATGCCAAATGTTTGTAAATATGTTAATTTTTTGTTATGTTAATTTTTTTTTTTTTTTTTTTTTTTTTTATATATGAAACAGTTGTTGTCTTTAAAACAAAAGCCGAGTATTTTTAAAATTGTTTTCTCGTTATTTTTGTGTGGTTTTCAATTATATCCCATGGTTGCATTGTTGTTTTTATTGCTCTGTACGTCGGTATATTTGTGAACAGTGAGATAACGTCAGAAGATACTAGAATGTCATTTTCTTCCAGAATTGTGTTTTTGAGTCTGTCTTTTAGTTAAGCATTTTTAATGTTGTAATTGTCAGAAACTATGTTTTGGAGAATTTTTCCAATGTGTTTGGATAGTCTGTAGTATGGAAGGTTTATCGAGGAAGAAATTGGTCGCAATGGTACATTATTTTTATGGATTTTCGGTAAACCATATAGCCTTGGTGCAGAAGCTGCTGGTCAAATTAGTTTGTGTTTTTGCCAGAGTTCTATGGACTTGTTTTAGTAAAGTTGATTTGTAATGGTGTTTTGTTTTTGCAGTTTTTCAGTTGGGTCTGTTCTTATCGTTTTATATGTGTTTTTATCTTCTAGTAGTTCCTCCATTTTCTTGCTGTAGTCCTCTTTGTATAGCACCACCGTTCTGTTTTCTTTGTCCGCTTGTGTTATTATTATTTTATCCTTGCTTTCATAGATTAGTTTTTCATAAATTTTTAAAATGGATTTCTCCTTTGTTGTATTCCTTATTTTTCTTCTGTGGGTCGATATCCTATATGCAGTTTTAGATCTTGCATCTTCCTTGTCTTTATCTTCTGTCATTGCCTGCATACATTGTTCTATGTCTGCAATAATGTGTATTGGAGAAAAGTTTTTGTTGCTTATGGAAAGTGCGAACATTTTCCCTACAGAGAGCAGCCACTCCTGTGGAAAATCTATATTTGTTTTATTAACAAACCAATCCTCATCAAAAACCCGTCCTAATTCTCCCAATTTTTTATATTTCAACTTCTCTATTTATGACGAGTTTGTCTGTTTTGTGGTTTTTAGTATGTAATTGTACATATCTGTTTGTTTATTTACGAATGTGTTGTATTCGTGGTCATCAAGCGTCGTCTTCATTTTAGTTTCCGCACGGTTTATCGTTTTATTAGTATTGTTAATGTTGATATTTGTTTGTTTTATTTATTTTGAGTAGTTTGATCAGAAAGATATGTTCAATTTTATGTAATTGGTTTTTGACTTTCTTGAATGTGAAAAGAGAGTAAATTTCTTCGCAAAATCTTCGGTCCTGTTCGAGTCGGCGATGACTATCGCATCCGAATGAACCACGAGCTGTATGAGCTCTATGAAGACATTGACGTAGTTCGGCGTATAACTGTGCAGCGACTACGCTGGCTGGGTCATGTCCATCGTATGGACGACGAAGCTCCAGCGAAAAAGGTGCTCGAGGCGAGGGCCGCTGGTCAACGACGACGAGGGAGACCATGCCTCCGATGGATGGACCAGGCCGAGGAAGCCCTAACCGCACTTGGTGTATCCGATTGGAGAAGGCGCGCGCAAAGCGGAAGCGCCTGGCAAGAGCTGATGAGGTCGGCCGAAACCCGAACACGGGTTGTTACGGCCACCTGAATAAGTAAGTAAGAATGCGAAAAGATTACTAAAGTTTGTTGTTGCTTTTTGAAGGTGCTTTGGTGTTATGTTGTAGTCTTGACATTCTAGTAAAAATTTAAGACTTTGTTTTTGTTTTACTAGTCTTTTTTTCTGTCTGCAATAGTCTTTTAATGTAGAACTGTTTCATTGTCGTATTTAGTTTTTATAAATCTAAAAAAATTCGTCATTTTTGAAAAATTCAATAATTTTTTTTTTTGCTTACGGCAGGCTTTCCGCTATGTTTCTTTTGATGTTTTTGTTGTCACCAATGCTAAATTCCTGTTGATATGTTTGTTACCTATCACTAGATATTTTTTATTTTGGCGTTTTAACGCCACACCGTCTTACTAGTTATTTAAATTTCAACAATTAGTAGCAGTTTTCAATAAATTTATAAGATCAATTTCGATTTTTTGGCAGAAAAAACAAGGAACTTTAATTAAAAAGTTCCTTAACTGAACTTTAATTAAAGAAAAAAATTTGTATTCTGACATTCGGCCTAATTGTACTTCTGGAAGGTGTGAATGTAATCACACAAAATTTTTTTTATGAGGATTAGTTGCCATTTTATGGGCTTCAACAGAAGTGGCGAATATGAAATACGAATTTTTTAAGCATTTTTTCGAATAATAAAATCAAAAAAAAAAAAAAATATTGAACATAGTGATTTATATAGAAATGTCATGTTTTTTTTTATTATGAAATCAGATTTGAAATTGGAATTTTTTTCTTTGGAAGACCGGAAGTAAATATTTCAAATTAAAATTTTATAAATATAGCCGGCTTTTTTTATTAATTTTAAAATATATGTTGGAGTATATACACTTATTCGCAAAAGTGTACTTACGATAAATTTTTCGAGTAAAAAGAAGTTATTTATAAAACAAAAAAAAAAAATGTTTTTATTCATTACTGTATATTTAAAAATAACAATAAGAACCTTTACATTTACAATAAAAACCTCTACTATTGGCGATCCTGCCAGGAGCGGCAACAACCCCAAGAAACTCATTTTTTCAAACAACGAAAGCAAAAAAAAAAATAAATATAATTAACGAAATCAGTTATACCAACAACATACGTCAAGCGCTCAACACGAACAAAAAAAAAAAAAGAGAAAAAGATTCTCCAACGGTCAAATACAAGCCAACTACTTATCGTAAAACCAAACACTACGACTCCAACGATCAAACGCAAACCAGATACTCACCGCAAAATTAAGTACTACGACTCCAGTGGTAACACGCATCTCTATGTGTAGCATATTACATCTCTATTACATCAAACTTCAAAATTTATAATTTCTCATAATCATCAATCATCATAATCATCAAGGAAAATAATATTCTGTAGAACGCTACTTCATCAATAGTTAAGATAAGTTTTTATTTTTAACCGACTTCAAAACGGAGGAGGTTCTCAAGTTCGTCGGTTTCTCTGTTTTTTTTTTTTTTTAAATGTATGTACATCGATAACTCCTAAACCATATGCCTGATTGCCATAATTTTTGTGGAACAGATAGATATGATAAGCATGGAGGTGCCCGTAAAAAAGTGGGCGGTATTCGATAACTGGGCGTGGCAATAATAGATCTCGCAATAATAAATACTAGTGTATCTCGAATAACATTGACACTAGGGTACTGCAATTTAGTGCAAGGGTACGCACAATTATTACAAATAACGGGCAAGAATATGGGCGTTATTCGACAAATGGGCGTGGCGATATTAGAAAAACAGTGTATCTTGAATAATTTTGAGACTAGAGTACTGCAATTTAGTATAGGGGTAGGCATTATTATTACAAATTATGG
This sequence comes from Coremacera marginata, assembly GCA_914767935.1. NCBI lineage: Eukaryota > Metazoa > Arthropoda > Insecta > Diptera > Sciomyzidae > Coremacera > Coremacera marginata. Next base: position 114,914,001 of record OU612043.1, read on the forward strand.
TCAATAAAGTGGGAATTATTAGACAAATGGGCGTGGCAATATTAGAAAAACACTGTATCTCGAATAATATGGACACTAGGGTACTGAAATTTAGTGTAGGGGTAGACACAGTTAATACAAAATACGGGCAAGAAAATGGGTGTTATTTGGCAAATGGGCGTGGCAATATTAGAAAAAGAGTATATCTCGAATAATATTGATACTATGGTACTGCAATTTAGTATAAGGGTAGGCAATACTATTAAAAATTATGGCCAAAAAGGTGGGCGTTATTCGACAAATGGGCGTGGCAATATTAGAAAAACACTATCTCGAATAATATAGACACTAGGGTACTGAAATTTAGTGCAGTGGTATGCACAATTATTACAAGTTTCTGTCAAGAAAATGGGCGTTATTTGAGAAATGGGCGTGGCAATATTAGAAAAAGAGTATATCTCGAATAATATTGATACTATGGTACTGCAGTTTGGTATAGGGGTAGGCATTATTAGTAAAAATGACGGTGAAGAAAGTGGGTGGCTTTCGACTACTAGGCGTGGCAATATTAGAAAAACAGTGTATCTTGAATAATATTGACACTAGGGCAATGAAATTTATTGTAGTAGAGGGGTGGGCAGAATTATTAAAAATTATGGTCAATAAAGTATGCGTTATTGGATAAATGGGCGTGGCAATACTAGATAAACACTATCGCAGGTAATATTGACGCTGGGGTACTGAAATAAAGTACAGGGGTAGGCACAATTATTGGAGATAATGCTCAAGAAAGTGGGCGCTTATATAACAAAGGGGCTTGGAAATACTAGAAAAACACTATATCTCGAATAATATTGACACTAGGGTAATAAAACTCGTTACAAGAATGGGTATAATAATTTCAAAACATGTGACATCTAATTTAAATTTAAGAGGCAGAAATAACCAACAAACTTTCAGAATTTAATAGAACAAATTTTTTCGGAACAATTGTACTAATGTTGTTTATACTCTTTTTTCGAAAATTTATCATATTCTCTGAAAAGGAAGAAAATTAAAATTTTTTTAAAAAAACAAAACAACCGACTACAAAATCACTACAAAGTAAAAAATAATTTTAAAAATACTTTTCCTTTTAATTTCTTGGTCATATTTGATAATTTATTTAAACATATTATTATATATGAAATCTTATTATCTTAATTTTTGTTCTTATTTGTTTTATTATCATAAATATATTAATTTCTTGATGAATACAAATGCTTTGAAGTTGGCGCTTCTGATTAACAGTCTGATTATATTAGCGCCGACCTTAAAAGCTTTTGTATTCATCAAGAAATTAATATATTTATGATAATAAAACAAATAAGAAAAAAAATTAAGATAATAAGATTTCATATATAATAATATGTTTAAATAAATTATCAAATATGACCGACCAAGTAATTAAAAGGAAAAGTATTTTTAAAATTATTTTTTACTGTGTAGTGATTTTGTAGTCGGTTGTTTTTTTAGATAATATATATTAAACTTTTATTAAAAAAAAAAACTTAAGTTTATTACACTTATATAAAAAAATATTTCAAACTTCACCGAAAATGGTTCACTCACCAACACGTTATCAAGATAATCAAATCGGTGCTCAAACAACCCCTTTGATACAATGCAATCCCTTGGATATTGTGAATACTAATCCGTCCAATAACGCAAATCAAACTACTGTCGAAGTTTATGCAACTTCTGTAAAATTACCTCAATTTTGGACAAATTGTCCAGAAGCCTGGTTTGTTCATGCAGAAATGCAATTTGCAACGAAAGGTATAACTCAAGATAAAACAAAATACGAATTTATAATAACTTCATTACCACAAGAAGTTATCATAAATGTCCTCGATGTTATACAAAAACCTCCAGATAATAATAAATATGAGAATATAAAGAAAATTTTAATTGAACGTCACTCCTTAAGTGAACAAAAAAAACTCGATAAAATATTGTCTGACTCTGAGATAGGTGACCGCAAACCTTCAGAATTTTATCGAAACCTAGAATTACTTGCCGGTACAAATATTGATAGTGAACTTCTCAAGAAACTTTAGTTGAGAAAACTACCTCAAAGTTTAAATATCGCTTTAACGGGCTCAAATCTGAGTAATATAACAGATTTAATGCGATTAGCTGACAATTTATGGGAAGTAATTCATAAAAATTAAATTTATAGTTTTAAAAATAACTCTTCAGTATCTCAAAATAACTGTACTCCAAATTTAGAAAATATAGTTGAAAATTTGGTACGTGCCACAACCTCAATGTGCGAAAATTTTAATCGCTTATCCCTTGATGTAAGCTCAATTAAACAAAAACTTGACGAAAGACAACCTCGAACACAATTTAGGTCATATAACTATAGACGAAACTCTAGATCTCGCGAGAGATCTTCATCTCGCAATTGGCTCTGTCGTTTTCACTATTAATTTGGAAGTGAAGCAAAAAATTGCGAACAACCGTGTTCTTACGATAAGAATTTATCTAATAATCAAAAAAACTAAAAAATCCCACTGTTGAGACGACAGGCAATGGGAATATTGACTATTCAACTCGTCGTCTGTTTGTCTATGATAAAGACAATAAAATTAACTTTTTAATAGATAGCGGTGCAGAAATTTCAGTAGTTCCTTCTTCAAAATTCAGAAACCAAAAAAAAAGGCTTCAGATATTATTCTAACAGCTGCAAATGGAAGCACTATTTCAACTTTTGGTAAAAAAATCTTTAACGTTAATTTTGGCCTTCGAAGAGAAATTCCGTTTGTATTTTTAATTGCAGATATCGCAAAACCCATAATAGGAGCCGATTTTTTAGCAAAATATGGGATATTAATTGATATTAAAAATAAAATCTGAATTGATCCCTTGACAAAATTATCTGTGAATGCAATATCCAATATTTGCAAGATATCATTACCAAAATTATTTATTGTTAATAATAAATATACAGTTATTAAAAAATTATCCTTCATTAACATATGAACCAGATTATACAACACCTGTAAAACTTTCAACAACACACCACATTACTACAGAAGAACAATTACCTTTTTCAAAACCTAGACGACTCGACCCAGTCAAATATAAAGTAGCAAAAACAGAATTCGATTTTTTAGTAAAATCAGGCATTTGTCGTCCCTCCAAATCATAAGCTTCATTTAATTGCTAAAAAAGACCCAAATGACTGGAGACCTTGTGGGGACTATCGAAGACTAAATGTTAGAACTGTACCTGATGCATACCCATTACCACACATTCACGATTTAAATATTGATACCATCAGATTCCAATGAGAAAAGAAGTCATACACAAAACAGCTATAGCAACTCCTTTTGGAATGTACGAATTTATTAGGATGCCATTTGGGCTAAGAAATTCAGCACAAACGTTCCAAAGATTCATCAACGAAGTATTCACCGGATTAAATTTTGTTTTGGTTTATTTAGATGACATACTTATAGCTAGTTTAAATCACTTAAAATTAGTCTTTGATCGCTTAAAAAAATACGGGTTAAACATTAAACCACAAAAATGTATTTTCGGAGCGACAAATATTGATTTTCTTAGCTATAAGATTTCTAGTAAAGGATTACAACAAACAGAAGAAAAAGTACTTGCAATTAGAAAATTTGAAAGTCCAAAATCAATTAAACAAATGCAAAAATTCATTGGAATGGTAAACTATTACCACAGATATATTCCTAAAATTGCAGAAATGTTAAGTCCCATTCACGTGATGATTACCATAGCCTCTAAAAGTAAAGACAAAATTCTCACTTGGAATGATAACACAAAAGAAGCATTTAATCAAATTAAAGAATGTTTTGCCAAAAGAACATTATTAAACCATTTTAATAATAAAGCAAAACTATCAATTGCGGTAGATGCTTCTATTATCGCAATTGGAGGTGTCCTACAACAAGAAGTGATAATATAGAATAGATAATATAGAACCATTAGCATTCTATTCAAAGAAGTTAACTCCAACAGAAATGAAATACAGTACGTTCGATAGAGAATTGCTTGCGGTATATTTAACCATAAAACATTTCAAACATTTTTAAGAAGGACGACCATTCACGGTATTTACGGATCACAAACCCTTAACACATGTATTAAATTCAAAAGTAGATAGAAGCCCACGGCAAACAACACATTTAGAATTTATAGCCCAATTCACTAATGACATACAACACATTCCAGGGAAAGTAAATACAGTAGCAGACGCTTTATCAAGACATTTCGAAACAGATGTATTAGAAAATGATGAATTGAACTTGAAAAGCTTATAAGTGAAAGTTAAGTGTGAAAGTTCATTACCTACAACTAGACCATATATACCCGAAAATTTACGTAAAACTATTTTTTATAAAACTTCATGAAATTTCACATCCAGGAATAAGAACAACATGACGTCTCATTACCCATAGATATTTTTGGCCTTCAATGAATAAAACTATAAATAACTGGTCAAAACAATGTATAAATGGTCAAAAATCTAAAATTTATCGTCACACAAAATCACCTATAACGAAAGTCGAAATTCCCCCTGGTCGTTTCGAGCATATACATATGGATATAGTAGGACCTTTATCATCTTCTAATAATTTCAAATATATCTTAACTATTATAGATAGACATACACGTTGGCCGGAAGCATATCCGATTAATGATATTTCATCTTCGACAATTGTAAATAAATTAGTTCAGGAGTACATTTCGAGATTTGGTGTACCATTAATAATTACAAGTGATCAAGGTAAACAGTTTACGTCAAATATATTCAAAGAATTAACAAAATTTCTCGGAAGTCACAAAATCACTACAACAGCTTACCATCCTCAAGCCAATGGTATTGTCGAACGATTCCATAGACAATTAAAAGCATCGATTTTGGCAAGAGGTAATGCTGATAATTGGTTCGACGAGTTACCAATTATACTGCTGGGTTGCGGTCAACTTTCAAAGAAGATATTAATGCAACTGCATCTGAAATGGTATATGGACAAAATTTACGTCTCCCTAGTCAGTTAGTTGTACAACCTGGGAAAGTTTTTGATCACACAGAAGTTTTGTCCAAATTAAAAGATAATTTTTATAACGTTCGCTCAAATATCTCTCATCACAAAAATTCCAGCAATATTTACATTCCAAAAGATCTTTCAAGTTGCGAGTTCGTTTTTATTATGACAGAGCACAAATTACGGGACTTCAAAACCCTTACGAAGGGCCTTATCAAATAATAGAAAAAGATAAAAAATTTTCAAATTAAAAATTAATAATAACGTCAAAAATATCGCTATTGAGAGAATAAAACCAGCGTTCATAGAAGCTAAAGTCGGTGAAGAAATGAAATTACACAATAACACACCAAACGAGTGACATTTATTTTATTTCCATTAAATGTATTATGAATAATGAAGATTATAACTGTTCGAAATGGATTGGGTTTAAGATTTTTATTGTTATTTTCTTGGGTTATTGTATGCTTAAGTTTTTTTTTTTTGGAGGGGAAGTAATGTAGGTATATACTACAATTGAGCTACTTATTAATTTAATACTTCAACTTTATAATTTTGTATTTTTGATCATTCATTGAATTTTGAATATGAAAATTTGTTATCAAAATTAATAAAAATTAGAAAAATAAAATACTTCACAATAAAATTTACAATAAAAACCTCTACAAAATAAAAAAAGAAACAAATAGCAATTCATTACTTATAACAAAATAGACAAAAAATAAGTTTTACAATATTTGAACAGTCAGCAAAAGTCTACATACGATTCTTAAATTATTAAAATGTTTATAGATCGGAAACTATTAATATGATGCATGGCCTCCTTTTGCATTGACTACTTCTCGTAGACGTTTTGGCATAGAAAGTGCCAGCTTTTTTGTTATCTGATGTAATTTTTCCATTCTTCCATTAAGGCAACTTTGAGTTGAGAAACGGAGGTGATCCCACAAATGCTCAAAGACTATGGAGGATGTTCGATAAGACGTGATAGAGCAGCCCTCCTTGATAATTCCAGAAGAATGCTTCGGATCATTGTCATGCATAAAAAAAAAAAAAAACAGAAACCGACGGACTTGAGAACATCCTCCTTTTTGAAGTCGGTTAAAAATTAACTTTCCCGTTAGATCTAATTTATTTATGCTTGCAAGAAAATTTATCTTTAAAATATCCAGATACACAAAGCAATCTATGGTACTATAGGTATCAATAAAAATTAGGTTCGTTGAATTCGTTTAGTTTTTATTTAATGAAATATAAATTGAAAATATTTGAAAACAATTGTATTGAACAAATAAAATAATTTAACATTTTAAATATTGAACAAGTTATAATTAAACAAAGTATATCTTGTTAAACACTACATCCTTGCCCCTTCCAAAGAAGTGATTGAACTTAAATTAAAAGTTACATGTTTCTTATTGTGGCGGCCGTGGCGTAGTGGGTAGAGTGTGTGGCTCATAGGCCAGAGACCCTGGTTCGAATCCCCCATCTGACACAGAAAGTTTTTTCAATTGATTTAATTTTTCTGTTCGGCCATCACCTCTCTGCAGGCAATGGCAAACCTCAGAGAGTAAAAACTGCCATGAAAAGCTTCTTGAAAACATAAGCCGTTCGGAGTCGGCATAAAGCTGGTAGGTCCAGTTCTCGATCATTTGTGTTCAAACATTTCAAACACACACAACACAATTGATCATAAGAAGCTCGGTCAAAGTCCTTTCAAGGGCTGAAATGGCCATTCCGTTTTTTTTATGTTTCTTATTATTATTATTATTACAATTTAATTGGTGTTTAATTTCTTTATCAATGGAAGCTGGTTTTATTCTGTCGATTGAAATATTTTTGTAAGTGTTATGAACCTGTATTTTAAAGTATTTTTGTGTTTTTTTAACAACTTGAAATGGCCCCTCGGATGGACATTGCAAACCAGACTTTTTTGTTTCCGACCTCACAAAAACAAGCTTACATTCATTTAGATCTTTCGGTACAAAAATTTTGTCAGAAGATCTATGATAAGATATATTAGATCGTACTGAACTGAAGTGATGTCTGATCTTGTTCAAAAATTCTGTATTGTTGAAATCTTGTTCGGATTTAATAATAAGTCTCGGAAGACGTAAATTTTGGCTATAAACCATTTCCGCAGCTGTAGCGTGAATATCTTCCTTAAAAGATGATCGTAAGCCTAGGAAAATTATAGGTAGTTCTTCGGACCAATTTCTGGAATAGTGAATAAGTGAATAAGTGAATAGAATAGTGGATTTTAACTGTCTATGAAAACGTTCCACCATTTCATTGGCCTGAGGATGAAATGCTGAGGTATTTATTATGCGGTAACCGATAAATTTTGATAATTCAGAAAACACTTTTGAAGTAAATTGTGCGCCTCGATCACAAGTAAGTTGGAGTGGTACACCAAATCGTGAAATGTACTCATGTGGAAATGTCTTTGCAACAGTCCGCGCAGAAATATCTTTTATTGAATACGCTTCAGGCTAACGTGTGTTTCTATCCACAATTGTTAGAATATATCTAAAACCATTCGGTACAGGTAAAGGACCTACAATATCTACATGTATGTGTTCGAATCTGCCTTTAGGACTATCAATTTTGACAATAGGAGATTTTGTGTGTCAAATAACTTTACATTTCTGGCAGGAAATACATGTTTTAGTCCACTCATTTATTTGTCTGTTCATTGACGGCCAGAAATATTGAGAAGTTATTAAACGACGAGAGGCACGTGTTCCAGGATGTATATTGTGGTGTTTTTCAAATACTAATTTTTGAAGACTCGGTGGTATATATGAGGTGTTTCCGTACTCTACACTGTGTAAGATTTGTGTAAGTTCAAACTGAGAGAGTAAAAATGAAATGTGAGAATAGTTGCAAAAGTACGGAAACAGCTTCTAGTAAGTTTCAGGCACAAAACAGCTGATTTTGACTGCAGGCATGTCAAACGTAAATTGCGCCAATTAAAATTATCATCAATTTGTTTGTGAAGTTGATGCTTGTTCTTCTTGATGCTTGTTCTTCTTGATGCTTGTTCTTAGTTTACTACGAGTCTTAAGTTCTAGCACTCTCTGTGCACTATGTGTCCTCGAGAGAGCGGTTTTATGCTTGTTCTTCTTCTCCCATTTTAAGCACAGAAAGTACGGAAACAGAAAATAGTCTCCCACAAGTTACACAGTGTGAGTACGGAAACACACCTATGGTCTTATCGTTTCTTTAGACTTTTCGCACCAAATACTTATATTTAATAATGGAATCATAATTTGTTGTAACTTGTAAGGGCACTCTTCATTGCTCAACAGTTTTTGCAAAATTGGATCGTTTTGTTGTTCAGAATGCAGTTTTTTAAAGTTAATGTTATCCTTGTCTAAAATATATATTTCAGGACATCTAGAGAGGGTGTCTGCAACTATATTGGATTTGCCTGATATATGATCATTCGTAAATTGGGATATATACTCTAAATGCCTTGTTTGTCTCGGACTGCGATCTAATTTCGAATTCAATACATAAGTGAATGGTTTATGATCTGTAAAAACAGTAAAGTTTCGTCCCTCTAAGAAATATCTAAAATGTTTTATTGTTAGATATATGGCCAAAAGCTCTCGATCAAATGAGCTGTATTTCGTTTCGGAAGAGTTTCATTTTCTTGGAAAGAATGCCAGGGGTTCATTGTGGGTATAAATATTTTGTTGTAAAACTCCTCCGACTGCAATCGTAGATGCGTCTACCACTATAGGTAGCTTCGCTTCACTATGGAAGTGATTCAATAAAGTTCTTTTCCCAAAACTTTCCTTTATTTTAACAAATGATTCATTTGCTTCGACGGTCCAGTTTAACATTTTGTTTTTATTTTTTGTTCCAGTGTTAATTATAGAATGAATAGGGCTCAATAATTTTGCAAGGTTTTGTTTGTACCTATGATAATAATTTATCATTCCCACAAATTTTTGCGGTTGTTTAATAGATTTAGGACGTTCAAAATCACGAATGACTTGTACCATTTCTTCGGATGGCTTAATTCCATCTTTTCAAATAGTGTAACTTAAGAAATCGAGATGAGGCACACCAAATAAACATTTACTTGGTGTAATATTTAAGCCATAATTATCTAATCTTTCAAAAACAATTTTCAAATGTTCTAAATGCTCTTCTTCGTTGTTACTGGCTATTAGTATATCGTCTAGATAGACATAAACAAATTCAATACCAGTAAATACCTCATTTATAAATCGCTGGAATGTTTGTGCTGAGCTGCGAAGACCGAAAGGCATTCTTGCAAATTCATACATACCGAATGGTGTGGTAATTGCTGTCTTGTGTACATTATTAGGTCGATTTTTGAGAATACTTCTTTATTTCTTAGATCAATGTTAAGATCATGTATATGAGGGAGCGGACACCTGTCTGGGACTGTTACAAAATTAAGCCTTCGATAATCGCCACATGGACGCCAATCATTTGGTTCTTTCTTTGCCACCAGGTGTAATGGTGAGGCCGTATGAGAACTGGATGGACGACAAATACCAGTTTGAACAAGAAACTCAAATTCTGATTTAGCGATTTTGAACTTAATAGGGTCGAGCCGTCGGGGTCTCGAAAAAGGGAGTTGACCATTAGTAATAATATGATAAACTGTTGTATGCTTGACTGGTCTATTGTAATCTGGTTCAGCTATTAAAGAAGGGTATTTCTTAAGTAACTGAGTGTATTTGTTATCGAACGAAAATAACTTTGGAAGGGATATTTTACAAATACTTGAAATGGCATTAACAGATAATTTAGTTAATGGATCAATTAGGCATTTGTTCTTTATATCGATAAGAAGTCCATATTTTGATAGAAAATCAGCTCCGATAATAGGTTTTGAATTTTCTGCGAGAATCGAAAACAAATAAGAAATACCTTCTTAGATTAACTTTCAATATTTTTTTTCCAAAAGTTTTAATTGTGCTTCCATTTGCAGCTGTTAAAATGATATCTGAAAGTATGTTATTATTTTTTAATTTTGTGGAAGGTAAAATAGAAATTTCAGCACCACTATCAATTAAAAAATGTAGTTTATTTTCTTTATCATATAAAAAGAGGCGACGTAAAGAAATATTTTTCATCCCATTGTTTGTCGCCGAAATAACGGGAGATTTTAGTTTTCCAAAGAAGGAGGTGAAACGTATGAACATAACATGGTTGTTCGCATCTTCGAGCTTTGCTAAAAATGCGGTAATGGTAACGACAAAGCCAGTTTCGAGATGAAGATCTCTCACGAGAACGGCTTCCACTATATGGACGTAAGTAACGAGATCGCGATGTTCTGGTATTTCGAGATGCAGATTCGAATGATTGTTTCATGGCGCAAACTTCCAGAGATAATTTATTAAAATTGTCACACATTGCAGATGTTATTTTAACTAAATTATCCATTACTCTTTCTAAATTTGTATTGCTTTCAGTCTTAATAGCGCTTGAATTAACTGCTAAAACTTCACATTTGTTGGATACTTCCCATATATCGTCGGCTAATTTTACCAGTTCGGTAACGTTAGATACATTAGAACCCGTAAGTGCTATATTTAAACTCTCCGGTAGTTTCCTAAGCCATAATTTTTTTAGAAGTTCTGGGGCAATGCTAGAACCGGCTAATAAGACTAGTGACCTATAGTATTCAGAAGGCTTACGATCTCCTATCTCCGAGTCAGATAGTAGCTTATCAAACTTTTTGTTGTTCGCTTAGAGTGTCGTTCGATTAAAATTTTTTTTTTAAATTATATTTGTTATTAAGGGTGGTTTCTGAATGATATCAAGTACTGAAATTATAACTTCTTGTGGAAGAGAAATAATAAGATGTTCGTACTTGGTATTATCCTGAACTATCCCTTTCGATGTAAATTGTGTTTCCGTGTGGACAAACCATCCTTCTGGATGATCTGTCCAAAAAGGGGGTAACTTAACAGAAGTTGCACAAACTTCAAATTCTTGTGCTGTAAGGTATATGTGTTTGAGTATCGGTAGGAAAGGCAATAAGGGATGTAGTATTTTGTGTAGAAAGAGGTTGACGTTGTGGTGAATGAGTTAACATTTTAAAATTAAATTAAATCTTAACTAACTTAATATATGATAAAATCAATCTTCGTAGGGTATTTCTGATTTGTTCAGACATGGTTCAGTTTATTTTGTTTTCCTTTATTATATCAAATCGCTTACCAAATGGAAATTTCGTGAAGATGAGTGAAACCAACTGAAAAATTGTTGCTGTTGCAATTCTTCTTGATTAGTTTGGATTAGTTATTAATGGCTAAACCATAGTTGTAAGTGGTGTTGTTTCTAATATCTTTGAAATCCTTTCTTCAATTAAAAGTTTGTAAGTTGAATTGTTGCTATGTTGCTTGTAAGTATGTGATATTAAGTGCTCCGGCGGCTTGAACTCGTTTGCGGATTTGTACACAGCATTAATGCCAGTCTCTTGCTTAACATACGATTAAATCAATTCGAAGTTAAACGTCACGTGAAATTTATCCGGCATTGGTACTAGTTTCTCTTCGTCTAAATTACATGTAAAAATCGTATTTATTTATCCATATATTTTTAATCACAAACAGGTTCCTGGCAGGATCGCCAATTTGTAGGTATCAATAAAAATTAGGTTCGTTCAATTCGTTTAGTTTTTATTTAATGAAATATAAATTGAAAATATTTGAAAACAATTGCATTGAACAAATAAAATAATTTAACATTTTTAAATATTGAACAAGTTATAAAATTAAACATGTATATCTTGTTAAACACTACAGTACCATAAATGAAACGGAGTTCACCCACACCATTTGCACTCATACAACCCCATACCATCACAGATCCGCCTCCATGCTTCACCGTACTGCAAACGTTTTTGGAGTTAAGTGCCTGATTTGCTTTTCTACACACTTTAATTCGGCTGTCTTTTGCAAAAACGTTAAATTTACATGCATCAGTGAGGCGTTCCCAAAAGGTTGAATCAGTTAAATGAATGTTCTGATACTTCAGGGCATAGTCGAAACGTTTCTTCCTGTTGGTGGTGGAAATAAGTAACTTCTTTCGTTCAACATGTGATCGCAAGCCCGCGCTTTTTAGGCAACGGCAAACAGTGTCTGCATGAATAGATATACCCTCAGTTTCCTAAAGCTGTTTAGCTATTCGAACTGCACTCTGCTTGGGGTTGTCAGCAACTTCTCGCACAATTTTTCTTTGGTCAAGCTTCATTGGCCGTCCAGATCTTGGTAAGCTTTCATAACTGTTGGTATTTTTATAATTGTCTGAACTGTTGCCTTCGTTATATTTAAGATTTGGCCTATATATGCCATTGAATTCCCCTTACTTGACAACATAACACAAATTCGACGCACTTCCGGATTTATTTTTTTGCGTTTAGACATTATTTATAAAAAATTATTGGAGATGTTTATAAATGTATGTAAGTGTAAATGTATTATAAACAGATTCTAACGAACTAATGCTGAAGAAAGTCAAAACATTTGATGATTATTCTCAGAATGCAAAAAACTAACGGGACTTCTTGGTTTGACGTGGCGTTTCGTATCATTTTCTGATTTTGTTGTTATTTTCGAAGCAGTAAGCTGAGCTTTAAAATTGTTTTTGCCCAATTTCGTTGTAAATGCATATGCAAATTATAAGGATCGCTTATTTTCAATGAAGGAGTAATAGAATAAAAATAATTATAACTTTGCAAATTAAATCAAGTCGTATGTACACTTTTGCGATTAAGTGTAGATAATGCACAAAAAATTTCAGAGTGGGATCTATATTACTTTAAGAGATAGACTAATTACACTCGATACCAAAAAATGTTTCTATCCACTATTTTAACGAAAGAAGTGTAAAATTTTTATATAGTGATGGGAAAATAAGATGTCAATATTAGTTAAAATTATTTATAATTACTAAATGAAGAAGAACACTTACTTAGGTGGCCATAACAACCCGTGTTCGAGTTTTGGCCCACCTCATCAGCTCTCGCCAGGTGCCTCTGCTTTGCGCGCGCCTTCTCCAATCAGATTCACCAAGTGCGGTTAGGGCTATCTCGGCCTGGTCCATCCATCGGAGGCATGGTCTCCCTCGTCGTCGTTGACCAGCGACCCTCGCTTCGAGCACCTTTTTCGCTGGAGCTTCGTCGTCCATACGATTTGACATGACCCAGCTAGCGTAGTCGCTGCACAGTTATACGCCGACCTAAATCAATGTCTTCGTAGAGCTCATACAGCTCGTGGTTCATTCGGGTGCGATAGAACTTTTCTCTCGAACACCCCCAGAGCGGCTGCGTCAGTTTGCGAAACCACTTATGCCTCAGCGCCAAAAAGCAGCACAAAGCAGTATAGTGTTAGTTTTGTCGATCGAGAAGGCCTCTGGAACTTAGTTGCTTACTGAGCCCGTAGTAGCACCTATTAGCAATTATTGTTCTTCGCTTTATCTCCAGGCTGACTTCGTTGTTGTTATGAATGGCGGTCCCAAGGTATACAAACTCCTTGACTACTTCAAAGTTATAGCTGCCGGATGAAACGTGGGAGTCTAGACGCCGTACTCGCTTGCTTGTAGACAGCATATACTTTGTTTTGCCCTCATTTATCGTCAAACCCACTTTGGATGATTCCTTTTCGATAGCGGTGAAAGCAGCGGTAACATCTCTCTTGGTTCTGCCGACAATGCCAATATAATCAGCGTACGCATGGAGCTGGACACCTTTGTAGAAATGGTGCCATTACGATGCACACCGGCCTTTCGTACGATCCCCTCAATGATGATGTTGAAGAGATCGCAAGACAGTGGATTGACTTGTCTGAAACCTCTTTCGGTGTTGAAGGTTTCGGCGAGGTCATTTCCTATCTGAACGGATCTGCATGTGTTGCTCAACGTCATCCTGCAAAGTCTTACCAACTTTGCAGGTATACCGAACTCAGATATTGTTGCGTATAGGCAATCCCTTCTCGGGCTATCGAACGCAGCTTTATAATCGACAAATAGAGGATGTGTGCCAAAGCCCTCTCTCGATCGACACTCTACAAGACGCCCTTTCTACCTGTGCTGCTTTATGCTGCTGAGGCATGGGAAGGCAAAAGATAGCGACAGTGACTTTGTTCTACATTGGGTCACGTTTGTTGTTGTACAACACACAAGTGTACAAGAACAACTCATACTCAATACAAGTGGCCGAATTATTATTATCGCTATATTAATTTTTACTGCACGTTGTTTATATTATGTTGCCAGCATGATTCACACGATGGCTAAAGTGCCTGCTGCATTAAAGGCAGCAACAATGTACTAGGTGGCTAGGAATGTGCTTGTGTCATCACTTGTGTGATCATCCAAGAAGCATTGGTTTAAATGGTTAATATGTCACGACAAAGTGTCGCCAAGTGCTGTATGAGCTGAAACACGATGTCTAATATGCAAGTTAACGACACTTAAGCTGAATATTGCCAAATATCAAAACTTGCAATTTCAAACGTACGTACTCCACAACATCCGTTCCCATAATTTCTGCTGACGCTATGTCTAGCGCTTTTCGCAGAAATGGCCTACGTGCAGGTGAACCAAGGACAACAACAAGAACACCAGCAGCAGCGACATAGCAGCGCAGTTTTAGGCGATAAGTAAATTTAAGCTTAGCTTCTAAGTCAGTCTTTTGTAATCAGTAAAATAATAAAGTTGACTTCGGTCTGTAATATTAATAAAATATTTTTTTTAAGTTTTCTAACTCGGAAAACACTAACTGGCGCCCGAGCAGCAGTAAAAAATCAAGTGCTGAAAAGTGTGTGAGGCTAACGTAAAAGCCAGATAAAATAAAGAACAGTTAAAAAAGTGCAACTTAAAAAATAAACCCTTCAATAAACAAAGTGTCACTCATAAAAGGGCCACTAAATAAATGAAGAACTGAATGTACCACTAAACAAATAAAGTATTACTAAAAACCGTTACAAAGTGCCGCTAACAAATAAAGCGCCACTAAATTAACGAGCAAAGCACTAGTTCATCCGTTGGTCAACACACTCGAAGAAAAGGACATCTCAACATACTCTTGGAAAGGCCTCTGAGTAGGCAACAAAAAGGACGTCTAATCTGGCGGACAGCCGACCAAGGAAGAGACAACTTTATTCGACAGCAAAGAAAATGATCGCCTATATACTAGTATTGTAAGTTATAACTATAGAGTAATTAAAGTAAGCTAAATTCAATTGAATTAATAAACACATCCAAAAAATATGTACGTTTTGTAAAGTTAGATCAATTAAGAAAGTGACAAAATTCATAAGAAAATTATAAATTAAAACAAAATAAGAAACTCTCTTTGGAGTAACAATAAATATTCATAAATTTAAGAAAAAACACACTGCGATTCACCACCGTAAAAGGGGAACCCTCCAGTTTATAAATAAAAAAGAAAAATAAAGAAAATAAATTCAAAAAATCTAGTAATAATAAGATAAAGAGAATCTTCTGAATCACTGTGACTCAGTAAAAGTAGAAAATCATTAATACGCTAACACAAGAATAATAAATAGAATAAAGAGCGTTATAATAACCTAGCACTGGAATACATTAACTTAAACTGTTTGTCAATTCTGTTAAAATTTAGTTTATTTCAATAAAATGGCAAACCCCAGTAATCTCATTAGACCCTCAATTCTCGAGACAGGTCCACAACCAGCACCCCAAGCACGATCTTCAGCATCGTCTGAGAATAGGCCAAACGTATCCGCAGAACTCGCAGAGTTTATTTCAGATATAGTTACGAGAACAATAAACACAAGAGGTAGACAATTATTCCAAGAGATCGCAAGTGGAAATGATCAACAGCAATTTTTAGATCAAGAAATTTATCCAGAGCTTAGGCAAAACATAACAGACTTAGATAAAGTACCAGACGTCGTGAAATCACTGAGAGAATTTTCAGGTAAACAAAACGAATTTAGTTCATGGAAAAAGAGCATAGAAAGAGTTCTAGATATCTACGAAACAAGTAGAGGTACACCTAAATACTTTGGAATACTAAACACCATAAGAAATAAAATAACTGGTGACGCCGACATCGTACTGGAATCATATAATACCCCACTCAACTGGGAAGCAATTGCAAAATGCTTAACAGCACATTATGCTGATAAAAGAGACTTGGGAACTCTCGAATATCAAATGACGAGCTTGGTTCAAGGACAGAAGACGGTACAAGAATTTTACCAACAAGTATACTCGCATCTTTCTTTAATACTTAATAATCGTGTATGAATATTAGTGTAAAAGCCGTGAAAGTTTTAACTGACAACTATAGGAACAAAGCACTCGACACCTTTATTCGAGGATTATCAGGAGACTTACCCAGACTCCTAGGAATGAAAGAACCAACCGACTTACCTCAAGCATTGCAATTATGCTTAAAACTTCAAAATCAAAACTTCAGATCAGAATATGCGTACAATAGACACAACAACAATCAAAGACAACAACTGACGCCACCTAAAGAAAACAGAACAGAATATAATTGGAATAATTACCAGCAGAGGCCGTTTTATCCCGAACTAGCCTACCTACCACGGATTCAAGAGAGACCAAACATCCCTCAGTACCAACAAAATCATTACCAACCAAATCATTATCAACCAAATCATTACCAACAAAATCATTATCAACCAAATCATTACCAACAAAATCATTACCAATTAAATCCATACCAGCAATTAACCAACTATCAACAACCAAACACACCAAGACCATTCCAACAAAACTACGCACCACCCAGACCTACGGCACCAAAGCCTCAACCAAAACCAACTCCGATGGAAGTTGACAGTTCAATAAGAACCAATATGATAAATTACGCTAATAGACCACAGTATCGCCAAGTAGATAAACGACCACCTGGATCCATACAAGGTAAACCACCATACAAAGTGCAAAGGAATTATCATATACAAACAGCGCAAGACATAGACCAAGAGACAGAAATAGGAAACCCACAATATTCTGAAGAGCAAGCTAATAACGATAACTTTGAATTTCAAGATGTATCCGATATTCATTTTTTAGAATAAATAACTCTTCGTTGCCATATTTTCAATGCAAATCGAAGAGTGGAGAAATCTACAAAATTTTAGTTGACACAGGCTCGAACAAAAACTACGTACAACCTAAATTAACAAAAAAGATAATAGAAAATGACGAATGTTTTTATGCAAATTCAGTAGGCGGAAAAATCAAAATCACGCACCACATATTTATAAATTTGTTTAATATTAATGATATTTCGCTAAAATTTTATTTACTCCCATCCCTTACATCGTTCCATGCCATATTGGGCAATGATAGTTTGAAACAACTTTCAGCTGTTATCTATACGAAAGACAATTTAAATAAAAATTTGAATTTGAATAAAAATAAAAATAAAGTTAAAACAATAAGTTTCACAAAACGTAAATCTTATAAAAATATTAGATGATCACTTGAATGAATATCAAAATCAAACAATGCAGACACTTATACAAAACAACACGAACCTTTTTTCCGAACCAGACGAAAGACTGACGTATACAACAAAAGTCTTAGCAACTTAGACACCCCCGTTTACTCTAAATCATATCCATACCCCATGTCCTTAAAAGAAGAAATCGAGAAAGAAATCAATAAACTTTTAAATGATGGCATTATTAGTCTCAAAATCTCCATACAATTCACCAGTATGGATAGTGCCTAAGAAACAGGACGCGTCAAAAGAGAAAAAATACAGAATGGTAATTGATTACAGGAAATTGAATGCGGTGACAATTGCAGACCGTTACCCAATGCCTGATTTCAATGACGTTTTACCCTGTCTTAGTCAAAACAAATGGTTTTCAATAATTGATCTGAAAAGCGGTTTTCACCAAATTCCGCTCAAGGAAAATGATGCCGAAAAGACAGCATTTTCAATAAATCAAGGGAAATATGAATTTACCAGGTTACCATTCGGTTTAAAGAATGCGCCTGCGATATTTCAACGTGCACTCGACGACATTCTGAGAGAGCACATCGGAAAAATATGCTTCGTCTATATTGACGACATAGTAATATTCAGTCCAGATGAAAAATCTCACGCAAATCATATCTCCAAGGTTTTCGAAACTTTAGCAAAGGCCAATATGAAAGTACAGGTTGACAAATGCCAATTTTTTAAAAAAGAAATAGAATATTTAGGTTTCGTTATATCTTCTCAAGGTGTTTCCACCAATCCAACAAAAGTTCAAGCAATAGTAAATGTACCGTATCCCAAAACGTTAAAAGAACTCCGTTCATTTTTAGGACTCTCGGGTTATTACCGAAGATTCGTCATGGATTATGCAAAAATCGCGAAACCGCTAACAACATTACTACGCGGAGAGGACGGAAGAGTATCCAAGAATGTTTCTAAAAATAAAGCCATCGATTTAAATGAAAACGCAAAAAAGGCGTTCGATCAAAAAAAGAACGCATTAATTTCAAAAGAGGTCGTATTAGCATACCCAAATTACAATAAAGAGTTTCATCTGACTACGGATGCCTCCAACTACGCCATAGGGGCAGTATTGGAGCAAGACAATAGGCCAATAACCTACATTTCTCGAACACTCAGTAAAACCGAGGAATTATATGCCGCTAACGAGCGCGAGCTTTTAGCCATTATTTGGGCTCTAAAAACGTTGCGAAACTATCTATATGGTACCGCAAAAATTAAAATTTTTACAGATCATCAGCCTCTAATTTATGCTCTTAGTAATAAAAACGATAATGCAAAGTTAAAACGATGGAAATCAATACTCGAGGAATACGATCATGAAATCATTTATAAACCCGGGAAGTCAAACGTAGTAGCAGACGCGTTATCCCGACCATCTCATATAAACTCTCTTTCAATAGCCACTCATTCTGACGAAAGCTCATCTCATAATTTAATCACTACAACAGAAGTACCAATAAATGTATTTAAAAATCAAATTTTCATAGTAATAGACCAAGAAAACTCCTATAAATTTTCAATTCCATTTCCCACATACCATAGACACACAATAAAGAGACAAACATATTCAGAGCAAGACCTAATAGACATCCTTACACGATATCTTAACCCCTCTGTAATAAATGGACTATGTACATCAGAAAGTATTATGGGTACTATTCAAAACTTCTATCCAGACCATTTTAGGAATTATAAAATAAGATACACTCAGTTAATTGTAAAAGATCTAGTAATACCAGAAGTGCAAGAGCATTTTAGTAGAACACCGAAGAGCTCACCGCAATGCAATAGAAAACAAAAATCAATTACTTGAAAAAGTTTATTTTCCTCACATGTTAAACAAAGTTAAAAATCTTGTTAAGCAGTGTAGAGTTTGCAACGAACAAAAATATGACAGACATCCACCAACTCCCATACCCCAATATCCAGGACAAATAGTACATCTAGACATTTACATAGCAGAAAAAAGACTTATTCTTACAGCAATAGACAAGTTTTCCAAATATGCCCAGACTAGAATCCTTCAATCAAGAGCAGTAGAACACGTTAAAGAACCATTGAGACAATTATTAATGACATTTGAACCCCAGAAATGTTAGTTATTGACAACGAAAAAGCTTTCAACTCAGCATCGATAATGTTTATGTTAGAAGACCAGCTAAAAATCAAGGTTTATAGAACACCGCCATATATGAGTAATACCAATGGTCAAGTGGAAAGATTCCATTCCACATTATCAGAGATACTTAGATGTTTAAAAAAGGAAAATATAAGTGAAAGATTTGAAGAACTTTTAGACAATGCTGTTTACAGATATAATTTAACCATACACTCGACGACAAAATACAAACCAATAGAACTTTTTTTCGGTCGAAGAGTTAGCACAAACCCTGAAATTTACGAACAAATTAAACAGAGCAACATACAGAAACTTAAAGCAAAACAAAATTTAGACCTAAAATTTCACAACAAAAATAGGAAAGATATAATAAACTACACCCCAGGACAGACAATTTACGTAAAAATTAACAAAAGACAAGGCACAAAATTAACACCAAGATGCAAAACAGAAATTGTAAAGGAAAAAAGAACAAGCACAGTACTAACAGAATCTGGCCGTACTATCCATAAAAGTCCCATAAAGGAACGTTCAAAATTATACATATAATAGAAATAAGTAAATATAATAAAATTATTTACAACATTGAAAACACAATAGATATTTTAAAAGACAATAACAATAACTATCCAATTCTCTTATCGTTAATTCAGCAAATAAAACTACATATGAAAAGGCTAAATATTCATAGTAAAATAGAAAAAAGAGCTATTAATATATTAGGAACCATAACGATATGGTAATATTAGAAAACAAAATTAATGATATATTACAAAATAACAACAACCAAGTGGTTATAAATAAACTAATTGAGAGTAAAATAAACGAAATTACAACAATAACCAATAAAATAATAAAGATTCAGGGAAATAGTACTAGTAGTTCGAAAGAAAAACTAATTTCGCTTTGAAATTTAAATATAAATTAGAATTACTTAAGGAAGAAATAGTTAATATTGCCTACGCGATTCATTGGGCGAAAGCAAATATTGTTAATTCTTTTATTATAGCGATAGTGAAATAAGGTTAGCAGAAGAAATGTTTAATAAAGAAAATATCCGTTACGTTAACATAGATGAGGCATTAGAATTCGCTGATGTTAAAATAGCAGCAAGTAGAGACAGTTTAATTTATATTATAAGCCTACCAACAACAAATACAGAAAATTGTAAAAAATTAGAAATCAGGCCAATAAGGAAAGGAAAATATATTAACAAAATAGATTTGAAAAAGATTTTAGTATGTTCTAATGAGATATTCGGATTAAAAAATGATTGTAAGAATTTTAATAATTTAGCAATATGCGAAAAAAATAAAATAGAAAATATAACGAGTAGTTCATGTATTCCACTATTACTTAAAAGTAAAATGGCAAACTGCACTAAAATAAATAATGATAATATTTAGGAAATAGAAGAAATATTTGATGATATCATACTTTTGAATGATTTTAAGGGAAAAATAAAAATAAACGATGAAAACATTGATCTAAATGGAAGCTATATTATTAAGCATTTTAATCAAACAATTGAAATAAATAACAAAAGATATTTTTCCAAAATTGTTAGTAGTAATAAGCCATTGCCTGCAATGTTACAATTAAATAAAAACGAGAATATTTTAGAAGAAATGTTATCTTTAGAAATGTTGAAAAATCTAAATGTGAATAGTACTAAACATATAGAACTACTTAAAAAGAAAAATTATATATATTTCACTGTAAATGTAATGTTGTTAATATCTGGAATCTTAATCGTAATCTTAATTTTTATTAAATTGAGAAAGAATAAAATAATTTTGCAAGAACAAAAAAATGCAAATAAACAAGAAATAAACTTAGAAAATATAAATGAACATTTTAAAATGTCGAACGAGGACGTCCGAACTTAAGGGCGGAGGAGTTAACGACACTTAAGCTGAATATTGCCAAATATCAAAACTTGCAATTTCAAACGTACGTACTCCACAACATCCGTTCCTATAATTTCTGCTGACGCAATGTCTAGCGCTTTTCGCAGAAATGGCCTACGTGCAGGTGAACCAACGACAACAACAAGAACACCAGGAGCAGCGACATAGCAGCGCTGTTTTAGGCGATAAGTAAATTTAAGCTTAGCTTTTAAGTCAGTCTTTTGTAATCAGTAAAATATTAAAGTTCACTTCGGTCTGTAATATTAATACAATATTTTTTTTAAGTTTTCTAACTCGGAAAACACTAACTTACATCAATGACTGGGCTAAAGGCACCGCCACAGTTCTCCCCACCTCCCTCCCCCCCAAGTGTTTCACTAGGTACACTTGTGTACTTAATATATTAATATCAAATTCAATAATAATTTCAATAATACATAGTACATAATTCAATACAATCAACATAGTCTTACGATTCCACCGCAAGCTCAATATTTAGCTAACGTCTTGACCCTTCTGCCGCTCCTTGTAAAGACCTGCGCTGATGGGTGCGGCGATGGCCCAGTAGTAAGCGTAGTCGGTTTTAGCGAACGACTCGTATGTGTATGGGTTGCTCCCTCGATTATCGTCGGCGAGCCGGAAAATCTCACAACCTTCTTCGTTGTCTTTCCAATGGCGGGCCGGCAAGGGCTGGTTCTATAGGCTTTTTGGACGGTATATAGTTAAAGTTGTCCAACGGCGGGTCGGAAGAAGTCACAACCTGGTGATCTTCATTAGACAATAACGAATTCTTGTGGGCTTGCTGCATTTGCTGACTAGCGGGACCGTCATCTGGTTTCACCAGAAATGCTGCCTTCAATCTATTTACTGATAGCTTGGCCGGTTTACCTTTAATCACAATCGTAAAGTGAATGTTGTTTCGTTCCACGACCTTGTACGGGCCATCGTAACATGGCTGCAAGGGGCGTTGGACTTTATCGCATCTTACAAAGACATGTGTGCAGTCTTTCAACTCAAATTGCACAAAAACTTTCGGACTGCCGTGATGAGCTACGGTCGCAGGGCCGATTTTCTGCATAGATTCACGGAGGTCCGCAACAAAATCAGCCTCACCTAATTTGGAAGGCGAAGGGGTTAAAAACTCACCCGGTAATTTCAATGTTGCACCGAAAACCATTTCTGCCGGAGTTGCAGCTAGATCTTCTTTTACAGCTGATCGAAGGCCTAAAAGTACTATAGGCAAGGCGTCGCTCCATCTCTCGTTATTGTGACAGACGATTGCTGCTTTCAGCGTCCGATGCCATCTTTCAATCATCCCGTTCGCTTGAGGATGATATGGTGCTGTCTTGAGTGTCTCAAATTATCTGACAAATTATTCAGTTGTCGGAACAGATCTGACTCGAACTGTCGTCCGAGGTCTGTAGTGATTCTGACTGGAATTCCGAAACGAGCAATCCATCCTGATACAAAATTTCGGGCTACCGTTTCGGCCGTCATTTCAGGAATAGGTATAGCTTCAGGCCAGCGGGTAAATCGATCGATAATTGCCAAACAATAACGGTTGTCCCGCGATACCGGCAAGGGACCCACTAGATCGACGTTAATATGTTCGAATCTTTCGCTAGAATTAACGTACGGCTTCAGCTCAGTCCTATTATGTCTGCTTACTTTGGCTTCGCTGGCAGGAAAAACACGATCTGACGAACTCCCGAATATCTTTCTTCAGATTCGGCCAAACGAATCTACCTTGAATTAACTTTATCGTCGCTTTAGCTCCAGTATGGGCTATTCCATGTTACTTTTTTAGGACCGCCCTGCGGAATCCGCTTGGAACCAGTGGTCGGGCTATGCCTAGCGATACGTGACAGTGTAATTTAGCATCTGTCTCTGGCATATCGAACTTCTGAATTATCAGCGAAGATGGCTTACTTTTTGGTCCCACTAGTCTCTGAATTTCTTCATCTCGTTTCTGTTTAGCGGATAAGTCGGCGAAGTCAATATCTACCCCTGCTATTTGCTGGATACGTGACAGTGCGTCGGCCACTTCATGGTTGTTGCCTGGCACGTGTAGGATGTCCGTGGTGAATTGACCAACGTAGTCAAGATGTCGTGTTTGACGCGGTGACGCCTTGTCAGACTTGTGTTTAAACGCAAACGTAAGCGGCTTGTGGTCGGTGAAGATGCAGAACTGTCGTCCTTCCAACATATACTTAAAGTGTTTCACCGCCAGGAACATTGTTAATAGCTCTCGATTGTATGTGCTGTACTTTTTTTGGGCATTGTCCAACTTTTTCGAGAAGAAACCCAAGGGCTGCGGACTGGTACCCACATGTTGATGCGGGACCGCCCCAACGGAGGCATCAACGCTCAAAGACAGGTTAGCGAAAGGCGCCGGGTGAAACAACATTGTAGCATTTGCGAGACTATTTTTGCAATTATTAAACGCTGCTACAGAGTCTTCAGTCCACATCACTGCTGTTTTATCGTTTTTCTTATTACCTATGATCAAATTTTGCAACACGGCCTGTGTCGCTGCTGCTCCGGGCATTAAACGTCAGTAGAAATTGATCATTCCTAAGAAGCGCTTCAATTCCTTGGCTCTTAAGCGCGGTACACATTATCGACCATGAGTGACACTCAAAAATTCAACTCTTTTGAGTGATTGTTCGTAGTGGCCAAACTATCATTCATGCTCACGCTCAAACCGTCATTCAAATTGTGAAATTTGAGCAATAAAGGTGAAAAAGTAGAGAATTTGTGGCGCATTATTAAATATCGCGCTAGCTGAAATGTAAAATAAACAAAAAAAAAAAAATTAGAAAAGAAGCAAATAAGTCAACAAATAACTTTAATTTTTGACTGGAGAAAACATATAAAAAAATTTTTTATTTTTGATCGTAAATATATCAACCAAAAATAACTTTTATTTGTGAGTTAATTAATTTTATGTTATCAAAAGAGGACTTTTATATATATTTTTTCATTTCATACAAATTTAAAATTATCTACGTATAAAACTTTGTATCCGCATCCATGCTCGCGCTGCTAAATTTATGCTTGACTGAAGCTTTTCAGTACACATTAGCAGTCAAAAACAAATATGGCCGCTGACTGTCACTCAACCACAAAAATTTTTGTGGTTGACTGTTGACTGACAAAAAATAATGGTCACACACGCGAACATGCGTAATATGAGAGAATTTGAGCAAAAACTGTCAGTCATGATCGATAATGTGTACCCCGCTTTAGGTTTCGCAAACTCGCGGATAGCACCTTGCCCTCGTTAGGGCTTATACCTTTGCTATTGATAGCATGGCCTAAAATTTTTACTTCAGTTTTCCCGAACTCGCATTTGGCCACGTTGATTGCCAGGCCACTCTCACGGAGCAACTTTAAAATTCGACGCAGATGTTCTCTGTGGGTCGACTCATTGCGGGATGCCACGCAAATATCGTCGATATGCACGAATGCGTGGTCCTTTTCGGGCGCAAGAACATCGTTAATATGGCGCTAGAACGTCTGGGCCACATTTCGCAGTCCAAACGTCATAGATTTGAACTGGAACAGTCCGAAAGACGTCGTTATTGCAGTTTTCGGCACATCCTGAGACTCTATTCTAATCTGATGGTAGGCCCTTTGTAAATCGATAGTAAAAAAAATGTTTTGCCCATGCAGGATATTCGTAAAATCCTGGATATGGAGAAAAGTGTAAATATCCGGTACCGTTCTGTCATTTAAAGCCCAATAGTCTCCACATGGTCTCCATGAACCATCCGCTTTCTTCACCATATGCAGTGGACTGGACCAATTGCTGTCCGATGGTTCGCAGATACCGTTTTCTACTAAATTTTGGAATTCTTTGCCCTCCGCCGCTAGCTTGTCAGGTGCTAGCCGGCACGGTTTGGCATGCACAGTTGATCCATTTGTTGTTATATGGTGCGTGACTTTGTTTCTTTTCGCCGGCTGGTCTTGATGCAGAACTGTGACGTTAGAAATTTCTGCCAGCAAGTCCGCATAGGGAAGCGTAATATTGTATGTATAAATATGGGGATGACTTACCCTAGCTGCCGTGGCGGCTGCCTGAATGCACGTGTCTGTATCGACGAGTCGATTATTTTTTATTTCAACCAGAATCCCATGCTGCCGGAGAAAATCTGCTCCACTAATAAGTTTTTAATTATTTTTCAATGATATGAGTGAAGCAGAATTGGAAAAAAGTATATTTTGGATGAGAAAAAAAAAGTATTTTTTTTGGAATGTTTTTTTTTTTAATAGACGGCTTTTGAAAAATTATTTCACTCATATTGTAGATACTTAGTTTAGGTTAGGTTTAAGTGGTTAAGTCGATAGCCGACTCGACACCTAGGCCACTGCAGGCCCGTTATGATACCACATAATCTCCTTTGAACCCTAGAGATTTCCCTCCTCAAACCAGTTCGTGCGGGTAATGAATTTTAGGATATGCCTAATTTCCAGTCATGAGACTTCGGCAAGTCCGTTTAGAAAGGGATGACCCAGAGTTGCCATCCTTCTTTTAGCAAGGGTCGGACATTCTCAGAGCAGATGCTGAACATTTTCTAATTTCTCCACACATCTTCAGCTTCTGCAAAAATCATTTGCTATAAGTCCTAACCAAAAAGCATGCGTTCCGATTAGGCAGTGACCCGTGAGGATTCGTACAATTTTTGACAGGCTTACCCTGCTTAATTCAAGCAGTGAGTTGGTGCGCTTTAAGTCGTAGGAAGGCCACGTCAGCTTAGCAATCCTACATGTATCAAGGTGCTCCCAGCGTTCTTGTGCAAGACTTAAGGATTTGTTCCTGCACTGGAGTTTATAGGATATGGGTATACCAATAAGGTGCTCATTTAAGAGGGTGTTAGAGGTCGTACCCTTCCTTGCCAATTCGTCTGCCAAGTTATTGCCTTCGATATACCTGTGTCCGGGTACCTATATGAGGTGGTACCCATATGGGTGAATAGCCTTGCCATCTCGTTAAGAGATCTAGCATTCAGTGCGAGTTTTAGAGTTATTAGTATGTGAGTTCAGTGCCTTGAGCGCTGCTTGGCTATCTGAGAAGATGAAAATACTTTTTCCTTCAAGGTCTTTTTAACCCAGAATCTTAGCGGTTTCTCCGCTTGGTATACACTAAAGTAATTTGGGAGTCTAAAGGATGCTTCGATTTCAAGGTCCTGGGAGTAAATACCTCCCCCTACTTGTTCTCGAAGTTTTGATCCATCTGCAAAGATTTTTATGCCGTTTGTTTTAAGGGGGGTTTTGTTAGCCCAGTCTAGCCGCGATGAGAACTTCATAGTTCTTTTCAAGACTTAAGCAAGGCACACAGTAGTCTGTTTTGTCGGGGACAGAGGAGTTCAGAATAATTGTGTGGCCGCAACCATTACCTATCCAATTTCCTGATTCTCTTAGTCTGAGAGCTGCTGTGTTAGTACATTCCCTGGCAAAGATATCAAGAGGAGGAAGGTGAAGCATGACATTCAAAGCGTTAAGTGGTGTTGTGGACAATGCCCCAGTAATACATAGACTTGTACTTCTTTGCATATTTTGCAAATTTCTGAAGTGCAGTTGTCTTATCAAGGGCCCTCCACCACACAAGTGAGCCATAAGTAAGTATGGGGCGGACAATTGCTGTATAGATTCAGCGTACTATTTTTGAGGAGAAACCCAATTTTTTATCTATCGATTTTTTACGGGCAAAAAAGCTATGTTTGCCTTCCTAACACGTTCCTTTATATTATAATTCCAGATAAGTTTCTTATCCAGACTAACTCCTAGGTATTTCGTGCTGTCACTAAAGATCAACCTCGTGCCGTTTAGATGCGGAGGTATTAAGTTGGGTAGTTTATATTTTCTAGTGAAAAGAATGAGATCCGTTTTCTCCGGGTTAACACTTAAACCACAAGAGGATGCCCATCTCGAAAGGATTGAGAGTGCTCTCTCCATAAGTTGACAGAGAGTCTGAGGAAATTTTCCGTTAAATACGATTACGATATCGTCAGCATAAGCAGTTACCATGTGGCCTTCTCCCTGCATAATGCGCAACAGCTGGTTAACCGTCACGGACTAAAGAAGCGGAGACAAGTCTCCCCCCTGCGGAGTACCTCTTCTCACGAACCTGTGAGTATAGGATCCTCCCAGCTCTGAGTTCACCACCCTGCCCAAGAGCATCTGATGTATGAAACTCACGAGATAATCCTCCACCCCCAGTTCCGACAAGGCATAGGTAACCGCACATGGAAGTACGTTATTGAATGCTCCTGGTATGTCTTGAAAAGCAGCAAGCGCATATTCTTTGCCAGTATTTTAACCAAAATGGAGGAGAGGCTTATAGGTCTAAAGTCATTCGGTTTAGTGTGAGAGGATTTGCCCGCTTTCGGTATAAAGATGACCTTAGTCTATCTCCAAGCTAATGGGATATAGTAAAGGAGTAGGCAGCCATTCTAGATTGCCTGAAGCCAGGGTACTATTGCATTGAAGCTATAGTGGAGTTGAGCTGGTATTATACCATCGGCACCCGGAGATTTATATGGTTGGAACGAATAAATCGCCCATCTTAACTTCTCCTTGCTGGTCAACTGCTCAATGTGTTGAGGTGTAAGGTTAGAGGGGTACGATTGGAAGCTGGAGTTGTCAATGTGGACACTACCTGGAAAAACAATTTTGATTGCATTTAGATGACACTATTTCGAAACGCTCACAATATTGAAAAATATGACAAGAAGAGAACTGCTTAATCGACTTGCAGATTGTAGATTTGCAGTTTACCAAGCCTGCCTGCTCTGCTGACCTTATTTCAAAAAACATAATAAGACGTGAACAGCTGAACCGATTTTAGCAAAAATTAAATCAATTAAGTCTGTGTGTCATTACGATTAACATCCCAGCAAAAAAGTGCTTCCAAAAGGATGTAAAGTGGAAGGGAAATTATTGAGTTCCATCCCTTCCAATTTTATACCCAGAAGGCATTCTTTCAACATATGCATGTAAGTGGGTCATTCTCCAGAAGTGCTTCCAGAATGTTTTCAAAGGAAAATTTCTTTGAGGCATTCTATGAAAAGAGCGCTCGTTGCTATGTTCTCCGAGATAATGTTCTAAAATCATAAGTTTTTAATAACTTTTCATTTTTCACCTGTGGTTCCATTTTCTGTATTTGCCAATATGTAAGCCTGATAAAAAAGTGCCTGGCGAAGCGGGCGGAGGTTCATCTAGTTCTATACAAAAACTATTGTTTCTTGTGTCTTGCTTATCGTGTTTGTGCTTACTTGTGATACAAAATGAAGAGGTTAGCTTTTTTCAAGAACAGCATTTAAAGATCTCAAACTTAAAAATTGGTCCGGGGAGGGCATTGTGACGTCACTAGTTTGACAAAATCATGTATTTTGTAAATTGTGGAACAATGAGAGTTAAGGATTAGTCGAAGAGCTTAATTTTATATATCAAAAGATGTCTTAGGTGTGCTAAAAAATGCGAAATTTTTGAATATCCCTTACTTTTGATCATTTCATAAAAAAAACAACTCATTATGACCCAATTTTTATATCTTATAATTTTTATAACTTAACCGCACTTAATTTTAGTTTTAATTATTATTATTATTATTATTATTATTATTATTATTATTATTATTATTATTATTATTATTATTATTATTATTATTATTATTATTATTATTATTATTATTATTATTATTATTATTATTATTATTATTATTATTATTATTATTATTATTATTATTATTATTATTATTATTATTATTATTATTATTATTATTATTATTATTATTATTATTATTATTATTATTATTATTATTATTATTATTATTATTATTATTATTATTATTATTATTATTATTATTATTATCATCATTATTATTATTATTATTATTATTATTATTATTATTATTATTATTATTATTATTATTATTATTATTATTATTATTATTATTATTATTATTATTATTATTATTATTATTATTATTATTATTATTATTATTATTATTATCATTATTATTATTATTATTATTATTATTATTATTATTATTATTATTATTATTATAATTATTATTATTATTATTATTATTATTATTATCATTATTATTATTATTATTATTATTATTATTATTTGAGCGTAGGTTTTTAGTTGTCCGATTTAAATAAAATTTTAGGGAAATCATTTTTAGGCCTAATGGAACATTTTTGACCCCCGGTACAAACAAAAAAGTCGGTTTGAAATTTCCTGTGCAATTCCGTGCTGGTCTTATATACATACTCAGGCATGTTTTGAAATCTGAAATATACACTAAGGTGCCTCAACCTTCTTAGAAAAAAAAGTTGTCAATGTTATCGACTAGATATGAACTGTGGTCTATTTTATGAAGATTTCTAAAATATTTTGGCTGTCACGATAACCGCCATTGAGCTAAACTATTTTTAACCTTCACCTGGCCTCGTGGGGTACAGTACGTATATATCCCACGTTCTTTCTCGTCGATTTTCGATATCTAAACCTTCAAAATCGAAACTCGTAACGTAAAACGGGTAAAAAAACAAAAAACAAAAATGTTTTTCAAGTTTTACAGTTTTCCGGATTTTTTATGAACGCTGATCTTTATTTTTTTTCATCTCGGACTATTTTATAGTTTAAAGTCGTATCTAAAGATGATCTCTGAATTTGTTTGAGACAAAATAATCAATATTTAAATTTTTCCAAAGATTTTAATCACGGGTTCGTACGTACCCCACGAGTCTAGGTATGTTACTCAGGATGAGCATGACAGGTGAAGGTTAAATAACCGCCAAAAATCATGTTTTTCGTAAAAATTTCGGCTGGTGTGTTTGTTCAAAAAAACAGACTGTCAAAAATAATAGTTTTAAAAAAGTTTTTTTAAACTGAATCAAAGAATTTAAAATTTTTGCCGTCGAACCAAAGATAACGTTGATTTTCATGAATGTTTTGATATTTTTTAATGTTATTTTCACAAAAATTCATATAACTTCGATATTTTATATGGTATCCCCATTTTAAAGATATCGTTTTGACTGCTTCTATTTATTCCTGAACAGAGTCAATCAATTTAATAACCATTTAAGCTAACATATTGAAAAAAAACACATATTTTGCTATACAACACCAGCGCAAAAATAATGTAAGGAATGATAAATGATAAATCATTTATTTTAAATTAAATTGATAAACTCTGTCAAGGAATGATTAGAAGCAGTCAAAACCTTTTAAACGATATCTTTAAAACGAGGATTGTATAAAAAATAATGATATTATTTTAATTTATTGAAAATAACATAACGAAAAAATCAAAAAATTGCATGAAAATCAGCATTATCAAAATGTTTTAGCTCATTGGAGGTTATCGTGACAGCCAAAATATTTTGTAATTGTATTTGTATTTTTATTTAGTTTAAACATGTTGACATTTAAGACTTAGGCTTTTACATGCCGCTTTAAAATTATAAATAACAACTTATATAATCAAAATATTTAAGAATTAATTGTACAGTTAAAAAGTAGACACAAATAATTAGATTCACAATCATTTTAACATAACATAGTATTTATAAAAAATAAAAATGATGAGCATACCTTATTTATATATTAAAATAAATAAGTTTTTGAATTTGTAAAGACGAAATAATATAGAAAGAAATAAAGATACAATTTAAGAACTGGAAGCGATTTAAAGGAAACAGATGAAAGAGAGAGTTAGGAAAAGTATTCGAAAATTAAGTGCTTGAATAGACGACATCTGCGTATGTTATAATTGGCAGTATTAGCTGTAATACTAGTTTTTTTCTGATGTCAACAGGCATGCGAAGCTGCTGTCATGCGAAGATTTCGTAAGACATGGTAAATTTTGATAACGCAGGAGTTAATATGATCTTTGCAAGACAAGGACGATTTTATTTGATAACCAAGATTTTTGGCCTTACATACGAGTCTTAGCTCAACGTTATTGAGAAGAATTGGAGGAATATCATAATTTCGATAGGCATTCTTTGAAATCAGTAAGAGATACGATTTAAGAGGGTTTAGCTTCAGTTTATTTCGACTGGCCCATTCCGCTACTATATTTAAGTCTTCATTAACTTTTTCAATTAAGTCTTCAACGAGTCTTAGGGGCCTGGACAAGTACAACTGCAAGTCGTCAGCATACACATGTATGGTTACATGATTGCATTTAGAGAAGATGTCGTTTATAAACATAGTAAAAAGAAGTGGGCCAAGAACAGAGCCTTGTGGGACTCCACTCGTGGCTCTTTTACAATGCGAGAAGTTGTTCCCTATCCTGACTCTTTGGGACCTGCCGTCCAAGTAGCTATACAAAAACCGAACCGAAGCATTGGAAAAGCCAAAGTAAAATTGAAGTTTCTTACAGAGTAAAAAGTGGTCTACTGTATCAAACGCTTTAGAAAAGTCTAAGAGGCAGAGCAAACTTTGGTGGCACTTATCATATGACAATCTTAAATCATTCATTATTTTTACTAAAGCAGAGGAACAGCTATGTCCGGGCCGAAAACCCGACTGCAGCTTGAACATCAGACCAAAATTAGTTATGTGACGAGGAATCTGCTCAGCCATGAGAGACTCGTATATTTTTGAAACCGAAGACAAAAGACTAATTGGCCGAAAATCGGATGGTTCGGAAGCATTTGATTTTTTTGCAATAAGAATGACTGTCGCCACTTTCCATATCTCGGGGTATCTCGAAGTAGTAAAGCACTGGTTTATTATATGTACATGTGGACTTAGTACATAAGGCAATATACATTTTAGAAATTTTATTGAGATACCATCAACACCAGTGGCATTCGATTTAATATTTTTCATGCATCGCGCTATATCCAACTCACTAACTGCAGTAAACTGAAATTCGAAAGGAAAGTCACGAGACACATTTTCACCATAATCAGACAGAGGCGATAATATAGATGTAGAGTTGGCAGCAAAATAGTCGTTTAGTCCATTAGGATCAATACGGCACACATCGGATTCCTTGTTACATACACCTAAGCCCTTCAGGTTGCTCCAAAGCTGTTTTGAGGGATGTTTCGGAATCAATTTTGATAAAAAAACATTTTTTTCGAAAGCCTAATGGCGTTTGTAGCTTCATTCCTAGCTTTCCTATAATCCTCCCAGTTTTGTGCAGTAGGATTTCTTTTCCACTTAGTGTAAACTCTGTTCCGGTTTTTTAGAAGCGATTATATGGAATGTGTGAACCAAGGGCAAGAATTATTGGCTACGTGACGGATACGCAGGGGATCATGATTATCAAACAGATTTGTTAATTTTTCTGTGAAAAAATTGAGTTTTTCGTCGACTGAGTCTAAAAACCAACAGTCTGACTAGTTTATTCGAGTCAAATCATGATACAAAGAAGTGTACTCAATCGACCTGAAGTCTCGATATAGAAATAAAGTTTCATTGGCAAGTCTTGTAAGATTTATGTTTAAAGTACAGAAGATAAGGTCGTGATCAGAAATAAACGAAATTTGGTCAAAAAGCATCGCAGACGACAGATCGGATACCACAAAAACGTCCAACAAACTTGGACAAGCATTGTTTGCAAAATGTGTTCGTATTGTGGTATTAACTATGTTCAGCCCTACTGCAGATAAATCGTCAAGAAACTTACGAGTCAGGTGGTCATGAGCTAAAAGATTTATATTAAAATCACCGCAAAGTATAACATGCTGGAAGTCTATAGCATAATTTGAGAGTTCTGTGAATAGCGGCTCTAAGCTAAAGCTTCGATAAGGGTTGTATACACACGACAGAAAAACCTTGGTTCTGCTGTCTGATATAGCCGCATTCAAATATTCCACCTCCGGTCCATGTGATTTTCCCAAAATGCTATTGTCAAAATTTTCCTTGCAGTATATTGCAACTCCGCCGCCACAGCACCGTACTAATTACGCTTTAAACGAGCCGCCTATACTAGAGCTTTAATATTATTTAATGACTTGTCTTTGATGTATCCTATTGATCTATCTATGTCTAAGGGTTGTTTAAAAAGCTTTCTTTCATATATCTTATTAATCAGTTAAGTAATCCAAATTAACAATGTTTACATTTTCTTAGTTTACTTTTTATTTTTGTTAAATATTTTTATTTACTTTAAGTTACTTGTTTTTTACCTTTTTCTAGTCTGTTAGAATTTATGATTCATATACTCAATAAATAAATAAATAAATCAATAAAATAAACAGTTGTACTTTAATAATAAAAAAAAAAATTTGGTGTAAAATAAAATACAGCTTAAAAAATTTTTTTAGAAAAGTGTATTTTTTTCTTCGAAAAAGTCCCGGAGAGCCTTAAAAATGTATAAATAAGTATTTAGGTCCTGTGTGAGTTGATTTAAATACGACCAAAACTAAATTGTGTCGATAAAACAATGCTTCCTAAATAATTTAGGTAGATTCCGAGCTACCTAAATGCTTCCTTAAAAAAGTTACATTTTCTAAGAAAAAATATGTAATGACTTTTCTAAAACTGAAAATTAAAATTTCTTTGATTTCTTCACATGGACTTTGAAAATTTAGGAAGCACTGTTTTATCACACAATTTAGTTTAGGTCCATTTAGATCAACTTTCACAGGGCCTAATAATGATAAGTGACAACACCGTACACATAAATGAGCGCACTTACGATTTTCGTAAACCAGCCTCACATTACGATCAATATTATGGTCTTTATCATTCTCTTTGTTCATTTCCTTTGTCCCTTTTACCTCGAATTCTTGAAGCACGTGCTGTCGCCTGAATTACGTCCTGAGCGGTAGAACGTTTTAAAAAAAACACAACTGTTTGCTTTTAATGTTCGAACTGAACTAAACTTTTATAATTTCTTTTGTCTTAATTTCAGCTTTTACATTTGGTTTTACAATCGACAGCATTCTTAGAATTAATTAAAACAAAGTAAATGTAACAATGTAACCTATTTATTGATTGCAACATAATTTCTGAAGAATACAAAGTAAGTTACAAGGTTGCAATCACATAAACAAATTAAAAACCTACTTATTGATTGCGACATAATTTCTGAGGAATACAAAGTAAATTACAATGTTGCAATCACATAAACAAAATAAAATATAGGAAATAATAAAAATACAATGTGTAATATACTTAAATAACTTATTGCCTACTCTGCGTAAATTCTTGGCGGCTTGGTCGATTCTGGACTGATGGTTGTTGTTGTTGAAGGGGATGACGTAACTCCCGTGACGCCAGCAGCGGCTAAGTAAAAAGCGTGTACGGGTATGGTACGCGCAATTTTTCCCACCCCTACTCTAAGTATTATCATTTTAAATATTCTCACCCCAGTTCTCCAATCTAGATCATACTTTTTTTACAAGGAAAGGTTCCTGGTGACACTCGCCGATTTGAATGATTTTCGGATATGTGATAGAGGACAAAAATCTAAGCAACAAAAACCTAATCGATGGTTTAGGGTTCCAAAATGTCGTTTCAAAAACAGCCGAGATTGCATATTTTTAGAGTCACACATGATGGCATCCAATTTGTAGGGCTAAACTTATTGTAATTTTAATTTGTAATTTTTAACAGTATTTAGCCAATATCATGAGGATATCCCTAATGATAAGGTATCCCTAACTGCTTCATTTTCACTTCTGTTTGATTGAGGGCAAATTACAATTTTTTGTTTTTTTAAATTTTTAACTTATTGTATTAAAATTTCCTTCACTAAAAATGCACTGTTTTTCTTAAAAATCAAATTTTTATTTTAGACGAAGTCCACAATATGGGTGTCAAATATCTTGGTTATTCAGACGTATAATGTGCAGATATTTTACTGGAAAAATTTGTATTTTATACGACTTCCATACCAAATGTGTGCAAGACAGACTTGTTTGTCTGAAAGAATGAGAAAAAACCATCAGAATTTCAAAGGTTTAACTTTCGATGCAAATATCTCCGCTGTTTCTTAATATATTTTACCCAATTCTTTTTTGTCTAAAAGTTCAATAAAACTACTTGATAAAAATGGTTTCAACAGTACCATCAACTGAGCGTTTTTATTTTAATCTTTTTTTCAAAAAAGGTTCAAAATATCGAAGTTTTATATATAATATATAAAAGATTTTGTTGTAAAAATTATTTAAATTAAAAATTTAACTTTTTTATTCCCTTTCTTACGACATAACATCAATGTCGTATGACATAATGGAAACCTATGATATTCTGATGGTTTTTTTTCATTCTCCCAGAAAAGCAAGTTAAAAACACACAGTTTGTATGGAATCCTTAAAAATTTTTAATTTTTTTCACTCAAATATTTGAATATATGGGCTTTGTGTGTATATATGTCAACGGTTTTTTCTTAGGGGTTTTTTACTGGAAGGGGTTCACAAACTCTTCTGAAAAATTCTGAAATCTTAGCATAGAATTACAATTTCGTTTCGCCATAATTTTTTCCTAGTAAAATTTATATCTAAAGCTCTTGCTACAGAGGTAACTGAACAACTTCTTTCACTTGTTCTCCACGTAAGCGGCTTTCTCGAAATGGGGGTTTTTTTTAAAATGGTCTGTATTATTACTCACGTTTTAGTTAACCTATTGTAATAAATCTTAATTTGTTTTGTTATTGATCCCTATATTAAGGTATAATATACGTGTAACAACTAAAAAAAACGCAGCTTTTTTAAAAAATTTTGATGTGACAATTCTTAATATTATTATTTTTAGCACGCTTTTGAATTAACAATATGGAGGTAAGAATTTTGTTGATATTATAGCTTAAGAATAATTTTAACTGCGGTGGTCACTTGAAATTAG
Source organism: Coremacera marginata (assembly GCA_914767935.1). NCBI lineage: Eukaryota > Metazoa > Arthropoda > Insecta > Diptera > Sciomyzidae > Coremacera > Coremacera marginata. The sequence goes on from OU612043.1 coordinate 114,950,427, forward strand.
ATTTTAAAATAAAATATTCTCTAGTACATCTAATTCGTTCATGTTTTATTTTTGACATTTGCTTGCCGCTAACCGCTTTCATTTAGGGATGGGACCTAGGCGTTAAAGCTTAGCGTAAAAATGCTACGCTCAATACGCGCTGATTTAGGTCTGACTGTTAGAGCGAGATCGTGTCTTAAGTCTTTTTGCCATTTTTTCAACTTTAAACGCTCATATCTGCTCAACGCTACCACTTATCAAAAATCTAATAATTTCCTGCATACCTACAGGTATCAAGTGTTGCTGTAGCGTTTGTAGATTTGCTGGAATAAGGGGACCCTTACCGGAATAAATATATAGAAGATTCATGCATTTTGTGTGTAACATTAAACTCGCTGTCGCGCTCAAACTTGTGCAGTAGCTAGCGGTGAGTCAAACAAGAATTTGAGATTCTGCTATTAAAAAGCTATTGCTGTTAACCCTTTCGTAAACCTTGTCCATTGTAATGGACATGCATTTGAAATGAGTGTAGCGCAAATCAAATCGTTATTTTTGATAAAGAATGCATTGTAATTTGTGCATTATTCTTTCTTATATTTTTGCCTTTCATTACGTGGTTTATGTTCATAACAATAGCACGAGCTGATTCTATGAGAGCATATTGAGCCGCCGAAAAGAAAACAAAGTGAGTGAAATTTTTTATTTTTTATTTTTTTTATAAGTAAACTTATTTGCTTGTTTTATTGTTTGATGTTATAAAAAATATATGCAATATTGTAGTGAATGTGATAAAAAATTTTTTGTTTTACTTGAAAAAAAATTAGTAAAGAGTAATGTCGATTATAATGGACATGGTCAAAAACCTGGGAACAGGGGGCGAACCTTCACATGGCAACGTGTCTGACCGCCTCAACCTGGCGAGGCCAGCATTATCCATGTCGAAATCGTCTCAAGTCGACTCAAACCTCCACGTGGTGTTCCCTGGGCAACGGCAAACTGGCATCCGTCAGTTTGACGGCTAATTTGAGCGGCGGGTCACTCCATAGACTTTAAACATGGAATGTTCGCAGGGTTTGGGTCCCGCCACATTACTACTGCCCAATGAAAACTAAACCAGCCTCGGATAAGAACCCCAATTACGTTGACGACCACCGCAAACGAAAAACGGACAATGATTTACGGATATGCACCTGGAATGTCCGAACCCTTTATAGGGAAGGTGCCATTATCCAACTGGCGGAAGCCCTCAAAACGATAAAGGCTGACATCACCGCCATCCAGGAAATGCGATGGAAAGGGCAAGGCTGCTCTAAACAAGCACACTGTGATATCTACTACAGCTGCCATGCGGAGAGGCGCGAATTTGGATGTGGATTCGTTGTTAGCCGGAAACTACGCCACCTTGTTTCCCGGTTCACACCTGTCAACGACAGATTGGCCACGATCCGCATCAAGGCAAAATTTTTCTCCATCAGCCTTATTTGCGCGCACGCCCCGACGGAGGAAAAGGACGAAGCCGTCAAAGACGCTTTCTACGCTAGTCTTGAGAACGTATACGACCACCTTCCGGTCCATGACGTGAAAATAGTCCTCGGCGATTTTAATGCGAAAGTCGGAAGGGAAGGCATCTTTGGCCCCACTGTCGGTCAGTTCAGTCTTCATGAGACCTCCACGAACAACGGTCTAAGACTGATTGACTTCGCCGCGGCGCGAAACATGGTAGTTAGTAGCACCAGATTTAAGCACCTCGACATCCACAAGGCCACCTGGCTGTCCCCGGATCAAAAAACGCGAAACCAAATTGATCATGTTGTCTTGTTGCAGCCAAGATCCGCATGCGATTATGCAATGCGAAGAACATACGCACAGGAATGCAACGAAAGCTAGATGTCGCTAAGCAGCAATTACAACGGACTGCCGAAGCCTACTCCGCTCAACTCTCGGTTAAGCTCAACCAACCAACCTCTGGACCCGACGACGCCGGCGGACTTTGGGCGCATATATCTCACTCCATGCGCGCTGCCGCTGAAGAAGTCATTGGTTTCCGGCGCCCGCAACCTCGGAACCAATGGTATGATCAGGAGTGTCGCATTGCGACTGCAGTAAAAAACGCCGCTTATAGAAAAACGCTGCAGTCAGCTGCAACGCGAGCCGTGCGAGAAAACTACCGCGAAAAGAGGAAGGAAGAGAGGCGCCTTTTCAGACGCAAGAAAAGAGAGCAGGAAAAGCGTGAGCGTGAGGAACTAGAGGTATACCAGGGCAAGAAGGATGCACGAAAATTCTATCAACAGGTTAAGCGTCTAACCCAAGGTTTCAAGCCCGGAGCATCCACTTGTAGAGACGAAAATGGAGATCTGAATACGGATACGCAGTGTATGCTGAGATTGTGGAGACGGCACTTCTCCAATTTGCTTACTGGCAACGATTCCACCAATGCCGCCCATGGAGAGCGCAGTTCAGAGCTACCAATCAACAATGACGGAGTGGAAGTACCACCACCTAGCCATGATGAGGTTCGAGTTGCTATCCAACGACTCAAAAACAACAAAGCAGCGGGTGCTGACGGCCTGTCAGCTGAATTGTTTAAAACCGGCGGCGATGAATTGATAAGGCGCATGCATCAGCTCATCAGCAAAATATGGCTAGAAGAAATCATGCCCGACTATTGGAACCTCAGCGTACTGTGCCCTATACTTAAGAAAGGAGACCCAACAATCTGCGCAAGTTATAGAGGTATCAGTCTTATTTCCATCGCATATAAGGTTCTCTCAAGCGTACTGTGTGAAAGATTAAAGCCGATTACAAAAACACTGATTGGACCTTATCAGTGTGGCTTTCGACCTGGTAAGTCCACCATAGACCAGATTTTCACGCTACGACAAATCCTTTAGAAAACCCACGAAAATCAAATTGACACACACCATCTCTTTGTCGATTTTAAAGCTGCGGTCGATAGCCCGAGAAGGGATTGCCTATACGCAACAATGTCTGAGTTCGGTATACCTGCAAAGTTGATTAGACTTTGCAGAATGACGTTGAGCAACACACGCAGCTCCGTCAAGGTAGGAAATGAACTCTCCGAAACCTTCAATACCGAAAGAGGTTTCAGGCAAGGCGATCCACTGTCTTGCGATCTCTTTAACATCATCATGAAGGGATCTTACGAAAGGCCGGTGTGCATCGTAATGGCACCATTTTCTACAAAGGCGTCCAGCTCCTTGCGTACGCTGATGATATTGATATTGTCGGCAGAACCAAGAGAGATGTTACCGCTGCTTTCGCCGCTATCGAAAAGGAATCAGCCAAAGTGGGTTTGACGATAAATGAGGGCAAAACAAAATATATGCTGTCTACAAACAAGGGAGCTCGGCGTTTAGACTCCCACTTTTCATCCGGCAGCTATAACTTTGAAGTAGTCAAGGAGTTCGTTTACCTTGGCACCGCCATTAATACCAAAAATGAAATCAGCCTGGAGATACAGCAAAGAACAATAATTGCTAATAGGTGCTACTACGGGCTCAGTAAGCAACTAATTTCCAGAGCCCTCTCTCGATCGACAAAACTAACACTCTACAAGACGCTCGTTCTACCTGTGCTGCTTTATGGCGCTGAGGCATGGGTACTTTCGAAAACTGACGCATCCGCTCTGGGGGTGTTCGAGAGAAAAGTTCTTCGCAAAATCTTCGGTCCTGTTCGAGTCGGCGATGACTATCGCATCCGAATGTACCACGAGCTGTATGAGCTCTACGATGACATTGACGTAGTTCGGCGTATAACTGTGCAGCGACTACGCTGGCTGGGTCATGTCCATCGTATAAACGACGAAGCTCCAGCGAAAAAGGTGCTCGAGGCGAGGGTCGCTGGTCAACGACGACGAGGGAGACCATGCCTCCGATGAATGGACCAGGCTGAGGAAGCCCTAACCGCACGTGGTGTATCCGATTGGAGAAGGCGCGCGCAAAGCAGAGGCGCCTGGCGAGAGCTGATGAGGTCGGTTGAAACCCGGACACGGGTTGTTACGACCAACTAAGTAAGTAAGTAAGGTCAAAAACCTACTTCCATGTTAATATTTTTTTTATTTATTTTTATTTACTTTATTTAGAATGTGTTTATTATAAATTTAGCCTTTGTAAATTTTTTCATTATTCTTGAAAGATACTGAAAGGGTTAAAATGCATCGAAATTATTTACATATGCATTGCATGGAAATTTTAGGCTTTTCTGATTTGATTGTTTTATACTATTTGTTTATTAAAAAAGGTTGGTGACTTTAAGAAAACACTACACCCTAACCCTTACGGGCCTCCGGGAGTTTTTCGAAGGAAAAAAAGACGGATTTAAATTTTTTTTTTTTAAGTTGTATATCATATTAGACCAAAATTTTTTTTACATTATTATAGTATCCCTGTAGTTTAGATATCTAGTTAAAATACTAGTAAATTTACTAGGTCCAAAAATACCAGCACTAGTTCAGCCCAAATGCTTTTTACATTGCGCAAATTTGGATTTTTCCTGTAGTAGTATTTTTACTGGCATTTTTTGGACTAGTTGTGATAATAGTATATTTTAAGCCAGTAAAATACTAGTATAATCAAATGTAAAATTTTTACGGATTCGATTTTGACCACCTGTGTACTGGTATATTTTTACCAGTTAAATACTTGTTTAGTATCGACTGGTACAGTTTCATACTACTATTATAAGTTCTATGCTACAAGGAGAAAATTATTTTGCTTGAATTAAGCAATTGTTTTGCTAAACGCAAATCAGCAAATGTTTCCTCAAATAACGGTCCGATTTTAGAAAAAGTGTAGCAAACTGGAATTTATTTCAGTATATTAAGGAAAAAGCAAAATATGATTTGATCTAAGGTAAACTTGCTAATATTAGTTACCTATAAAAAACCAAACTTTCCAATTAAGTTGTGGCGTACTGGTTACGGTGCTTACCTTCTTAGCAAAACAACTCAGGTTTGAGTCCCCGGCTAACACGTTGTAATTTTGTTTTGTTTTAAAAATTTGCTGTCAAGCTATTTTTTTTTTAATTTGCTGTTATAAGTCAAATTTTTAAATTAAAAATTGTAATGGCCGTGGCATACTGGTTAAGATCCATGCCTTGTAAGCGAACCAACCCAGGTTCGGCTCAACGAATGGTGCATATTTTTTGTTTTGTTTTAAAATTTTCTGTTATAAGTTATTATAGATCAAAATTTCAAATTAATTTGTGTCGGCTGTGGCGTACTAGTTAAGGTGATTGACTTGTAAGTAAAACAGCCCAGGTTCAAGTCCCATAGAATGTTTTTGTTTTTTTGTACAAACAATAAACATAGAGGTCAACTAAAATCAAAATTTAAAATAACTGAATAATTGTTGAATTAATTGCATTTTTTTAATATATTTTATTTAAGACGTTATTTTTTAAATAGATCAAAAGCGACTGGCTAGTTAACCATAAATAATGCAGAGTCCTTTTTAAGCTAGTTAAACACCTGGTCTTTTTGAACTAGCTGCATTACAGATAGCATTATCTATCTAGTAACTCTTTGCCTTGTACGTTATGACTAGTTAAACATCTAGTATTTTTGTGACTACTTTTGTTTTAACTAGTGAGTTAACTAGTTAAATTCATCACTAGTATGATTTTCAGCAACAGGTCATTATTGAAGATTTATCCCTGAAATTTTGGTTTAATCGTTCGATTTTATTTTTTGGAAAATACTTTTTGATTTATAATCTAAAACGACCTCAATTTAATGCACAAAAATGAAAATTTTCGTTTTACGCCCGCCATTTTGTCAAAACTTAATGTTTTTCAAAAATCAACGATTAAACGCCCTGAACTCTTTTTTAACAAAACGAAAATGTTTTTTTTAGGTCAACCAGTTTCTAGATATCTTGCTCACCGCAAATTTAAGGCATTGCACTTTTCTACCTTATCGACAAATATTTTGGGACCAAAATGTCAGGGATAAATCCTCAATACTTATACTTTAATAATGTAAAAAAAAATTTTTGGTCTAAAATAAAACGGCTTAAAAAAACAAAAGTTTCAAAATGGTGTGTTTTTTTCTTCGAAAAACTCCCGGAGGTACTTAAGCGAATGCTTACTTGCAAAAGCTAATTTACTCGTAAGATGTCGAAGTTGGAAAAAGGGTATTCTTAAATTTATAAATATTTTGGTGTTCATAAAGAATTTTCATTAACAAATACACTCCGCATCAGCAGAATAGGTTCACTGCTTTAATGAAATACCAACCATTGTTTCTCTTAAAATGAGCGTAAGGGAAAATTTTTTGTTGTCGTTTTTTCTTAAGTGTTTTATTATAAAAAGTTTGTTTTATTATAAAATTAGGTAAAGAGAAATTGTACATAAAAAACCGTTAATTTTCTGTTGTTGTTTTAGATTTGGCATTACAAAAATATGAACTTTTTGGCTTCAGTTTCTTTCAGAGTTTCAAAAAGATCGGTACTAAAATAAATAATAAAAAAGGTGTTACAGTATTTTGAGGCTGTATGGGACGCGGAAAAACTTTAAGTTCGAAGGAAAAAGTTAAAATTGAGATGTAGAAAGAGCAAATCTTAAGTACTCGTGGAATCGCTAGCAAAATCGGAAGATGACAATACGTAGTATGCAATTTCTTAAAAAATAAGATCATATGTACACCAATGAAAAAAAAAAAATAAAAGGTGTACATATTCTGCTGCATCAGATGCAGATAAGAGAGCAATTATTCGGAAAGCCTCCAACTCTTGCCTTTCAGCATCAAAAATTAGACAAAAAGCTGGGGTAAGCGCCAGTCTTTCAACAGTATGGCACCTAACACGACGTAAGATTAAGAAAAAATAACCACTAAACCCTGAACTGAAGGAAAATCGTTTGAATTTTTGTAAGAATCACATGAATTGGAAGAGAGAAGGGCAGTTCATAGTTTTCTCAGATGAAAAGAAATTAAATTTAGATGGACCGGATAGTTATAACTATTACTTTCATGATCTAGGAAAAGAGGAACTTTTTTAACTCGTCACAACAACCGCGAGGGAGGTGTAATGGTTTGGGGGGCTATAACATATTTTGGAACCATTGAGTTGAAGTTTCCAAGTTGCATAATGACGGCAAATTTATATAGAGCGATGCTAGAACAAGCTTATCCAAAGTCTCAGAATATTTTTGGACCCCTGAAATGGATTTATCAACAGGATAACGCTCCTATTCATACCGCACGTATCGTTACATGCTGGATTAGTGAACAAAAAAGTTGAACTGTTGTCATGGCCTCCATATTTTCCCGATCTAAACATTGATAATATATGGGGTTGATAAGTTAGGAAAGTGTATGACTCTAGTCGACAATTTGAAGACAAAGAATCACTCATTTCTGCCATTAAAGTGGCTTGGAGTGAAATTTCTTTGAACTACTTGAAGCATCTTTATGATTCCATTCCAAATCGGATTTATGAAAATATCTTAAATACAGAAGGTAGCACTCATTATTAAAAATTTGTGGAATAAAACAAAAAAAAAAAAAAATAAATTAAGATAAAAAAAATATTTTCGATTCCATTTCTTCAAATCAATGTGATGAACCTATTCTAATGACGCACCAGAAAGTGGATATTTTTGTATTGCCAAAGTTCAAACAAAAGAAAATAAGCGGCTCCTTTATGAACAATTTCTCTTTATCTAACTTTTTATAATAAAACACTTAAGAAAAAACAACAACAAAAAGTTTTCCCTTACGCTCATTTTAAGAAAAAAAATGGTTTGTATTTCATTGAAGCAGTGAACCTATTCTGCTGACGCGGAGTGTATGTATTGAACTTAATATTATTTATTAAATTTCTAATGATTTTATAATATGTCTTAAATAAATATAGTAAACATAATATGTTAAGTGTGTATGACATTTTATAATTAATAATATTTAGTTCTTGTGTCTGTGGCCAGAACCTTGCACGAACGTTCGTTCTTTCGTTAGTAAAAAAATAAAAATATTTTGTTCGTTCGTTCGTTCGTGGAAAATAGATGTTCGTTCGTTCGTTCGCAGAAAATTGATGTTCGTTTGTAGAAAATTGATGTTCGCTCGTTCGTTCGTTCGTTCGTTCGTTCGTTCGTTCGTTTGGTTGTTCGTAGAAAAAAGATGTTCGTTCGTAAAAAATTCATGTTCGTTCGTTCGTAAAAAATAGTTGTTTTTTGTATGGGGATCCAAAGAAGGGTGGTAGATAGGGGGCAGGTGTGTTCGGGAGAAATGTTGTCGGGCAAAAAATAATAGGATCAGCTCATATATTTATATTAACTATTTTCGACAGTTTTTTTATAATGTTCGTTCGTTCGTAGAAAATAGAGGTTCGTTCGTAGAAAATTGATGTTCATTTGTAGAAAGTTGATGTTCGCTCGTGGAAAATTAATGCTCGTTCGTTCGTTCGCAGAAAATTGATGTTCGTGCGTAGAAAATTGATGTTCGTTCGTCCGTTCATAGAAAATTGATGTTCGTTCGTTCGTTTGTAGAAAATAGTTGTGCGTTTGTTCGTTCGAAGAAAATAGTTGTTCGTTCATTCGTTCGTAGAAAATCAGAAATAAAATTTTGTTCGTTCGCAGAATTGTTTCTACGAGCGAACGAACAAATGAAAATATTTTGTTCGTGTAGATTTGGCTGTTGTCGGGACAAGTCAAGAAAATTCCAGGATTTTTAATAAGTCGTCGGGACAAAAAAAAATCACATTTGTGGACTAGTGCCTGCATATGAAAAACATAAGAATAAAACTAAAGCATAAGCAGCATGAACATTAAAATATAAGCAACATGAACATAAATTAAAACTAAATAATAAAAACAAAACAATTTAGAACAATAATGCATGAATGTTTTATAAAATTAAAAGAATGTATAAATTGGGGAGCAGCAGAGTCAAACTGGATAAAACTTTTTTGTTTTTAATTAACGGAAGAAGCGCAAATATAAATGCACTTTCTTCGTTTTTGTTCCAAAACACGTTCTTAAGACTATATTGTTTAAACCTCTTTAAATATAGTCGTAATAGACTCATTCCACGCCAAACCGACCACCTAATTTTTTGAAGTCACCCTTTTGGACATAATGTTAAAACCAGAGGAGTTTTTTTTGTTTACCCTTTATTAGTCCGAGAGTTAGAACAGATCAGAAATGGCAACATTTCCAAAAAGCAGAAAAAACAAATTTTTGTTTTTATTACATAATTTTCAAAATAATTTTTTCTTGAAAGCATAATAATTACTCTACACACTAAAAAAAAAGTTATGAAGATGTCTTGTTCGGGTCCTGATGTATGTATTTAAAAAAATCAACTTAAAGGCGGCAATACATTTATAGGCATTCCAGAATCAACATTTTTTTTTTCATTTTAATTCTATTCACGTCACGCTGTGTCTTTAAGTCAATATTTAATTTCAAACCAATATAAATGATTTAAAACTGGTTTGAAAGCAAAATTAGTTAAATGTATTTTATTATTGGTCATTCTGTTTTTGTAATATACAATTAAATTTTTTTTTATGTTTCGATAATAGCTGCATTCCCGTGGTCGTTGATCTAGAGCGTGGCTCTATTTTATTCGATATGCATAAACAAAAATTAAAAGCTGCTCTTTTCCTGGCTCTATTTCTGATTTTAAAATGCTGCCAAGTTTAAAGCACTTTTTTCAAAACGAACATAGTTGGCAAATCTAAATTACTCTTATTCGAGTTTTCGTCTCACGGCTCGCATTCGTATTTTGGCACTTCATCGCCAGTAGTGCCAAATTGTAATAAAGTTGAACTAAAACTGTTCCACTGAGATTTGATCTGATCCAGTGCCACGGGAATGCAGCTTATATTTACTTATTACACATAAATATAAACCGTTGCTCAGATAGCGTGACAGAAATAGGTTTTAATGACTTAACAACATCTCAAAAATATGTATAAGTGAAAGCAGCTGCACTCGTCGCTCATCGCTGTTATGAGAATACTTCACGTGGAAGTGGTTGTTGTGCGCAACCACACGCACTCGCACTCGGTTTTTGACGAGTGATTTAGAATCGTAAAAAAACGATTCGCTGCAGGTCCCTGATGCACCTTCGGCTTGTAGAAAAATTGCTGTCAATTGGGAGATGAAATGGGTGCGTACAATCGCTTTTGTACAGTAATTTTGTTTTTAATATTCTTGGACAAATTGTTCGATAACGGGACATGCACTACAATAACTGGAATATCCCGACAAATCCCGACGGCAATCATATGTTCGTGCAAGGCTCTGTCTGTGGCTTATATAATTTTAACATGTTATTGTGGATTTCTTTTAAAATTTCATCTTTATTTATAACTAGCTTATACCCGGTGCGCTTCGCTGCGCTCAGCGCTTATCCCCTAAAAGAGGGTGTAGCTTTAGTGAAGTCATACTTTTATAGTAAGTTCGTACCGAGTTTTATTGATGTGTGACTTATTTCGACAACTATACCGAATATTTGGGGTGCTGAAAAAGTACCACGCCCCTTGTCCAACGCCCATAAAATGTTACCAGTGGAACGGCATGTGTAAATTGAGGTCGAGTACTGAATTTCGAGTCCGTGCCACCTACAAAAAAAAAAAACCAAAACTGTTCGATATCGAAAATTTTAGGTGTATTTAAGGTGCCTTTTACGATCGGCACCAGACTTCATAGGAACCCTCTCAAGGCTTTGGTATAAAAAATTGGCTTAGCGGTTTCGGAGTCTTTACGTGATATACACATATACCCACATACGTATATACATTAAGTCGCCTCACGCTCCTTAGAAAAAAAAGTTGCTTAGTCCGGTTCTTCAAAATAATCCATGGCTTATGTTACGATGATCCCCAAAAAATTTCTACTAAAAATATTGCCTAGTATGGTAGTTAAAAAAAAACAAACGGTCAGAAATAAGAGTAATGAAAAAAAAAAATAATATAAAAAAAAAAGTTAAAAAATTAATGAAAATCCGCATTACCTCTGATGCGACTGAAAAAATTAAAAACTGATTGGTGCAGATAACTATTTAGTCTGACCGTTTGTTATTAAGAACATAAGAAGATCGGTCAATGTCCTTTCAAGGGCTGAAATGACCATTTCGTTTTTGTTTATTGCAACCTATTCCAGCTCACGGATGGCTATCGCTACTGTCCAAATATTTGTGAATCATCATAACATAAAGCGTTATTTTGAGCAACCGACCCAAACACCTTTTTTTTGTGAGGAGCCTTAGTATACAAACATACATTTTTTACTGATAGATAGATGAGCAGAAAAAGTAGGCATGGCAACATTTATATATATAGTGACCGCCACTTGGTCCCATTTCACCTACATATAAAGTTTCACTATCAAAACATGTACAGCTCAGAAATTACAATGATTTCTGAAAAGTCGGCGTGGATAAAGTGCGACACGCCCATTTTTTAAGGGTTCTGGCAGTAACCAAATGAACTAATCTACCAAATTTTATTCTTTTACTGTAAATTTTGATTTATATACTTTTTACAGATTTGTGGGCGTGACAAAATTTATATAAAAAGTGACCGCCACTTGGACCCATAGCACCTACATACAAAGTTTGACTATCAAAACGTTCATATCTCAGGAATTAAAATTATTTCTAACCGATAGCCCTGGCAGCTAGTGCTTACTTAGTTATAATTGTTAAATTGTAATTAACTGTAATACATAAATAAATTAAATAAAATTATTGCTGAAGAGTGGGCACAGATATAGTGATACCATGCACATTTTTTGCAAAGCTGTCGAGAGTAAGCGTATGAACTTAACTACCAAATTTTAGTATTTAACGATGAGAATCGTCTGATTTATAGAAGTTCTATTGATTTGTGGGTAAAAAAAGGGGCGGCCGTGGCGTAGTGGGTAGAGTGTGTGGTTCATATGGGAGAGAACCCTGGTTCGAATTCCACCTGACACAGAAAGTTTTTCAATTCAATTAATTTTTCTGTTCGGCCGTCACCTCTCTGCTGACAATGGCAAACCTCAGAGAGTAAAAACTGCCATGAACAGCTTCTTGAGAACATAAAAACTGCATACATAAACATAAAAGACTCCGTTCGGAGTCGGCATAAAACTTGATCGAGGTCCAGTTCTCGATCATTTGTGTTCAAACATTCCACAACACTCACAACACAATTCATCATAAGAAGCTCGGTCAAAGTCCTTTCAAGGGCTGAAATTGGCCATTTCGCGTTGTTTTTTTTTATTTGCGGGTGGTACCAGTTGGCGTGGCAAATTTTATATATATATACATATATTGACCGCCACTTAGAGCACCTGTATATGAAGTGTTACTATCAAAACGCGTACAACGCAAGAATAAGCATGATTTTGAAAAAGTGGACGTAGATATGCTGCTACCATGCCCATTTTTTAACAGTTGCCGACAGTTACCTTGTGTACAAAATTACACAAATTACAAAATTACATTAAAGTCACCGAAAGTAACTATCTGAACAAAATTACCAAATCTTAGTTTTATATGATTAAAACCGTCTGATATATAGCATTTTTTTGGTTTGTGGGCGATAGAGCCAATTTGGGTTGTATGGGAGGTACCACGCCCCCTTGTCGAATCAAAACCAAACTTCACAGGAACACTTCCAGAATGTTGCTTCAGTATCCCTGAAATACTCAATGTACTTCAACAACCTATGTACGATGAGAGTATTATAAAAAGAGACTATCATACTTACTATCCATACCAAAAATCGTTTAAAAATAACGATGAGATTCGTATACCCATTCAAAATCAGGATCTCTTTGTCTCACCAAGTTAGAGTATGATTTACATTCATGGCTTTATAGTAAAACAGGAAGGAGGAAATGATGTAGTAACAACAGGTGTGAAATTTAAAAACAACTTTGTTTCATATCTGTTCGATGGAATTCGATATGAAATTAATGGTTTTGAAGTTGATCGTACACGTAATCTTGGAATTTCATCAACCATGAAAAATTTCATATCATTGAATATAGCTGAAAGTGGCGCATTAAGAAACGCTGGTTGGGTTACATTGCAAAATTGGAAATGTACAAGGTAATTAAAAACGAAAATTTGGTAATACCAATGGCGTTTAGAAGTTGGGACTATCATATAAATCCTATACTATCAAAGGAAACAAACGTTTTATGGAATGTAAAGCTTCACCGCAAAATGAAAGACCCAGATTTCTTATAATCGGCTTACAAAGAGAAAAAAGTAAACAGGAAGGAAATATATTTGATCATTGTAATATATCTAGTTTAAAAGTATATATAAACTATGAATCATATTCCTATGATGATTTAAATAGTCGCTTTGAAATGGGACAGTATGCTGTACTATATGATATGTATGCAAAATTTCAACAAAGTTATTATATGCAGGAACCTAAACCATTGCTAGATGTCGTTGGATTTAAGGCTATTGCACCACTTATTGTTGTTGATGTAACACACCAAAATGAAGCAGTTAAAGTTGGACCTGTTGGTGTACGAATTGAATTTAAAACCGAAGCAAACAAACCGATTCCAGATAGAACCTCAGCCCACTGTTTAGTAATTCATGATCGAGTAATTGAATATTCACCTCTAACAAATGAAATCAGAAAAACTTAATTAAATATAAGATCACTTTTTTCCATTAATAAAATTATGCAATTTGCTTATATAAATCTATATATATAAAAATGAATGTATGTATGTGGGTATGTGGGTATGTGGGTATGTGGATATGTGTGTATATCACGTATAGACTCCAAAACCACCGAACCAAACTTTATGAAATTTTTAGGGATACTAAAGCAACATTCGGGAAGTGTTCCTGTGAAGTTTGGTGTTGATTGGGCAAGGGGGCGTGGTACCTCCCATACAACCCAAATTGGCTCTATCGCCCACAAACCAAAAAATTGCTATATATCAGACGGTTTTAATCATATAAAACTTAAATTTGGTAATTTTGTTCAGATGGTTACTTTCGGTGACTGTACAAGAAATGGGCGTGGTCACACTATATGTACGCCCACTTTTCAGCACTAATTTTAATTCATGGTATTTTCAAGTTTTGACAGTGAATCTTGATATGCAGGTGCTATGCATACAAGTGGCAGTCACTATGTAAATGTAAACGTTGTCACGCCCACTTTTACCGCCCACAAATAAGTACAAATGCTTTATATCAGACGGCTTTTGCCGTAGAAGACTAAGATTTGGTAATTTAGTTCGTATGGTTACTGTCGGCCAATATACAAAAAATGGGCGTGCACGCACTATATATACGCCCACTTTATCGGAATCATGCTTATTCCTGAGTTGTACACGTTTTGATAGTGAATCTTGGTATGCAGGTTCTAAAGGTCCAAGTGGCAGGCACTATGTAAATAGAAATGTTTTCACGCCCACTTTTACCGCCCACAAATAAGTAAAAATGCTTTATATCAGACGGCTTTTGCCGTAGAAGACTAAGATTTGGTAATTAAGTTCGTGTGGTTACTCTCGGCCAATATACAAAAAATGGGCGTGCCTGCACTATATCTACGCTCACTTCATCGGAATCATGCTTATTCCTGAGTTGTTTACGTTTTGATAGTGAATCTTGGTATGCAGGTTCTAAAGGTACCAGTGGCAGGCACTATGTAAATAGAAAAGTTTTCACACCCACTTTTACCGCCCCCAAATTAGTAAAAATGCTTTATATCAGACGGATTTTGCCGTAGAAGACTAAGATTTGGTAATTTAGTTCGTATGGTTACTGTCGGCCAATGTACAAAACATGGGCATGGCCGCACTATATCTAAGCCCACTTTATCGAAATCATGCTTATTTCTGAGTTGTACACGTTTTGATAGTGAATCTTGGTATGCAGGTTCTAAAGGTCCAAGTCGCAGGCACTATGTAAATAGAAATGTTTTCACGCCCACTTTTAACTCCCCCAAATTAGTAAAAATGCTTTATATCAGACGGTTTTCGCCGTAGAAGACTAAGATTTGGTAATTTAGTTCGTATGGTTACTGTCGGCCAATATACAAAAAATGGGCATGGCCGCACTATATCTACGCCCATTTTATCAAAAGCATGCTTATTCCTGAGTTGTACACGTTTTGATAGTGAATCTTGGTATGCCGGTTCTATAGGTCCAAGTGGCAGTCACTATGTAAATATAAATGTTGTCACACCCACTTTTACCGCCCACAAATCAGTAAAAATGCTTTATATCAGACGGATTTTGCCGTAGAAGACTAAGATTTGGTAATTTAGTTCATATGGTCACTGTCGGCAACTGCTAAAAAAGGGCCGTGGTCGCACCATATCTACGCCCACTTTTTCGAAATCATGCTTATTCCAGAGTTGCACAAGTTTGATAGTAACACTTGATATGCAGGTGCTCTAAGTGGCAGTCAATATATATATATATAAAATTTGCCACGCCCAATTGTACCACCCACAAAAAAAAAAACAAAACGAAATGGCCAATTTCAGCCCTTGAAAGCACTTTGACCGAGCTTCTTATGATCAATTGTGTTGTGAGTGTTGTGGAATGTTTGAACACAAATGATCGAGAACTGGACCTACATGTTTTATGTCGACTCCGAACGGCTTATGTTCTCAAGAAGCTTTTCATGGCAGTTTTTATTCTCTGAGGTTTGTCATTGTCTGCAGAGAGGTGACGGCCGAACAAAAAAAACAACAACGAAAAATTAATTCAATTGAAAAACTTTCCGTGTCAGGTGGGATTCGGACCAGGGTGTTCTCGCGTATGGGCCACACACTCTACCCACTACGCCACGGCCGCCACTTGATTTTTTTTTTTGATCCACAAATTAATAGAACTTCTTTAAATCAGACGATTATCATCGTTAAATACTAAAATTTGGTAATTAAGTTCATACGCTTACTCTCGACAGCTTTGCAAAAAATGTGCATGGTAGCACTATATCTGTGCCCACTCTTCAGAAATAATTTTATTTAATTTATTTATTTACTTATTTTTTTAATGTACTATAGTTAATTACAATTTAAAAATTATAACTAAGTCAGCACTAGCTGCCAGGGCTATCGGTTAGAAATAATTTTAATTCCTGAGATGTGAACGTTTTGATAGACAAACTTGGTATGTAGGTGCTATGGGTCAAATTGGCGTTCACTTTATATATAAATGTTGACACGCCTACTTTAAACGCCCACAAATCTATAAAAAGGATGTTTATCAGACTTTTTTTAGAGTAAAAGACTAAAATTTGGTAGATTAGTTCATATGGTTACTGCCAGAACCCTTAAAAAATGGGCGTTTCGCACGTTATCTACGACGACTTTTCAAAAATCATTCTAATTTCTGAGCTGTACGTGTTTTGATAGTGAAACTTGGTACGTAGGTGCAATGGGACCAAGTGGCGGTCACTATATATATAAATGTTGCCATGACTACTTTTTCTGCTCATCTATCTATCTGTAAAAAATGTATGTATGTATAATAAGGCTCCTCACAAAAAAAAAGGTGAACAAGTCGGTTCCTCAAAATAATGCTTTATGTTTTGATGATTCCCCAAATATTTCGACTGTAGGAATAGCCATCCGTGAGCTGGAATAGTTTGAAATAAAAAAGAAAAAAAAAACAAAAACGAAATGGCCATTTCAGCCCTTAAAAATACTTCGACCGTTTGAACACAAATGATCGAGAACTGAATCTACAAGTTTTATGCCGACTCCGAACGGCTTATGTTCTCAAGAAGCTTTTCATGCCAGTTTTTACTCTCTTAGGTTTGCCATTGTCTGCATAGAGATGACGGCCGAACAGAAAAATTAATTTAATTGAAAAAACTTCCTATGTCAGGTGGTATTCGAACCTGGGTTCTATGGCATTCAAGCCACGCACCTCAACCAGTATGCCACGCAATGGTTTGAAATATGCTCTAAAAATCGAGTTTTTTATAAAAATATTTAATGGTGTGTTAGTTAAAAATAACAAACGGTCAGAAATAATAGTAATGAAAAAGTTCTTCCAATCTGCACCAATAAATTTTAAATTTTTACAGTCGGACGAGAGATAATGCAGATTTTCATTACTTTTTTAACTTTTTTTTTAATTACTTTCACTAAAATTCAAATTAATTTTATTTTTTTGTTTTGCCATGTTACTTTTAGTCAAATAAATTATCTATTGATGATAAAATATAGTGTAAAGTGAAGAACTAAATTGAATGAAATTACAAAAAAATTTACACATTTTTTACATTTTACAATTTATTTGACTTAAAGTAGTATAGGAAAAAATTCGTTTGAATTTTAGTGAAAATAATATGGAAAAAGTTAAAACAATCCATAAAAATCCGCATTATCTTTGGTCCAACGGGAAAAATGTAAGATTTTTTGATGCAAAAGAACTTTATCATAACTCTTATTTCTGACCGTTTTTTTTTACTACCATACCAGCCAATATTTTTCGTCGAAATACTTTGGGGATCATCATAACATACGCCATGGTTTATTTTGAAGAACCGGACTGAACAATTTTTTTCCTAAAGAGCGTGAGGCGACTGAATGTATATACGTGTGTGGGTATATATGTATATCACGTAAAGAGTTCGAAACCGCTAAGCCAATTTTTATACAAAAGCCTTGAGAGGGTTCCTGTGAAGTCTGGTGCCGATCGTAAAAGGCACCTTACATACACCTAAAATGTTCGATATCAAATAGTTTTGGAATTATAGGTCGCACAGCCTAGGAATTTAGTATTCGACCTCAATTTACACATGCCGTTCCACAGGTAACATATTATGGGTGTTGGGCGAGGGGCGAGGCGCGCGGTCTTATTCCGCACCCAAAATTTTCGGTATAGCTTTCGAAATAAGTCACACATCAATGAAACTCGGTACGAACTTACTATAAAAGCATGGCTTCACTGAAGCTACGCCCTCTTTTAGGGAATAAGCGCTGAGCGCAGCGAAGCGCGCCGGGTATAAGCTAGTATATATATATAAATAATAATAATAATAGTAATAAAGAAAAATTTAAATAAATTTTCAAGTCTATACCTATAGAGTGACCTATATACCTATATAGATAAATAGTGGCCCCCTATACCTACGGCACTGGCTTAGGTCAGGTTGATTCTGAAGTATTATTTGTATATGATCGCGCTATTTGCTATCTCCCTTTCTCTCTCTTACTATCAAAATTCTCTCTCTCCCTTTCTCTCTCTCACGCCATTCGCTTCGGCATACAATGACATAAGTCGGCTTCTAAAAGGTTCTCGAAGTTTCTGCATCTCGAAGCTTTACAGACTCTTGAATTTACATAAAATATAAGCCAGAGGCGGAGATTTTGCTGGACGACTTGACCGGGGGATTGAGACTTGTGACTCAGATGTATCCCACTTATATACACCTATGTTTCAAATGGTTGTTATCCAATTCTTAAACTACTTATGCAAATATAATACACGTACCTAATACTTAGCACCATTATGATAAATTTATAAACATTTCTTTAACCCTTCAACCTTCGCCGTACCTAAATTGCTTCAACCCATATTAATATATATATATTTTCATATAGCAAGTCATATCATTTCAGCTAAAGTCAACCAACAGAATTTGAGTCATTACTATTAGGTATTCGAGGGTTAAGAAAAAAACAAAACATACAAACACTGATCAGAACTCGCTTGACTACCACTACCGATAATGAAGTGAATAAAATTATGATCAACACTTAAAATCAAAGACATACACCAAACTTGTCGATTTTTAATAGCTTTCAGCAAAGACATACACCAAACTTGCCAATTTTTAATAGCTTTTAGCAAAGACATACCCCAAACTTGTCGATTTTTTAATAGCTTTTAGCAAAGACATACACCAAACGTGCCGATTTTGAATAGCTTTTAGCAAAGACATACACCAAACTTGCCAATTTTAAAAGTTTAAAGCAAAGACATACACCTTTGCACATTTTTAGAAAAAAAAAGCCCCCACTAGATGGCGCTGGGGTGCGGGCGTGACGTCATCGGCTTGCGCCACCGCGCCACCTGGTCCAGAACCGCCATATTGTATCTACTATAATGCAATAAAAACTATTTAGAATTGAAGTGGATGCCGCCTTAATATAATTCAAAGTAGTTCATATACTGGTTTATGTTAAACTAGTTTTTTAATTAGTTGTTTTTAAAAACAAGTTAGTTTGTTCCTATAGGGTTGTACTAGCAGGACCCGGTTGTCCAGCAACCATATATTTTTTAGTTTGTGGGCGGTAAAGGGGGTGTGCAAACATTTTTTCCCATAAACCATCTAGTGCTTGAAAACAATCTACTGCAAAAATTTCAGCGCAAGAAGTTTTGGAGTCTTGATGATTTCTTAAAGGCGAGCGTAATTATAGTGCCAGCACGCCTGTTTTTAGTACAGTTGCCGACGGTAAGCATACAAACTTAATTACCAAATTTTAGCCTTATACGAACAAAATAGTCTGAAATATACCATTTTCATTGATTTGTGGGCGGTAAAAGAGGGCATGGAAACCCATTTTTGGTACAATTGCCGAAAGTTACCATACAAACGAAATTACCAAATTTTAGTCTCATACAATCGAAACAGTCTAAAATATTGAATTTTTATTGATTTGTGGGCGGTAAAAGGGAGCGTGGTTAAAACTAAGTATGCAATTACCTATTATAGGGCGCAAGTAATACACGTTTTAAGCTTGAGGGATGTCCGTTCAGCCGTACAAACAAACAAACAACCAAACAGATAATGATTTTTATTAATATAGATTATCTATAATATTTGGTAAAAGTTGCTTTACTTGCTGGGTTCCATTACAAAGTTTTGGAGGTTTTAAATTGCGCAATAACATAATAGTCCGGGATACATAAATTCATAACAGGCTGAAATTTAATAAAATTGTTCAAAACATAATTATAAATAAAATTTTAAAGTTCCCCATCATTCGTATGGAAAAAATTTTACTCAAGGTCAAAGGTCAAAAAATGAGTTTCGCGATTTTCAGCAAAACGGTAAGTTTTATACAAAATTACCCCAGACAGAAATTGTAGATCATAAAATTATCTATAAAACATGTATTAATACTTTTTTTTCCTAAGCCACCGTTTCTGAGATATAACGATTCAAAAAGTTGTAAAAGTTGTAATCGTCATAATATGCACACGTTTCCACGCCACCTATGAGGTAGTGTACTTAGCGCGTTTTTTTAAGGGGGTTTCCCCAGTAGGCCTATTCCACGGGTCTGTTGTGATTCTGTTTAATTTGAAACTATTGCAAAATAACCGATATTAGCAAAGGTTGGAAATGATAAAAGCGGTGTAAATTAAAAAAAAAATTGTGAAATTTATTCGTCTGATTCTTAACCTTCAAATTCTTCTTCTTGATCTTGTTCTTCTTTTTCTCCATCTTCATTAAGGGTGTAAGTAAGTTGCGTCAATAGCGATGTATCGTATGTCACCTCGCTGGAATCAAACGAATCCTCTACTGTTGATGATTCAACATTAGAGCACGACCGGCCTTGACAATTTGTACATGCCAGAGAACAAAACAGTCCAACTTTTTTGCCACATTTCCACATTTGTCCACATTTAGCACTGCATCCTTTTTTGCAGTTGCAAAAAATTGTGTCCGGCGCAGGTGGGAATAAGGTTTGAACTGGTTCTAATGTATTGTTGACCAACTTCCAACCCCAGTCTGTTGGGTCTATCTGATAACCAAGCCACACTTGATAACCTTGATAACAGCTGATAACCAAGCCACACTTCAACATTGAAATGAACCGAGACTTGTGAGTATTTCCAAGAAATTTCTGTTGACTGGTAGGAACTGTCATGAGTTCATCAAATAAAATATTAGAAGATGTTGCTTAAGTCCGACGACGTTGTTCTGCAGCTTTAATATAATCTTTAATATTTCTCGTGCAATCATTATAGCCATCAAATACGACAATAACTCTGGGACCAAAATGTCGACGTACATACTGAACGTATTTATCTAAGATAACATTGAATGTTTCTTCGCTATCCCACACAACGCGGTGTAGTAAGAATACACCGTCAATAATGTATGTCGCATTAGTGTTGTTAATATCAATATTTACCTTTTCAAAACATTCGTAAATGGCAGACTTCTGTGTTTTACGCATCCCGATGTCATCAAACAACGATAAAGGGTAGGGAGCCAATTCATATTCAAAATATTTCTCTATTTCATCCTGAAATGCTGCAGTAATACTCATGCGTTGGAACTCTAATACAGGATCAACTGGTACTTTTTCGTCGTGAACTTTTATGGTACTACTCATAGCTAAAAGAGGAACAACTTTGTCAGATCGTTTTAATTTAATATTATTGAATGTCAGTCCTGTTATTTTTGCCATAGAGGCAAGTCCAACTTCACGAGGCTTATGACAATTAATTTTATCATCACCAACGACACCACTCGCAATAGATACAATTTTGTTAACCTCTGGAAAAGGATCATGCATTGAGAACCACACTAAAAGTTTTCGTATGTCTTTAGCATCTTTTTTAACTCTTGAATCACTTGCATCAACATGCTATGCTGTTCGGTAGTATCCATACTAACATTAGCGAGATCTTCTAATTTTTCAGAAACTGTATTCATAGCATGCCTACTATAAACCCATCTAATTATGACACTCTCTTTCGTACTTCTCCCTCGAGCAATACCTCCATCTGTCTTCATAGCTTTCATCATAGACTGCTCTTTTACCCATGCTTCAGTTATTATAAGGTTATCCAGATATTTGACGTCTTCTCACAATAATAAGAATGTATACCCTTATTTAAAGAGGAGAGCAAAAGAGCAATTTTCAGTGACATAAATATCCCGCAGTTGCATGAATATCGTACTTTTCGTAGTACAAAATATTAAATATATATTTGACTACTACGTTTTCTACTACCTGTTTGTTTTGAACAAAACTTATATTATGGTCTTTGAAAAGTGTAATGCATTTTTGATGTAAAACAATCTTGAAAAAATTTGATTTGTGTATGCAAAACACATTTTGCAAAGCATTTCTATGAATATTTATATTATGTTTTTGAGCTTTGAGCTAATATAAGTAATAAACAATAGTCAGCTTAGAGATAAAATTTATTAAAAATATGTTTTTTAATCTGTGATACAGAGTTTTGAAATCGTTTGTTTAACCAAAAGGATGATTATTGTTATTTCTACATATATATTAGGAAAAATCAAACATACTTTTTTTCCTCTTTTGACAAAATATATCTAGTTTTGTTCACACAACGCAGAGAATATGAACATGAATTTCCTTTTTATTCTGAAATTGATCATTGTTAGAATAAAGTTGTTTTATTTTTTAATACGGAAATCCAACGGCACTGCGTACTTTTGCACTTGCTCACTGCCGAACACATACGACGTCTTAAATATCCTACATGTTGAAGTCATTTTTTATTTTAAGTTATTTAACACTAGTTCGAAATTAAACATATCACATACTAAGACACATAGTAATTTGAGATAAATGACGCTATAAAATTTAAAACAAATTTCCACAAACTATTTTCATGTCAATAAATTTAACTAAAATATTGCACACTTGATTTTTTTTTAATATAACCACAAGCATGTGGAAAAAGTACTTTTAAAAAAACACAGCAGAACACTGAAACATACTTTTTTTGGGACGACCACACAACCCTGGCTGTAATTTTTTCAAGAGAGTAAAAACATTTTTGTTTACATAAAATAAGGGTATGTCAAATATTTGGATAACCTTATAATGATTGAATCATGCGATTACCATGTCTGTTGAAGTTCCACAACTTAATTTATCTGAACGTCCAACTGTGAAAAATCCTGCTGACAATTTTACGTAAACTTCATGATCTATGAAATTGTTGCATATCCTGCAAGTAAAGGTGTGCATACTTAGCATAAGGAAAATGTCCAGATGCGTAAAAATAAGGAAGCATTTCTTTAACGCAGTTTAAATGAGCTTTCCAATCCCCCATACGCTCAGCTCTTAGGAACTCTTTAGCAATTGAAAACATTGAAATTGAAAATATTGAATCCAAAGTTTTGCAGTTGGTCCTCGTTCCTCATATTCTTTTAGTTTTAGATTCAATTTATTAAGTAAAGCTCCAGATACTTCATCATCATTTTCAATATCATTGTATGAAAGAGTGTTATCTAATATATGCTCGATATTTATGATTAGATCTTCATTCATGATGTTATTAATTTCAACTTCTTTTGATATTATAATTGCTAAAGTAAGCTGAACTAATATATGAGCTCAAACAGCTCTTGCGTAAGCATGACCATTCAGCATTTTTTCTAATGATTTTGGTCCATAAATCTCTGCAAGTACTTCTTTCATACCACTTCCTTGCATAATATGACCAATTGCTCCGAGAAAAGACATCAGTAGTTGAAATCCTCCGAGTCTGATGATGATTTTTGACACTTCAGAGCCGTCAGGTGCGGCTGATATAAATTCTCGAGCTTCTGCATACAGGGGTTGGTCGAAATTCACGATGCATACAGTATGGGCATACCGTTTCGCATTCTCTAATGCACAAAGTAAAGTCGTATAGATAGTATTAAAGTTACTGGCTGGTTGATGAATAAATGGTAAAATTGAAATTTGAGATTTAAAATAATTCATATGATTATTTGTTAAACGTTCTACATCATACTACATCAGCTCTTTTGAGGAGTGATACCGTTTCAGTTCCATAAGCCAAATCTTTAACATTTATTTTACTGAAACCTACTACACCATCATTTTGATAGATCTGCATCGGCACATGAGCTTTTGCCTTAAAATCTTTTGCTGAAAGAGCTTCTTTTATTCGTGGCATAGGTTCTTCAAGTAAAACGGAATTTTTTGGAGTAACAATTTGAATAATACCCATTATGTGGAGCGTATTATTACCGTCAAGCGTATTTACACTAATATCAGCATTGTCTGCAACGTATTAAATAAGTGTGCCACTTTCTGGTGGTAGGACATGACGAGGACGATGAAAAACTGCTGCTGACTCGTACGTTATTGTATCATTATAAGATGCGCACAAACCAAAAGACGAGAAAATTTGTATAAGACGTTTAGACCCGAACCGCCGATGAAAAAAAACTGCGAGGCCTAATTGTAATTTAGACTAAAAAGACCTTGGCCGTATAGCAGTCATGATACTATGGCAAATATTTGTGCATATTAATTTTAAATGATCTAAATTTGATCGTTTATTCTTTAAAATAACTCGTTCCAAAAAATATCTCAACGACTCTGGGATTTCATTGTTTAAATCTTCAAACATGCGACTTGGTGGAAGGTAGTTAGAATTATCAAACACTATGGTTTGAATATCTTCGCAAATGATAGTTGCAGCTGCGTCTAGGATTCTGAATCGTTCTTCTTTTTTATTAATTTTTTTTTCATACCAGGCTTGATTCAAAATATCATGATGATTACCTCCTGCTCCCAATTTTCAGTGATAATAATTTTATCACCATACTTCAGCTTTATTCGTAGCTTCGTCGTCCTGTTATCTAAAGTCGTAGTTTTGCAAACATTTCTTAACTCGTTGAAAGTGAATTGACAGTCATCGCTTTTTTCAGTGTAAGTAAATATTTCCTCCATTGCCAGATTCGTAGCTTCGTCTTGAGGACGACCGATTTTAGCCCCGGTGGAAGGTTTCAAAAAAGAAGCATAGCAATCATGATGATACTTAGCTTCAGCAGCAACTAAATCATATTCAAATTCGACTCGAGCAAGAACAGCTTCTGCTATAGCATCGCCACGAGTCCGAACTACTTCCAGAATTGAATCTCGAAATTGAAGTGTACTTACTTGGCTAATTCGAGGACGAAAATCCGACGATTTTCTTTTATCATACTCTTCATTCAATTCCTGGCCGCAAAATAAGCATAGTTTTTTAAAACAAAAATCTGATTCACTGACACGTGATCTAGTACGAGGAGGACTTACTGTGGATGTAAGTTTTGTCTTCTTCGTGTTGTCTCTTATTAGCTGCAGCAATAGAAGACTTTCGAGTATAACTTTTACGGCAATTTTCATGTATTGTCACAGATTTCGGATTTTTCAGATATTCTGAAAACTCATCTGCTCTTTCGATACTTGCATTAATTAATGTCTTCATACCACGTTCAACAGTAACAACTTCACCTTCAGTTAAAAGTTTAGCACAAATAAAACAATATTCTGACATTTTTGTTATAAAACTCAAAATAGCACGATATAAGTTAGAATAAACACGTGTTTTCACTACGGAGTGTCACTCAAGACTAACAGTATTTCATTTATTGGGCACACTGACATAAAGCAGGTATAAGACCCTAGCCACGCATACAAAGCAGGTATAAAACCCTAGCCACGCATACAATTGCACAGGAGACAGATATTGTCTCGAGGTTACACTGGCGTATAAAATAAGGGACTGGGTTTCATTTTACCTGATATTCTTATAGTTATACTTATTATGCGTATTTTATATTTTAAGTGTAAGTTACAATCACCGATAGAAAAATATTTTTACATATATCACAGCTCCAGGATGTATATACAGCCATGGACACATAAATAGCACAAATGTCAACTTATTTTGTAAACGTTTCATTTAAACATAATAATGCATTCATTAACTGTAGTTATAATTTTTTGAGACTCCAGTGTGACGTTGTTTAAAACTCCGAGAGAGATGTACCGTTACTTACTTTTATTTGCTCAGGCTATCTCTTTCTGTATAGGCATGTACGATCTGCTGTGGTCATATAAATAGCACACATGTTAGTTGGTGAATAAAAGTCAACAAGATCGGGTGCTTGTAAAACTTTTAGACTTTTATTCAGCTAATTTCGCCGATTCTAAATAAAATGGGTCATGGCAAACATTGCACTCCGGAAAAAGGTCTATAATTCACGAACTAAGTCGAAAAGGCAAAACACCATCTGAAATCGCGGATATTCTCAAAATTTCGCGAAAAATGTTTTATAATGCACTCAAGCTGGTTACATCAAATGGTTCAAATAATTTCGAGATTAAGCTGCGCAATCCTAGATCGCGTGAAACCACCGCTTCTACTGGTAGACTTATAGTTCGCAAAAGTAAGGCTGATCCTTTCAAGTAAGCAAAGCAAATTATGAGGGAAATAAATGAAAAAAATAACCTTAATGTTTCAAGAAAACTAGAATCTTGGAGACTACATGAAGCTAATCTTTATGGACGCATTTGCCGAAGAAAGCCGCTTTTAACAAAAAAAAATTTAAAGGATCATTTTGCGTTTACAAGGGCCCATGTGAATGAAGAAGACCAATTTTGGAAGAACGTGCTCTGGACTGACGAAACTAAATTCAATAGGGTTGGACCAGATGGAAAAACTTTTGTTCGGCGCCCCAAACGCCAAGAGTTGAATCCGAAGTATACAAAAAAATCATTAAAGCATGGAGGAGGGAATTTAAGGGCTTGGGGAGCTTTTTCCTGGCACGGCGTTGAGCCAATTTTTCGTATACCAGGAATAATGGACAAAAATATGTATTTAGATATTCTTAATAACCAGATGGAACCATTTGTATTTGAGAACATGCCTATTAGGTGGACTTTTATGCACGATAATGATCCAAAACCCACAGCAAAGGTTGTGATTGATTGGCTAAAAATGGGAAAAAATAAATATTTTGAATTGGCCGGCTCAAATCCCAGACCTCAACCCCATAGAAAATTTATGGGATGATGTGAAGGCCAGCATAAGCAACAAAAATTTTTGAAATTAAGATGAGTTATGGGGTGGAATTGAGAAGGCTTGGTACTCTATTCCGAAGGATAGGGTCAGGAAGCTTGTAGAGAGTATGGGACGAAGATGTCGGGCTGTTTTGTACAATTCGGGATACAGTGCCAAGTACTAGTAAGCATATTCGTAAGCTCATTGTTAAATAAAAAGAAATCACTATGTCTTCTTTTCAGAAACCAAATTGTGCTATTTATATGTCCACCTCAGCTAAGGAGCAATTTCAGATTTTTCATTAATTCTCTAATTTTTAATTCGTAATTACAAAGCTACTACTGATTTTAAGTTTTTAATGTTTAAACTCAAATACTATGAAATGAATTTTTGTTTTCCTCTACGTATTTTATTTAAATTTATGTGAAACACCCTACATGCCTTTTTGTGCTATTTATGTGTCCACGGCTGTACGTGGCAAACTCATGCATATTTTGACGATTACAACTTTTTGAATCGTTATATCTCAGAATCGGTGGCTCTTAGGGAAAAAAGTATTGATACATATTTTATAGATAATTTTATGATCTACTTTATAGATAAAACTTACCGATTTGCTGAAAATCGTAAAATAAATTTTAGTAAAATTTTTTCCATACAGAGGAATGATGGAGATCTTTAAAATTTTATTTATAATTATGTTTTCAACAATTTTACTAACTTTCTGTTTGTTGGGAATTTATGTACTTTCACTATTGTTTTTTGGTCTAAATTCACCGGACTATAATAGGCAGATTAGTTTTAAATGTTAGTTTATGTGGGAGAAGGTCGCATGAATGTAATGAATTAAAAATTCACTCGTATAGTGAATCATATCATCTTCGTTAACAATCGTATCGATTGACTTGCACATCCACATCTGAATTTTTGGTGGAAACACATAACCATGCGGCAGATTTTTGATGCAAATTTCCGATATCTGGGTAAACATTTGAAACCGAATTGTCTGTAGTCGAAGCGCATGAATCTGAAACATGAAGTAATCCATTGTCAAGAGCAGTGTTCCTTTTCCTATTTTTAGTAAAAAAGCTGCAGATATAGCGGCATCGTGATCTACTCTTAAACACGCATATTTGTTGTCAATTGAAGTTTCTTGACATATTGACACATATTCGTCTTATCTGCGTTTACTGCAAGACCCATGCGACTCTACTCTTTTTCTAATTTGGAGAATGCTGCACTGACTTCGCGTGTGTTATAGCCAATGATATCAATACCATCGGCATACGCTAGCAGCTTAACACTCTTATAGAATATTGTGCCGCTTTGTCTCAGATCAGCAGCTCGAATGATCTTCTCCATGATTAGGTTAAAAAAGTCGCACGATAAACAATCACCTTGTCTGAAACCTCATTTGGTAACAAATGGGGGGAGAGGTCCTTCCCGATTTTTACTGCACTGCTGGTGTTGCTCAGTGTCATCCTGCATAGACGGATTAATTTTGCAGGTATACCAAATACAGACATGGTGGAGTATAGGGGATTCCTTATTGGACTGTCGAAAGCGGCTTTATAGTCGACAAAAAGGTGGTGGGTGTCGATTTGCTTCTCTTTGGTCTTTTCCAAGATTTGTCGTAGCGTGAATATCTGGTCGGTGGTAGATTTTCCAGGTCTGAAGCCACACTGATAAGGCCCAATCAGTTGGTTTACGATGGGCTTCAGTCTTTCACATAATACGCTAGACAGAACCTTATAGGCGATATTTAGGAGGCTTATCCCACGGTAGTTGGCGCAAATAGTGGGATCGCCTTTGTTGTGGATTGGGCAGAGTACACTGAGGTTCCAATCGTTTGGAATGCATTCTTCCAACCATATTCTGCATAGAAGCTCGTGAATGCATTTAAATAGAGCTTCGCCTCCATTCTTAAACAGCTCAGCGGATAGACATTCAGCTCCCGCGGCTTTGTTGTTCTTAAGCCGTGTTATTGCTGTCAAGACTTCATTATAGTCGGGCAGCGGAACTTCAACGCTGTCATCCATAATTGGGGTTTCCGGGATATCACCTCTATTGGCGGGATTGTTGTCATCATCACCATTCAGACTAGAGAAGTGTTCCCTCCATAACGTCAGTCTACTCGGGATATCTGTCACTAGATTCCCGTTTTCATCCTTGCAGAAAGAGGCCTTGGTTTTAGAGCCATCGGCCAGGCGTCTTATCTTTTCGAAAAATTTTCGGGCCTCGTTCCAGCACGGCAGCACGCGTTACAACCGACTGCAGGGTGGCTTTGTATGCGGCGTTTTTCTTTGCAGTGGCGTCGCGACACTCTTGGTCGTGCCACTGGTTTCGGCGGGGACGGTGGTAGCCAATAACCTCTTCGGCAGCCGTACGCAGAGATAGGGAGATGTGTGCCCACTGCGCGCATATATCGTCGATCGGAGGAGTGCTTTCTTGAAGCAGGAGTGAGAGTCGAGTGGCAAAGGCTTCGGCTGTCCGTTTTGACTGCAGCTTGTCGACGTCTAGCTTTCTCTGTGTAGGATTGCGCGTATTCTTTGCAGCGCACAGACGTGTACGGATCTTAGCTGCGACAAGATAATGATCCGAGTCAATGTTAGCACCACGGATCATGCGTACATCTAATACACTGGAAGAGTGTCTTCCTTCAATCAAAACGTGATCATTTTGGTTGCGCGTTTTTTGGTCAGGGGACAACCAGGTGGCCTTATGAACATTGAGATGCTTGAATCTAGTGGTACTTATAACCATGTTTCGTGCTGCGGCGAAGTCAATCAGCCTCATTCCGTTATCGGATGTGTTGTCGTGGAGGCTGAACTTTCCGACCAAAGATGTTTTCCTTGCCCACCTTGGCGTTGAAGTCACCAAGCACAATTTTTATGTCGTGACGGGAGCAGCGCTCGTAAGCGTCTTCAAGGCGCTCGTAGAAAGTATCTTTGATCTCATCGTGCTTGTCGTCTGAATATAGCCTTGATGCGGATTATGGCAAGTCGTTTGTTCACAGTAGTGAATCGCAGGACGTGATTCCGTAATCTCTTGCCAACTACAAATCCGCACCCAAACTCGTGCTTCTCCGCATGGCCGCTGTAGTAGATATCACAGGATGCTTGCCGAGAGCAGTATATCAGCTTTGTATCTTTCCAAGATATCAATCAGTTGGATAGAGGCACCTTCCCAATTAAGAGTTCGGACATTCCAGGTGCATATCCGTAAATCATTATCAGTTTTTCATTTGCGGTGGTCGTCATGAGATTTGGCGATAATTTTTCTCATATATCTTTTGTAACTTTTCATTGAAATGGTTTTTTTACGTGGTGGGCTTCAAACCCGACGCACAACCTATTTAAGGCTAGGAGACCCGCCGCTCAAATTTGCCAGACGGATGCCAGTTTTCCGTTGCCCAGGGAACACCACGTGGAGGTTTGAGTCGACTTGGGACGATTTCGACATGGATAATGCTGGCCTCGCCAGGTTGAGGCGGTCAGACACATTGCCATGTGAAGATTCGCCCCTGTTCCCCAAATATATCTATATATATATATCTATTATATATATCTATTTTTTTGTTGGTACAGCTGTTCAAAGTTGTCGAATATGATATAGAAGTAATTAAACATGAATTTAGCGCTCGTAAGTATTTTTAAGATAATTTGGCAAAATTACATTTTTGGTTTCAACTATGTAATGTAGAACATTTTAAATTAGGAAATAACTCAGTTAAATTAAATTTTAGAGTTTTTTTTTAATTTATGAAATTGTGGAGGAGAAATTTTGAACTTCCAAATATGGAGGTTTTCATTTTGGGAAAAATATGAAAATTGGGCAATTTCTGGAGTCCGGGGAAAATTAGTTCCTGAAAGTCTGTGAAATGTTATTGCTGTTTATGTAAAAATAAACCTTAATTTATCTGGAAAAACCAAAAACACTTGCGACTTTTTCCGATTCTTGAAAATAAAATTTTTTCTAAGCGTCCAAACGAAGTTTTTTTTCTAATATTGCATTTTTTGTAATGCACGCAAATCAAAATTTATTAGAATTGTTATTGTAAACTTTTTTTTATTTGCTTGCATATCATGAATTCCAAGTAAAAGTAATCCTCTGTTCTAAAAAATGAAAGCAGTAGAAAAGAAACGAAAGAGTACCTAGCGTATTCGTTTGATTCTCAGAGACATAAAATGAGATAATTTTGTTCAGAACAACGGTACTTTTTGTCGTTGTTCTCGGGTATTTGTTAAGTGAGTATATTTGCTTCAAAAGTTTAGTTCTGTAGTGACATTTGCGGTGCCCGTACACTTCACGTTGAGCAAAAATCGAAAATTCTTTTGATCGGTAATAGTTTGTTAATGTCTTCTAAATAGTTAACAGCAACATTGAAGGGTAAGTAATCTGTACTAATGGAAGGAAAAGCTAAATACTTCATGAATATTTCTGTGTTACATGTACGTTGCCCAAGGTCATTATGTTTTAATAACGCATAAACTACAATATTTTTGTTGCAAAATTTTACCGTTATTTGTGGATATCGTGTTAAACAAATGTATTTTGAAATTACTTTTGCTGAGTTTTTATTGAAAACGAAAATATGAGTGTCGTACATGTTACACCTTCACTTAACCCCTTACTTCCTACGACGTATTATGTATTCATATTTGTTGTTTACATTTTAGAAAATGGGTGGAGGAAAAGAAAGTATGAAACGATCGCGACAGAAACTGCGAGAAAATGTCACACAATGGTTGGAACACAAAAAAAAGGAACGCGAAAGAATAAAAGAATATAGACAAAAAGAGAAAAATTTGGAAACAAAAAACTCAGTGAGAAAAGTGACAACTGTGAAACAAAAACAGAAAAATGCTGAGAGAATGCGGCAATACAGAGCTGCTCAAAAATATAAAATGGAACATCCAGAATCAAATAAGCCACCTTATAAAACAAAACAAACTCTTTATAAGGCAGTGAATCGCGTAAGAAAAGTTTTGCCAATGGATATTAACAGGAAGCGAGCTGTACTAAAACAGCTGTGCAAAGAATTTTATCCTGAAATTGCTACCGAAATTTGTAAAAGAGAAATCCAAAACAAAAAACATTACAAGAAAGTTCAAGCTGAGAACGCTTTACATTCTAAAGTCCTCAATTTCTACCAGCGAGAAGATATTTCTTATCAGACTCCAGGAAAATCTGATGTAATATCAATCAAAATTGATAACAAGAGAGTTGTTATGCAGAAACGGTATATGATAATGAACTTGAAAGAGGCTTACCAAATTTATTTTAACGAAACTCAACCTAATAAAACTGTGGGGAAATCCACATTCTTCGAATTACGCCCCAAAAATATAATGGTTGTTGCTGACACTCCGCATAATGTGTGTGTATGCCAAACACATGCTAATTTTAGTCACTTGTGCTCAGCGCTTAAAAATATTAGGGGGTTCCCATTATCATATAGCATTCTTTTAAAAGACCTTTGCTGCAATGTCGAAAATGAAAGTTGTATGATGGGGGAATGCCTCAATTGCGAGACAAATGTCAGTGATGTGCTACCAATACTACTCGATTATAGTACAAATATATTTTGGAACAAATGGGAAAAGGAGCAAGGTGGAAGAATTAAGAAAATTGTATACACTTCATCTGTTGGGAGAGCAGTCGATGAACTACAGGTGCAACTGCCAAAGTTTAAAATACATTCCTTTATCAATAACATTCAGACAGAACATTTTAAAACTTTGAAGAACACAATTACTGAAGATGAAGTGGTAATTCAAATTGACTTCGCAGAGAATTTTGCAATATTTCAGCAGGATGAAGTGCAGGCTGCTCATTTTTCCTACGAACAAGTCACAGTGTTTGTATTTGGACCAAAACTCGAACTCTGTCAATAGCTATTATAAGCAATGACTTAACTCACGACAAGTACTGTGTATGGAAGTTTTTGACAACAATTTTGGACTACATAAGATCTGAAGTCGCCACATTTAAGAAATGTCACATTTTTTCCGATGGATGTGCTGCCCAATTTAAAAATAAATTCATCTTATCAAGTCTGATTAAGTTAGAATTGAAATTTAACATGAATATTACCTGGTCGTTTTTTGCCACATCACATGGCAAAGGTGCTGTTGACGGTATTGGAGCCACGGTAAAGAGAACAGTTTGGACGGAAATAAAATCAAGACGAACAACAATTAATAATGCAGAAGAGTTTGCAAATTGTGCAGCAGTCAAATTAAAAAATATTAAAATATTTTATATAAGCAAAGAAAGTATAGTCGAATCTCGCAGTGCCTTACACACAATATGGGAGAATACTCGCCTGCCTGGAATTCACAATCTACAGTTGCAGCACTTTTTGGAAGTTTCACAGACTCGAATACTGTCTCGCCTCACATACAAATCAATCCACTATAAAATAACTGAATACATCAATTATCTGTGAACCTACATATAAAAATAAGAAGTTATCATTTTGTTTTATTTCTAGCAGTATTATTTTTTTGTTAAACATTTTCATTAACGGGAACTGAATAAACCAAAATAAAACTGAAATTAAAATAAAAACAAGATGTGTTTCTTCATTATATGTTGTACAGGTTATACTGAGTAACTGTACGTGACCCCTGTTACATATGTACGTTGCCCTTTAAATTTAATTAAAACAATTATTTACATTGATGCTTTTCAAATTTTATCGCTATAAAAGTACTTTAGAATCATCTCTTGTAACTTTCAATAAAATATGGTCTTTAGTTCAAAACAATTCGCTGAAATTTTTACTTTTAAATTTTAATTTTAAACAAATATATTGTAGTACTACGAAAAACACACGCTAACAAATTCATATTGACCTTGATTTGTTTTGCTTCTTCTTTTCTTCGTTGTTTGTTCTGCTTTTTCTATGTGCCGTTAGAATTTGTTTGTATGTTTTACTTTAAAAAAGCAATGTTGCAGGTTATTTTCACTTTACAAACAAAGTTCATTCATTTCAGTTCAGTGGTTTCAGAGAGAATAAAAAATTGTTAAGTAAATTAAAATAATGAAACCAAATTACCGATTTTGTTGCAATCCGTTTAATGTTTTCAAACATAAAAGAAATAATCTGAAAAATTTACGTTGGTTAAATAAGGAAAATGTTAAACAAAAGCTAAAATTAAATTTGCAAACCTTGAATGGAAGGTTTAGAATTTGTGATCATTGTCGACAAAAACTAAATAAAATGCCAATAATTGACAGTGAAATTGTTTCGACAGGAAGTTTATCCCCTTACCCTGGAACAATGAGCCCATGGGCTATGGGAAGCGATTTATACCAGAACACACTACACACACAAAATATTGAAAAATTTAATAAATCTTTACAGTTTTTGAATGAATCGCCAATAGTTAAAAGAAAATTGCAACAAAAAAATATATCACCCAAAAAAAACGCAAAATTATTAGTGCAATAAACGACAAAGTTTTACAAACAGCAGATCGAGATTATAAAGAAATTTTGTCAGATAACAATAATAACAATGAAGAAAAACAATTATTTCAAAACTTAAAGAACAATATGAAAATACAAATGACAGACAGCTTCAAATGCGAATACTAACTTTATTTGCGGACTGGTCTTATAATAAAATTCAGAGACATTTTGCAAGTGCATCACGGCACATGATTTCTGCGGCAAAAAAAATTAGTATAGGAAAAAGGTATTCTATCTACACCCAATGTAAGTTTAGGAAAACGTTTACCTGATGATGTCGTTAATAAAGTAACAGATTTTTATAATTCAGAAAAGATTAGCCGTGTAATGGCTGAGCAAAAAGACTGTATAACAGTCAAAAGCAAAAGTGGAAAAGAAAAAGTTCAAAAACGTTTAGTGCTATGCAACTTAAAGGAAGCTCATGCTCTGTTTAAAGAGAAGTACCCTGAAGTCCAAGTCCAGTTTTCAAAGTTCGCAGAACTAAGACCGAGAAATTGTATCCTTGCTGGTGCGAGTGGGACGCACTCTGTTTGTGTGTGTTGCATTCATCAAAATGTAAAGCTTATGATTGTCGGTGCAGGGTTGACAAGATTAACAAGCGATACATTAAAAATTAAAACTTATGAAGATTGCCTCTCAAAAATAATTTGCAATTCGCCTACTTCAAAATGTTATCTTCAGCAGTGCGACCTTTGCCCAGGATGTGATAATTTTAATTAATTGAAAAACTTAATGAATTATTTACGGAAAATATCATAGACAAGATATCATATAAGCAATGGGTGACCGTTGATAGAACATCTCTGGAAACCATTCAATCAGAAACTTACGATTTTTTGGAAAAATTGGCAGACAAGCTACGTCGTTTGTTAACCCATTCTTACATTGCCAAACAACAAAGCAATTTTTTTCATAGGAAAAAGAAAGATTTGCAACCTGGGGAATGTGTTGTGACTTTGCAGAAAACTATTCATTTGTCATTCAGGATTCCATTCAAGGTTCTCATTGGAATAACGACCAAGTAACGATTCATCCTATTGCTATTTATTACAATGACAATGAGAAAGAAAAATTTATTAATTATGTTGCAATATCAGAATGCTTAAAACACGACACAATAGCCGTTCATTTATTTCAGGAAGGTCTGATCAAATTCCTTAAAGAAACAGTGTTCCTTAAAAAAAATTTTTTACTTCTCAGATGGAGCAAGTGCTCAATATAAAAACAAAAAGAATTTTGTCAACCTTGCATTTCACGGAGATGATTTCGATGTAAAAGCAGAATGGCACTTCTTTGCAACTTCGCACGGAAAGGGCCCATGCGATGGGCTTGGAGGTACAATTAAAAGATTAGCAGCTCGAGCCAGTTTTACAAATATTGACAATCTTACTTTACTTTGATCGAGATTCGTTGTGCTTTTCTTTCTCTACCGCGAGTTTTGCTCCATTTGTATATAACAATATACAAAGAACGGTTTTTCATTTCTTATATACTTCTTTTTTTTTTTTTTATCTAAAAACTTTGCTAAAGCAATATTAAATTTTAGGGGCTAAAACCCCCCAAATATGGTTGGGGTTGACCACCCTAATCATAACAGGTTTAAGGATTTAAATCCTGACCAATGCCTTAACAACAGTAAAATAATAACAAAACGTCTTCGAGCCGGTGATTTTGTCCCTCTTCCTGAAGTTCGCCAAAATGATGATAATTTTCCTCGCTATTTGGTAATCTCTGCCGTTTCCAATTCATCTGAACCAAACGTCCGTCCAATTTCTTCCTACAATGTTTTCCAAATTGAAAAAGGACTCAACCACATATCGCGTGAATACACAGAAGTAACTGAGCTTAGATCTGGTGATCTTTTGATAAAAACATTGAATTTAAAAGCAGCAGAAAAGTTTCTGAAAGCCAATTATGTTGACTGTGTACCGGTGAAAATCACATCTCACGCAAACCTTAATACCATTCAGGGTAGAATCTTTTCAAAAAAAATAATCGACATTCCAGATGAGGAATTGGTTAAATCCTTAGCTAGCCAAAAAGTAATTGGAATTAGGAAAATAATGAAAAAGGTTGAAAACGAACTAAAACCTACAGGAGCTGCAATTATGTCATTTGATCTAATTCGTCGCCCTGACTACCTTAAACTCGGTTGGGAAAGAGTGAGTGTTCAGGAATACATACCTAATCCAATGAGATGTGTAAATTGTCAAAAGCTTGGACACACCAAAAATAGATGTCGTAATATAGAGCTATGCCAAACATGTGCTTTCATACCGCCACACGATATGTGCATTCGCAAATACTGCGTGAATTGTGACAACGAAACACACATTTCATCAGATTCCGCCTGTCCTAGCTTTCTTAAACATAAAGCAGTTAACAAAGTCAAAATTTAACAGCGATGCACTGTCCGCGAAGCATGGAAAATATATAATAATAACCCGGCAGCTTACAAAATAGAACCGTTCCACAAAAAGACAACAACGCCAACTTTCTCACAAGTACTTAATAATTCAACCAACACAAAAACAACTAACGAGCAACACAATGAAACCTTTTTCTCTACTCAGAGAGTATATGAACAATCCAACAACACTCCAAATACAGCAATAAGAGAGCAACAAAAAATAGCCACCACTACAAAAACCATACACTCGACACTTCCTAAGCCAATATCTAGCACAACACAAAACAATCAAACAACAGAACTCAATAAAACACCCCCACACAAAAATAACAAAACACCTACAACAAATTTTAAGCCATCACCAAAAACCAATCACCTAGAATCACATTCGAACGCAATGAACGTCGATCCAATTACACCTCCAGGAATAATGGCTAACGTCAGTGATGTAGATCCTACTGCAATTAGCCAATTATACAAAAATTTTCCACAACTTGATGTTATTATAACACCAAACACATACAAAAGCACATTACCATCCCAAGGCACACCAAACAAAACAAAATAAAAGCTATAATGCATATACATAGTTTAAAAAACAAAAATAGTTTTTAATTTTCTTTAACAGATATTTTTTTATGGATATTGGACTAGATATTACTGTTTTACAATGGAACATGCAGGGATTCGTTAACAACAAATATGCACTGGAAAATCTAACTTATAAACACAACCCTGAAATTATTGTATTACAAGAAACACACATCGTTAATAAAAACATTCAGCTACTTCATCTTTCTAATTACAACATCTACCATCATAATAAAGATTTTTCATATGCTAAATCTGGAATCGCCATATTGGTCAAAAACAATATTAATGTTATTGAGCATAAAACATCTGTCAACAATCTTCTATTTCAAACAATCACAATAAGAGGAAAGTCTGATTTACACATAACAAATATTTATAAAGAATCGGATGTTTATCTTACGCCTGAACAAGTAAGGGACATTCATAATTTTAACACCGGCCACCACGTTATACTTGGTGACTTTAACTCACAAAACGTCATTTGGGGCTCTCGTAACACTTCACGTAGTGGAGTTATTTGGGGAGATTTTGCTGACGACCGCCACCTAATAGTACTCAACGATGGATCTCCAACACTACTAAGTACTAGGAATACTCTTACTGCAGTTGATGTTTCTATGGCTTCTGTTGATCTTGCTCCAACTCTCACTTGGACTTGCCTTCCCCAGCCCGAAATTTGTGACCACTTTCCCATATTAATTTATAACAGAAGGACTACAAACAAAAAAATATTTAACTCAAGATTTAATGACAAAAAAGCCAACTGGGAAATATATTGTGAAAAAACCTTTACTTTTTGCAACGAATTTGTAGAATCATCTAATAATATTAACAAAGAGGCAGCACAAATTAAAAAAATTGTTAGAAAAGCAGCAAATGAATCCATGCCTATTAGCAAAAAACAGAAAGACCAAAATAGCCCAATTTGGTTCAACTCTGATATTGCAAATCTAATACGTCAAAAAAGTCAAGCATGGAAACTATTTAAAAGAAATAGATGCCAGTCTGCATGCCTCAACTACAGGAAAATTAGCGCAAAAGTAAAGAGAGAATGTAGAGAAGCCAAGCGCAATACCTGGTCAAACTTTTTGAATTCTTTAAACCCCATGATGGACACTAGGGTATTGTGGAACAAGGTAAAAAATATAAGGACTTCTAGAGTCCCAAATTTTCCTTATATACTTGAACAAAATAACATTATAACGCATCCAAAAAATATCGCCGACAGCTTCGCAAAATTTTGGAGCTCCATCGCTTCGAATAATTCTTTTAATCAGGATATTATATCAGAAAAAAATATGATTAACGTTGACGAATGGCCTGATGTTTCACCAGATATCGTAAGTGTAAGCGATTCCCGAGTTACTCTAGTTGAGCTTAACTCAGTTCTTCATAATTCTAAAGGAACAAGTCCATGTTCTGATAAAATAACCTATTCCATGGTTAAAAATGCTTCCTTAGAACTCAAAATGCGACTATGTAACCTATACAGCAATATTTTAACAACAGGTATTTACCCTCACGCATGGAAAAACGGAGTTTTATCGCCTATACCCAAGCCAGGAAAAAACCCAAACAAGCTTGAGGGCTATCGCCCAATTTCTTTGTTACCAGTCCTGTCAAAAATTTTGGAAAAGATTATATCTACACGAATTTTAAGCTGCTCAAAAAATAAATTGCTGAAAGAACAACATGCGTTTATACCGAATCGTGGAGTGCATACTTTATGCCATCAATTAGAATCACAATTGAAAGATAACCTTAGAAAAAAAATACACAGCGTTGTAATTTCTGAAGATCTTGAAAAAGCTTTTGACCGGGTAATATCTACCTTTGTTTTAAAAGAGTTATATGAATGGGGCCTTTCAAAAAAATTGCTTAAGGTCATTCTATCTTTTCTTTCTAACCGAAAGATTACTGTAAGAGTTGACGGGCATATGTCTCCACACTTTCCTCTCGAAAATGGTGTTCCACAGGGATCACCCCTGTCAGTGGTTCTTTACAACGCTTATGCCAACTCACTAGTGAGAACGCTCCAAAATTCTGAAGGAATCGATTTCTTTGGCATATATGCTGACAATATTTTCGCCGTTGCATCTGGCACATCTACTGAAGTGGCAAACAACATTCGTGACTTTGACTTCAAAATAAATCAATGGGCTTTAAGCAAAGGAGCAAGCATTCCTGTTAACAAATGCGAAATTCTGCATGTTTGTCGTAAGCACAATTGCTGTGTTCGAACGATCTGTGTTAGAGATCAACATATTCAATTCAAAAATCAAATGAGAATTCTCGGACTAATTTTCACAAAAACTCTTCTGTGGAATGAACAAACCAAATACTTGGTCAACAGATTAAGTAAGATAAATAATATCTTAAAAATTATTTGTTCACGGAAAAAAGGCCCACACATTGACACAGCTATTAAAATTTGCAGAGCGCTGACTTCGGGTATTATTCAGCATTGTATAACAGTTTACGGATGGACGACAGCAACTAACATAAAGAAACTAGACACAGCACTTAGAAAATGTTTTAGAACAGCGACCGGAATTCTCACTTCTACACCTACAAACCCTTTCGAAGTAGAAGCACGACTGCATAATTTTAAGTTTCTGCTTGAAAATAGTGCAGTTCGACTAGCAGCAAAATCAATAACGAATACGAAACATGGGTTATATTTCGTTTTTTGGGAAAACCTTCATGATGGTTATAGAAACTGCTGCATAGAAAAGAAGTGGTGCGGTGTGAAAAACATAATTATTCTGTTGTTTGAATGCAAAATTCCTATACCTCGTCAGCCTTTATTGATTGAAACAGCTGGACACAATTTTCAAAATATTATAATTGATACACAATTGTGTCAATACCTTAAAAATAGTACAAATCCTGTTGTGTTCACACAACTCTTTTCCAAAGCAGTTTCAAATTTTTCTCCAGAAATAACACTGTACACAGATGGGTCCTTTCTTGAAGGTGCAACGTCTTTTGCAGTAGTACAACAATTCTCAACAACAGAATTCAACATTTTGAAGCAAAGTCTATTGCCAATCCACTCTGGCGTTTTTCATGCAGAGCTTGCTGCAATCCATTTTGCAGTTAAATTTGCTTCTTTAAAAAAAAAGAAGACGTTGGTATGTTCTGACAGCCTTAGCGTCCTTAAAGCTCTGGCTAGTGGAACGGGCAGCGCTTACAATTATATTTATGGAAGCTTTGAAGTTAAGAACCTCATAAAAATAATTTGGATACCTGGCCACATCGGAATAGCTGGAAATGAGCACGCAGATTCTGCTGCAAAGCAGGCTATACAATTACCACTAGTTGCTGAAATTCCCTGTTTAGAAACAATCATTACCAGCTGTTTTTCTGCTTATCACAAGAACGAAAAATTGGAAAAGTGGAACTCTTCAGATTCGTTCTTGAAAATACATAACCCGTACCCAGGCCGACCAAACTACAACATCAATTTCTCAAGAGAAGAATGCATCACTTTGGCTAGAATTCGATTAGGACGTACGATTTTCAGCACAAAGCATTATTTTAATAAAACCGAACCGATGCAGTGCACCTCATGCTCTGTAAATTTGTCAGTTTGGCACATGATGATAGATTGCCCCATTTCAAAGATCTATGAACCACTTCAAACCAT
The DNA here is from genome assembly GCA_914767935.1 of Coremacera marginata. Taxonomy (NCBI): domain Eukaryota; kingdom Metazoa; phylum Arthropoda; class Insecta; order Diptera; family Sciomyzidae; genus Coremacera; species Coremacera marginata. The sequence continues at coordinate 114,991,278 of OU612043.1, forward strand.
ATTCGACTGCCGAGTAAAAGACACAATAAAATTAACTAAGGAATCAATAAGGAAACACAATCTTTTAAATGAAATATAAGTTTTTTGTCAATACCAACAGGTGTTAAATGGCCTAGTTGCCCTACACCACCCCATATTTTATAAATTTATTTGTAAAGTATGTCACAATAAATAAATAAATAAATAAATAATCTGAAAAATTTACGTTGGTTAAATAAGGAAAATGTTAAACAAAAGCTAAAATTAAATTTGCAAACCTTGAATGGAAGGTTTAGAATTTGTGATCATTGTCGACAAAAACTAAATAAAATGCCAATAATTGACAGTGAAATTGTTTCGACAGGAAGTTTATCCCCTTACCCTGGAACAATGAGCCCATGGGCTATGGGAAGCGATTTATACCAGAACACACTACACACACAAAATATTGAAAAATTTAATAAATCTTTACAGTTTTTGAATGAATCGCCAATAGTTAAAAGAAAATTGCAACAAAAAAATATATCACCCAAAAAAAACGCAAAATTATTAGTGCAATAAACGACAAAGTTTTACAAACAGCAGATCGAGATTATAAAGAAATTTTGTCAGATAACAATAATAACAATGAAGAAAAACAATTATTTCAAAACTTAAAGAACAATATGAAAATACAAATGACAGACAGCTTCAAATGCGAATACTAACTTTATTTGCGGACTGGTCTTATAATAAAATTCAGAGACATTTTGCAAGTGCATCACGGCACATGATTTCTGCGGCAAAAAAAATTAGTATAGGAAAAAGGTATTCTATCTACACCCAATGTAAGTTTAGGAAAACGTTTACCTGATGATGTCGTTAATAAAGTAACAGATTTTTATAATTCAGAAAAGATTAGCCGTGTAATGGCTGAGCAAAAAGACTGTATAACAGTCAAAAGCAAAAGTGGAAAAGAAAAAGTTCAAAAACGTTTAGTGCTATGCAACTTAAAGGAAGCTCATGCTCTGTTTAAAGAGAAGTACCCTGAAGTCCAAGTCCAGTTTTCAAAGTTCGCAGAACTAAGACCGAGAAATTGTATCCTTGCTGGTGCGAGTGGGACGCACTCTGTTTGTGTGTGTTGCATTCATCAAAATGTAAAGCTTATGATTGTCGGTGCAGGGTTGACAAGATTAACAAGCGATACATTAAAAATTAAAACTTATGAAGATTGCCTCTCAAAAATAATTTGCAATTCGCCTACTTCAAAATGTTATCTTCAGCAGTGCGACCTTTGCCCAGGATGTGATAATTTTAATTAATTGAAAAACTTAATGAATTATTTACGGAAAATATCATAGACAAGATATCATATAAGCAATGGGTGACCGTTGATAGAACATCTCTGGAAACCATTCAATCAGAAACTTACGATTTTTTGGAAAAATTGGCAGACAAGCTACGTCGTTTGTTAACCCATTCTTACATTGCCAAACAACAAAGCAATTTTTTTCATAGGAAAAAGAAAGATTTGCAACCTGGGGAATGTGTTGTGACTTTGCAGAAAACTATTCATTTGTCATTCAGGATTCCATTCAAGGTTCTCATTGGAATAACGACCAAGTAACGATTCATCCTATTGCTATTTATTACAATGACAATGAGAAAGAAAAATTTATTAATTATGTTGCAATATCAGAATGCTTAAAACACGACACAATAGCCGTTCATTTATTTCAGGAAGGTCTGATCAAATTCCTTAAAGAAACAGTGTTCCTTAAAAAAAATTTTTTACTTCTCAGATGGAGCAAGTGCTCAATATAAAAACAAAAAGAATTTTGTCAACCTTGCATTTCACGGAGATGATTTCGCTGTAAAAGCAGAATGGCACTTCTTTGCAACTTCGCACGGAAAGGGCCCATGCGATGGGCTTGGAGGTACAATTAAAAGATTAGCAGCTCGAGCCAGTTTTACAAATATTGACAATCCAATCAATACCCCGACTACTTTTTATCAATGGGTTCAACAAAATGTTATAAACATAAATAGTGAATTTTTTAGTTCAGAGCAATATAATGAGCACGAGAAAAAACTTAAAGAACTGTTTACTAAAGCAAAAATGATACCAGGTACTTTAGGCTACCATGCGTTTATTCCGTACCATGAGAGACAAATTAAAGTTCATACTACATCATCTGCAGCTGAATCTTTTATAAAAAATGTTTATAAAAATTGAAATTGCTTATTATTTAACTTCTAGTAATGTATTAAAAAAATAAATACTTGTTAACTTTCACACCGTGTACTGAATTATTATTTTGTAAACTAGTGCCATTTAAACTTAAACATACCTGTTATTTAACCAATAACCAAACTGTTATTTAAAAGCTGTTAAAAGTCTAAAAATAATCTCCTGTGCTTGCTTTAAATCTATTTTATTTCATTACTTGAAAAAAAAAATTGAAACTGTACTTTTTCGCGGTACTACAATGGAAAAAATCGGAAAAAATAGAATCCATTCGACTTCCATTCTGAAATTTACAGCTATAATTAAGGTTATATTGAGCTTTAAGAAATATTTTTTTCAGATTTTTCGACTTGTTCGAAGATGGTGGAAAATAAAAATTAAGTAAAAAAACCAAATTTTAAAAATAATAAAAAAAAAACATTTTTAAAATCCATTCAATAGTTTTAGAAAAACATCGGTTTAAAAGTGTTCATGTCGAATGACTTTTAACGATTTTGACGATTTTCAAATGCACATAACTTTTTGAAAAAAATGTTAAATTTTTTCTGGAAACACGTGTTAAATATTTTTTAATGAAGAATACGTACTAAAATTTTGAAAGACAACGGAGACATCAAAGTCAATTTTTACCAAAAATCGTATGGTCTGACATGGAATGACTCATATAGACAAAATGGTGAGAAATTGAGAGATTGAATGACCAACAATACGGTCATGCGCAGTAGATATTTGAGCATTAACCCACCACCGACAGTGGGCGATTGAGTGAAGAGAACCACTCAAGTCGGTCACTCAAACGGCACTATAAAAGGCCAGAGAATCGCTCAAAAGGGGTCAGTCCTTGTGAGCCGCAGAAGTAACCAGTTCTAGTTGAAGTTGCATAAACCCGTGATCGTGCTGCTGAAGTCGACGTCGAAATAATTACTGAAGCATAAAAAGGCAGCGCCATTACAATAAAGGCTACGACAGAGCTGCTGACAGAGCAGCTTCGTATTATTGGAATCATCAACGCCAGCGTTTGTACAGTCAACGATGCTTCAAGCGGGACAGCCGCCTAGCCAATATCGGGGACATCAGTAAATTTCCAAGGGAATCGATCGCAGCACGAGGAAGCAACGGAATTCCGGTCTCGCAAGGTGAGAAGGGTTACAGACAAAGGTCTGTAGCCATCATCGGAATTAAATGGTTAGAGTGCCTGTGACAAAGTAAAAAGAGAACAGGGGCTGATTAGTTTTGCTATATTACTTCTATATAATACCTTCCAAGAATTCCTAAAATTCCCACCAAACCTTTTGATCGTAGTGGTGTCGAGGTATCACACCCTGCCACTGTGTGACTCCACCTGAACGGTATTCTTATCCTTTTCAAGAAAGCGGTAGTGTGGTATCACACTCAGCCGCTATAATCCCATATCATCCTCATACTCTTGGCCTTCAAGACATCTTCCGGAAGGAATTTGGGTATCCAGTTTCGACTAGTGAGTGCGAGGTATCACACCCTGTCACTACGTCAACCGTCAGAGGACGGATTCCAAAGCAAATCAGTCCCACCCGCATACTATTGTCTCCTCCGGCACAAGGTTCGGATCACTACATCGACCATTCATCGGTAGCCCCGCCACGAGACCCAGCACGTCGTTTAGAGAGAAGACAAACCTTCCACTCACCCAGACAGTAGAAACGCCGTGGTCAAACATAATCAAAGGATTCGGTGATATTAAATCCTATTCGTATATTTCTTAGATTAAACTCTATCTTTTATTATTACTCATTATTTAATATTTTCTTTATTACCCTATCTTATATTTATATATATATCTAGTGAAAAGTATCTCACTAGGTCTACTAAACTAAGATAGATTTTTGAATCTTGAATTGCCTGACGAGAATTTAATCTCATCTAAACTTGTTAGTCGTAAGATTTTCCCAACTTATTCAGTAAAATAGATTAAATATTGTAACGATCAATTGAAATATTTGCGTTTGATTTAGTGTCTAACAAAACAAATATTGGAACGACCCTGGACAGCCGTGAGTCTGTCCCAGCTATAGACCCTGGTAAAGGGGATCGTTACAAATTAAAAACATACGTTAATATTAACACCAGTAAATTTTATTACATTTCATCAACAAAACGAAAAAAAAAAATAAATTCTGTTCCCGCCGTGCGGAATTGAACATAGAATTTTTGGTGTCAGTCCATCGCCCTACCCACTGATCCAAAAAGCCTTGCTACTGGTTGCTGACAACTGCAGCTATGTTAACAGGTGCAGTATGTCACAGTATTCTGTTTATAGCCATAAAACAAAAATCTATTAATAGATTATTGTGTTATGCTGCAGCATAGCTTCAGTTGTAATAACTATTGAATTAATTATTCTGCGTAAGGAAGGAGTTTGGCTCGATGCGTAGTGTAGTGACTTCTTAATCGGTGGTATCGGTGGGTGTGGGTTCAAATATCCACGGCAAGCGAAGTTAACATTTTTATATTTGATATTTAATTTAATTCTATGTTATTGTTATAATAAACGCAAGCGGCTAAGAAGCCGAGAAGCCATGAATTTGTAAGGAAAACGATGTTGATAAAAGAAAAATTTGTATTGTTGCCAATTTCAGTCCACCAAAGCAAATTACAGAACGAGAGGAGGCTTCAAAAAAAGGAAAAGAAAAAAAAAAAACCCGGAAAAAGTAATAAATTTGAAATTAAATATTTTTAAAAATAATGCATAAATTAACCAAGTATTTGGTACAACCCAAATAAAAATTGGTAGGTTAACATGTAAAACTTGGGTGTTTTGATGAAGTACTTGGGAGGCTGAAAACTGCCAAAGCCATTTTATAAATTACACTAGGTTTTTTTTTGATTTAACATAAGTTTATTTTCGGTGTATGATTTCGCTCCAGAGTACCTATTGTTTGATGATGGTATGGTGTTGAAAAAGTCTGTTTAATCTTAAGTAAATTGCAAATGTTTTTCATAAGTTCGTTAGTAAATTCTGTTTCGTTGTATGATTTAAGTATTTTGAAGTCTCCGTATTTTAAAATGAATTGTTCAACTTTCTTTTGCAATCAATGGGTGTGCAACTATATATTTTGTTAGTTCGCATTGTATTGTCAAAATGTATCTGTAGTCATTTGATATTCTTAAAGGTTCTACTGTGTCTTGATATTACTTCAAAACTGTTGTTGGGTGTGTCGGTTACTATCATTGGTTCTTTTGTGTGTTTTGTTGGCTTATTTCTTGCACAATAATCACAATTTGTTACGAATTTCTTAACCATTTTACTCATGCTTTTCTATACGCACCTTTGTTTTGACTTTATCAATGTTATCCTTATTCCTAAATGTCCTCCATGTATTGAGTTATGAAATTCGTCAATTAGTTTGCATAAATTATCATTTTAAGCTGAGGATTTCTATCGTTTATTTTAATTCTTGCATATCGCTACCTTAATATAGAAAAGCCCTATCTCAAAGGGCCATAACTCAACATAAAAAGGAAAAATCTTTAAAAAAATAAAGTTCCGTAGTTTCGAATTTTTTGTAAACGAATTTTTTTATTAAAAACTATAAGTGATATAATCATGTTACCATTTTTTCTCGGGGATATTTTTTTTTTTTTAAACTAAAATTAATCATGCCAAAAAATGTTTAATATTATGAATTAAAAATAAACTATTTCTCTACATTACACTAGTCTTTTCTCTATTTGACTAGTCAAATAGAGACTAGAGAAATAGAGATTGACAGAGAGTAGACTAGTCTCTAAATTACACTAGCCTACAAATTCAGGAACATTTTTTTATCCAGAGACCTGAAATACTTATCTAGAAAAGCTTTTTACGCTTATTCTTCGTCTATACTGAGTTTTCCCCTAATAGGTTGAATTTTTGAGATACAGGGTCATTTGCATTTTTTCGACTTTGATCCAGTTTTTCCATTCAAGAAACTAAACTGTTTCATATAATGCAATTATTTGTATGTCATCTGACAGATTCAGAGATTAAAGATGCTATACAATACTGAATTAACCATTTGTATGTGCTGTTTTTTCTCTGAGAAATTTAAGTCCAAAGTTCCGTTAAGTCCATTTTAAGTTTTTGGTTAACAATTTTGATAATGTTTTATGCTATTTTTCAAAGATATTTTAAATTGGTAATTTTTTTATTTAATTTCCTTCATTAATATGCTAATAACAATATGACAGGAAAAAAATGAAAAAAAATAAAACCAGTTTCAAAGCCATTTTGCTCAATCAATTTATAAGAATATTTTGTTTGTAAAAAAAGCAAACTCTTAATATGTACTTAAAAAATTTGTTTAGTTTTCAAACAAAATGTTCTTTGGGGTTCCTCCTTTAATAATAAATTTTCTCGGTATTAATTTGGTTGACCAATCAAATTTCATATTAACATATTTCGATCAATTAATATTTTCCCCCTCAATTATTAGTTTCCAATCGATAAACAAAATTTCTAGACCTGACTTGAGAGAGTCAATGGCATTAGTTCAATTTAATGCTTCTTGTTGCAGTTTAATAAATTCATGTATTTTGTGTGTTACATAAAACTTACTGTCGCGCTCAAACTTGTGCAGAGCGGCAGAGGCGAAAAGGGTGACAAAATGCATTGAACAAGAATTTGAAATTCTGCTATTAAAAAGCTATTGCTATTAAAAAGCATCGAAATTGTTTACATATGCATTGTATGGAAATTTTGTGGATTTCTGATTTGATTGTTTTACACTATTTGTTTATTAAAAAAGGTTAGTGACTTTAAGAGTACACTACACGGCTCATATAACTATTATGTACTTTTTATATAACAATTTTTTATTTCTAGTTTTCTCCAGTCGCCAATAAAAGGACAACATGATTTAACAGATAACGGCGTTATTACAGTTAAATATAGAGACCCTGCATATTCGGCTAGTTTTATTTTTAAATCTATTAGGTTATCCAAAGCCATAGATCCACCAACTGTTTTGGCTCCAGAGAATCGCGGCAATAATTACAAACCTAACATCGGTAAGGAAGGTACTGAAAGTTCTATTTATTTTATTTTAATAAAATTGTTTACTTTAGGATTTAGCAGAAATGTTCCTCAAACCAACATTGGCATGGCAGGACATAGAATGTTGAATCATTATACTGGTGGTGTACAGGATCAAGGAGGTCATGATTTCAGAGGTAAATTATAAAGAATTTTTTATACTGTCAGATTCTCTGAGGAATATACAGGGTCCGCCATCTAACGTTTTTTTTTTCAACTAGTCCTTATTTCGTGAATGGTAACACTTAGCACATGTCTGATTTGACAGATAATTAGTTTTATCCTTCCGCTGAACGAATATGGTTGTGTATAGGCTTGGACAACGCTAGGAAATATTGCCTGCGATCGACTTACAGAAGATACCGATTTTGCCAAAAAAATCATATATTCAGATGAAGCTCATTTTGATCTTGGCGGGTATGTAAACAAGCAAAATTGTCGAAATTGGGGCACAGAAAACCCGCACGCATACATTGAAAAGCCGATGCACCCAAAACGAGTCACTGTTTTGTGCGGATTTTGGTCCAGAGGCATAATTGGGCCATTTTTCTTCGAAAATGAGGAAGGAGTGGCCGTTACAGTCAATGGCCATCGTTATCGGGAGCTGATGTCGTTTGGCCACCTCGGAGCTGCGATTTGACACCGTTGGACTATTATTTGTGGGGTGCTTTCAAAGATAAGTGTTACGCCGACAAGCCAGAGACAATTGACGCTTTAAAGGACAATATTCGTGAAGCCATTGGTGAAATACAGCTGCACACAATCGATAATGTGCTTAAAAATTGGACCGATCGTGTACATTCAAATAAAAAAAGAAATTTGAGAAAATATTCATTAGTTTTTTTATTGCATTTTCAAAAAAAAAAAGTTATTTGGCGGACCCTTTAGTATCCTGTTTATAATTCTCTAATGCGGATCATAACAATCGATTCAAGCACTATTCAGCCTTTATTATTAGATAACTACAGAATTCAATTAATTAAGGGGGCATATAGGTTTCGAATTAAAAAAAAAAAATTTTCCGGATATTTTTTTTCATAGATGGAAAAAAGATATCGTTTTCAAATTTTGCACACATATTTATTAATATTTAAAGAATACAAACAATTTTTTGAAGCGGATTTTGACGTTATTTGATTTTTTTTTTTTTAATGCTAAAAATTTACAGTGTCCAAGATATCACCAGTCTGGAACATCTGAGGGAAAAAAACACATAATTAATCCTTGTTTAAGTGGCTGTCGTCTGAACTAGGATATTTTTTCCGCCGAAAAAAACAAAATGGCCGCCATTTGAAAAAAATGGATTTTCGAGGTTACAAAATCGTCCGCCATTTTGTTTTTTCCGATGGAAAAATTTATTCTAGTTCAGGAGATAGCCACTTAAAGAAGGATTAATTTGGTTTTTCCCCCTTCAGATGTTCCAGACTGGTGATATCATGTACACCATCAATTTTTGGCATTAAAAAAAAAATCAAAAAACGTCAAAAACCGCTTCAAAAATTCTGAAATTTTTGTATTTAAATGTTAATAAGTATGTGTGCAAAATTTGAAAACGATATCTTTTCACCTTCTATGAGAAAAAATTCCCCGAATGAATTTTTATTTTAAAATTTGTAACCTATATGCCTCCTTAATGCAATAATTACGGGGCATTAAATACAAGAATATAAAAGAAATCTTTGAACCGCATAAAATATCCTTTTGACTTGCAAATATAAAAGTCGAAGTTGTAGCAAAGATTTTACTAGAGTGTTTGAATCAAGATTAATTTATATTTAATCTCGTTATTTTATGGTTACTGATCATAGAAATTATATTCTCAGATCTGGCAGCTGGCCGTTATAGCAAGGAGTAAGTAATTTTGTACTTATTACTAGTAAGGAGTAATCTTTTTTTTAATTCAGATAGGATGCAAACGAATTCACATGAGTATCATCTTTTTCAGTTCTGATCAGCATGATCATTTTCTTCTCGGTTGTATGACTCCATTTTATCCTAAGAAACGAGTGGTATTTTCTAAAATAAGTGGGAGAACCAACTAGAACTTTAACTTCGATTACGTTAACGTTAACTGGCCTTAGCTACAAAAATTGTTAACTCGTATTCCCAAACTCAACCTTAGATATTTAGCTTTGACAGTTCGTTAACAATATCTTAACGTATCTGTAGTTAGCTTAACAACGTATTTTAAGACGTTAACCATACAAATGCCAACGTTAAGCGTAAAATAAGGTTTTTTTTGTGATGTTTTAACTAAATATTTTTAATAAAGATCCAAATATTTATGTCAGCATGTTCCTTCGCTGCTTCGGCTTGTTGCTTCGGCTTGCATTTTTAAGCATAAAAAAACATTAAAACACATCTTGTTGCAAAAAACTGTGTACTCACCGATATAGCATTCCCTTGTTGCGTTGTTATAGTTGCAAACTGTATGCACAGTTGGATTGGAGAGCAAAACGTTGGGCACCGTTGAAGTGGAGAGCAAAACGTCATTTTCGTCTGACTCCAAGGCGATTTGCAAATGCTATACCAAAAATAACTTATGAAGAATACTTCTAATAAATTGTTATATAATATAGCTACCTCTTCTTCCGGAATGCTGTCAGCGCAGGTGCTGCTCCCTTCCACATATTGCGGCCCAAGGATACCCAACACCCGCATATCCAACTCTGTGAGCGCAGATAGGGACAAGGGCTTCCCACCCGTCGAGGCCATTTGCTTCCTGCGCTCTTGCGCCTTTACCGACGTCCGGCATTTGAGATCACGCCATGCCTATAATGAAAAAATTACGTTTTAAAATAGGTATTAGACTTGCATACTATTTTGCTTACCATACAGTGCCACAAACTTCGCTTCTGCCAAACCAGTATTGGAAACGAAGAAGCCCAGCATCAGCTTATATTGTTTTGCTTTTTTTTTATTTATTTTAGTCTTCTTTAAATTTTTGCAAATTCAAGCTGTCAAATGCCAATACTGCCATATTTTCAATATTTGTTAACAATGATTACGCTAACTTTATTAATGCAACTCTTAGCAAATATTGTAGCTAAGCATAGGTTTGGGAATACGGCAGTTGTTACTGCAAGCTATAAACGTTGTTCGTTAACTTTAGCGATTGTAGCACGTTAACATTTTGGGAATCCCGCTACTGGATGATACAACGTATGCACCACCAAAAGTTTAAATATCACTTAAATAAAAACTCAATAAAAACTATAAATAAAAACAGTGTGTTATATTTCACAGAAGAAAAACACTTACGAAATTTTGCCAGCGTTAAAAGATGTTATCTCTGCAGCATGCGTGTAAATTTTGCGTGTATGCGTGCGTGCTTGTACTCGGCGTTTATAATATGCTTTATTTTGTTAGATTTTGCTTCGGCCTTGGTCGACAAGCAACGCGGGCATGGTTGGTTGTTAGTTCACTGTTATATCTCATAAATGCAATTTTGCATTCAGTTATTTTAATACATCCGATTTTTGATGTTTGTATAGTAAAATTAAATTTATGTTGGCTATTTCGTAGTTAAGGTTATGCATTTTTATACCACAACGCGTACAGCGTAAGGGGTATATTAACTTTGTCATTCCGTTTGTAACGCCAATAAGGAAACGTGGCAGGTATAGAAAAGTGTATATATTTTTGATCAGCATCATATTCCGAGTCGATTTCCGTGTGTCCGTCTGTCCGTCCGTATGTCGGTCTGTGCGTCTGTGTTCACAATTACAGCCGTATTTTTAAAGCTATCGCGATGAAATTCAAAATATAAGCTTCTCTCTAAAAAATGGAGGTCAAGTTTGAGAATTAGCCAAATCGGATGAAAACCACTCCTGCCTCCCTCCCATACAAAGTGACTTTATTTTAACAGAAAAATCTCTTTAAAATCCACAAAAATTAAAGAAATGCCTTGAAAATACGCATAAGCTTCGATATTTAATATAAACCATTTTTTATGAAATTTGGCGAAATCGGATGAAAACTACGCCCACTTCCCCTACAAAGTGCCTTTATTTTAAACGAAAAATCTCTTAAAACTCCTGTAATTTTCACGACTGATAAACTTAATATTATGATTTTAAACACTACTGTTTTTATAAAAAATGGAAAAAATGGAAATCGGAACAACGTTAAGCTTCGCTTGTACGAAAACGATTGACTACAAAAACTTTATTTGGCTAAGGCCGAACTTTAGGATCAATACATATATAAAAATTACATTTCAAAAGAGAGGGAGTGAGAAGCACTCCCACATAAAAAAAAACTAATGCAAATCAGCCGCTGTACAGAAGGTACAGGGCTGTCCTAAGTTGACCAACAAATATAAGTTTACATTCGTAAACATGCCGCCCGCCTTGCATGACTGCAACTACCAGACCCCTTGTCCGGTCAAAATCCATCCGAAGATGGAGCTTTGGGCAAACGGCATGCCTGCGGTTGTCGGGAGGCTGCCAGGCTGCATGCGGGAGTACACGTCGATACCCAGGCGTATATAAACGGGCCCTTCTAAAATGATTTGTAGAAGAGCGGATCGGCTAAGTTGATGTTCGGGAAACTGCCGAATCCTCTCGTCCAGATCCCTCGATGGAGTGACGACTTTCAATCGACGCTCGACCCTAGCTGTCGTCTCAATGCGCTGGTTGGCGCCGTACTGGCCATGCAGGACCAAGGTGCACATTTCGCAGCCATCGACGCGATGAATGGGCAGCTTCCACCTGGTGACAAGCTCTTGGGCGATAAGCGTTTGCGGAAGACATGCATCTAGGATTGCTCTTCCCGACACAGACATCCCTCTGGAGACCGTACGCACCATGACAGTGGGGAGCAACGAAACGAGCTGTTGATAGGGCGTCACTGGCGGCCGTTCATGTGGCGATCGCTTCGGGAAGTCGTCCCTAGCCGAAGACGCATGTGGTGCTATCGACCGCGATCGTGTTTGCGCTGGAGGCCGCTTCGGGAAATGGTCCCTCGTCACAGCCGCTGTTGGTGCATGCGACTGCGGTCTTCTAGAAGAGGTGGACCACTGCGGGAAAGAGTCCCTAGCCGATGACGCTGGTTGGTCAATTGACGGTGGTCGCTTAGAGGAGTTGGACCACTTCGGGAAAGAGTCCCTAGGCGAGGACGCTAGCGGGTCAATCGCCCGCGGTCTCTTGGCTTTAGAGCGCTTAACGCGAGAATGCGATCTGCCGGTTCGCACTCGTGAACGCGAATGCAGCAGACTATGATGGTCGTCTCCACAATGACGACACCGATGAGGGCTGCGGCACTCCTTCCGCATGTGTGACGCTGAGAGGCATTTTGAACAGTAGGAGTACATCAGTATTGCTCTCAACCGCTCTTCGAGATTCATTGCCAGAAACTTAGCGCACGCTGACAGGTTATGCTCCAACGAGCATACACGGCACATCGGTGGTAACTTGGAGTTGTCGCGGCTAACAACGCAGGCCACGCTTTACGGAGTGCTCCTGCCTGCACTGGATATCGGTTCAACCACCGGTGGAGCGATAGCGACGACTTCTTCAGGCTCGACAGCGATGAAAGCGATAGGGCTGGGAACAGGGGTGCGCTCACGCACAGTCTCAACTTCACTGACAACCATCTCCGTGTCGGTTTGAAGCAGGAGATCTTCAAGAAGTGCGGCAGTGGTCTCCTCAGCAGACATTCTGAAAAGAGAAAAAAGAACAAAACAAAAAGCACAAAAAAAAAGGGTATAATTAAAAGAAAACGTCATTGGTGCTACCTGGTTGGAAGTGCGACGAGCTTAACTATGGGTCGCGTGATGCAAGCTCTCTCGATTCGAATGTCGTCAACCCGAATTCGCTTATCACTACCCTGATAAATACGTATGACCCTGCCTAATCGCCATTCATTCGCAGGCAGATTATCTTCTTTGACAACAACAAGGTCGTAGACAGAGAAGTCCTACTGAGGAGTTTTCCACTTAACTCGTTTATGCATCTCTTTTAGGTACTCATTAGGCCAGCCCGGGATCGCACTGGAATTTTCAAACCGATTTTTTTATTTGTGCCGGGGGTCAAAAGTGTTTCATTGGACATCAAAATGATTCCCTTAAAATTTTATTCAAATCAGACAACTAAAAACCACCGCTCAACGCAGTTAAAATTGACCACTTTGGTCAAAATTAAATTTTTTCCAATTTAAAACTCCAATTCGTGTCTCTTAGTAGCAAAACTTACTTCAAGAGCATTTTAAATTTATAGATAATAAGCCAAAAATAAGCACAATACAATAAAAGATTAAGACATTAGGAGGATTTTTTCTTAAAATGAGCAAAAAAATAAGAAACTTCTAAAATGTTCCATTGTTTGGTTTTTTTTTATTTTTAATGAACAAACTATTTGAGATAGGTAAATGAAGTGTTCTACACTTTTTTTCTTGAATTTTAAACACATCTATCAATACAAAAACTTAAAAAAAAGTTAAAAGATTAATTAAAAATATTACATTAATTCAATAAGTCTGATTTTTTGTGTGATGGATGCTGAGAACGGTATGATTCGATCACTTGCAGAATATACTGCTTTGTCTTTTCATCACGAGTTAGAATCGAGTTGTACTCGGTCATCATTTGCACGCCCCTTTCTGCTGTATCATTTACAACGTGCAACCCTTTGCAAAATTCAGCGCCATCTTTAAATTCCTGCAGGGAAGTCCAAATGGAAGGGTCCGACGCCATAAATTCAGTAGCAAGTCCAAATCTTTTTAAAAAAAAAGCTGTCGTACTCGTAACGAAGTCGCTGACATCCTTTGATACAAAAGATTCCAGATATTTTTTTTTCTCCTTTATAATCAAAGTAATTGGCTTGTATTGATCCAACTTTCGCGGTGGAAGTGATAGATTTTCGACCATTTTTCTTTTAATTTCTATAGAAATATCAGGATCGAAAAAAGCCATGGCAATAGGCTCTTCGTTCAGATACCAGGTATGGTTAAAGATTTTATCTAAAATAGCGTCTGATATCGCTTGATCGGTGCTAGCATAGGTCCAGGCGTCTTTAACAACCTGCAAATCCTGGTTGGCTGCTGCTGGGCCATCCGTACAACCGAACCAGTTCTTTATGTAAAATATTATCAAAAATATGCATATATCTCTAATTTTCTCGAGGTGGCCTATTTCAAATTGGAATTGTTTTCGATAAATGAATATTTTTATTGAATATATTGCTTTCGCCATCCATCGTGCGTGCGATGTGGCGCCTGGTCGGTGGGCAGTAAATTTTGAGTTTTTCTCGCCTAAGAAAAGAAGAACGAGTTCCAAGAACTCTTTATAGTCTCCTCGACTGTGTGACCTTTGCAACTGTTGGCGGCAAAATCTTATAACGCTTTTTCAGTGTCAGTTGCGATTTTTTTCCGGACAATCTTATCTTCGAGGTCGTTTGCGTACTTTTTCGGATTAATTTTGCCATCGTCCCATGCTTTTTGGAACCTTTGGAACATTATCCCTGCGGGTCCTTTTGTTTGGCCAAACTTGACATCAAAAACATTTCTCAATATTATTTCATAAACGTGATGCCGACAGGCGAATTGCAAGAGCTCACGGCCTATCATTTTTTCAAGGAACTGACAGGCTCCATTCTTCCATCCAGTATTGGTGGAAGTTGTATCGAAACACAATCCTTGAATTTTGTCGAGAACACCCCATTCGCTTAAGCTTTTATAAACGGTCTCCGCAATCGATTTTCCAGTACCACTTTTGCATATTGGAACGCCTAGCAATTTTCAATGCCTTTCGTGGTAACAATTATTGGTAGTCGTTCCACTTTTTCGTAGCCCGTTAATGCCGGTAATAGTTTACCATCGAAATGCACTAATAAGCCTTTAATTTCTTGCAACTATAGCAAAATAAATAAAATACATATATAAATACAAAGATATATCTTTTGACTGACCTTATTATAAATTTTCAGCTATGAAATAAAGAGAACCCAATGTTATGGATAAGCAAACTCGATTCACAAGCTTATATGAGTATTTACCAGATGTACTCATTTCACAGCTGAGTTTTTCAGCTGTTTTACTTACGTTTTTTTGAAAATCTGCCTTAGTTTTTCCTGCGATTTCTTCTCGCCATTCAGCTCGATATTTTTGAATCGTTGTGCGACTTAGCTTTAGATGTTGTATGTCATGTCCAAGGGCATCAGCAATAGCACTAATTAGGTGCATGGCGAAATAATCTGATAATTTGCATTTGTCCAAAGCGGCAGCAATTCTTGGCGTTAGCAAGTTGATTGTTCGTACTCTTAATTTCTTCGCTGTGTTGTGCACAGTAGTATTTTGGATCTCATCATTGTCACTGAATTCATTTTCGCTCTCAGAGTCATTTTCGTCATTCAATTCGGACAAATGGAAGTCAGCACCATTGACTATTGTGATTTTTAGTAATACTGAATGGATGCCGATATTTAAGAACTATTTTTTAGAAATTACTTACTGGTTTGTTGAGATTGTTGTATTTCCTCATCGTGTCTTTGTTTGCGTTGTTGCTCCAATCCTAGGCGTTCCTTTTTCCTTTTTTCCCTAGCTGCTAATACTGCGTCGATACCAATCATACAACCTGGACGGCCCTTTTGTCTCTGCTTTAACAAAAATTTCTGGTCTTCTTCATATTGAAGCATTGTCAATGCGTTTCCATGGGCGATATCGAACAAATCATCAAGATCATCTACGGATTGTTTTTCCTTTTCCTGTTGCCTTGAAGTTTTTCTAGAAGAGTTCTTTCGTAAACTTTCCCACAGTGTATGTAAATCGACTAGTTTCCGAACGACTCGATCTGCTTTTTGTGTGGGTATCTGTGCTTTTTCCCAAAAAACCATTGCTTCTTTCACCGTCAAAATAGCACTTTCTCTTACACTAATAACTTCCTTGAGCGTGCGAATGTTGAAAAACAAAACTTTTAAAACTTGGCGCTTTGATGGCAATTTCGATCCTGTGATGTTGAATGCAACCGACCCAATCAAATATACATTCAAAAGGTGATCAGAACGAAGTGAAGGTTTCGTTAAATTAGACATTTTCACTATTTACACAAATTTTACACAAAAGAAAAGACACGTCGCCACCGTTAGGATTTGATTTGAAATGCTTTTGAATAGAGATGTCAATCAAAAACAATCGAAGTATGCAGTTTCTGTTACTTTTCAAATGCCATTTTCTAGTGATGAGAAAAACTGGCGAATACATGCGAGTACATATAAACAATCGATTGAATTTTATCATTTTTCATAGTTCATTTTTGTTGTTAATATTTCATATATAATTTGTTACTTTCTTTCATTAGATGCAAATATTTATTGAGTTTAACAAAAAAAAAATGTGAGTTACATGAAATGTCCAAGAAATGTTTTTCTTTTATATGGGAAAATGACGCTTTTACTATATTTCTTATCCGATTTTGCTTTTTTATAGTTTTTTGCAAAGGAAATTATTTCTTTTATCGCTTAGGTATGTAATTGATATGGTTTAATTTATTTCAGTCTTATTTGTCTTTTGAATACCTATGGTGAGTTCTAATTGACATATTGGATACGCTTTATGGAATTTTCCCAACATTCCTGATTTTTTTCAAGAACAGGAATCAGCAAACATTTTAAAATTTCAAACGTCAAAACCGGTCCGGGGAGTGTATTGTGACGACATTAGTTTGACAGCATCGCGTACTATGTAAATTATGGACCGGTAAAGGTTTAGGATTAGTCGAGGAGCAAAGTCTTATATATTGATGCCATTAGATGTGTTTTAGGTTGAAGAAAAATAGTGTAGAATATTTAATTAACCTATCTCAAATAGTTTGTTCATAAAAATAAAAAAAATAAAAAAAATTTAAATTTTTAGAATTTTCCTATTTTTATGCTCTTACTATGAAAAAAACCTAATAATGACCACATTTTTCATTGAATTTTGCTCATTTTTGGCTAACGGCAAGGTTTTTATATCTTGTATCGATAAAAAATGCAGTTGAAATAAGTTTTCAAACTTAAAGGCACAAAAATTTAATTTTAATTTAAAAAAACCCAAATTTTGACCAAAATTGTAAATTTCAACTGCATTGAGCGGAGGTTTTTGGTTGTCCGATTTGAGTAAAATTTTAAGGGAATCTTATCTTATCTTATCTTATATCCAATGGAACATTTTTGGCCCCCGGCACAAACGAAAACAAGAAATTTTTTTCTCCGGGCTACTCCAGTACTCATTCTTCCATCTGCTACAAAAGTGTTGATGCATAGCCTTGACTCGTTGCCATCGATTAACAATAGTCAAGGGTTAATCAGCTATCTCTGGTTCGGCTGGGGCTAGCAGAGGACCGCCGATCAGGAAATGACCGGGAGTAAGAGATTGAAGATCGCAAGGGTCCTCAGACATAGCGGTAAATTGCCGCGAATTAAGGCACGATTCGACTTTATTCAGCAATGTTGTAAATTCTTCAAAAGTGTATTTCATATTTCCGGCAATCTTTTTAAAATGTGTTTTGAAACTCTTGACTCCAGCTTCCCACAGGCCACCCATATGGGGGGAACCAGCTGGAATAAAGTGCCAAGCAAGGTCTTGGCATGCGTGCTGAGCAAGAGCTGCTTCGATCGAAGCATTCATAAAGGTAGTAAAATCTTTTTACAAAATGTTGGAGGCGCCAACAAAATTAGTTCCGTTATCGGAATATATATTTGCTGGGCAGCCGCGTCGGGCGACGAATCGCGAGAACGCTGCTAAGAAGGTAACGGTTGATAAATCACTTGTGGCTTCCAAGTGAATTGCTTTAGTGGAAAAGCAAACAAATAGGCACACATAGCCTTTGCTTATTCGACAAGATCTACCAATATCTTTTATAGCTTTTTATGTCGAATGGGCCAGCAAAGTCAATGCCAGTTGATGAGAATGGCCGAGATATAACGGTTCTTTCTGGCGGAAGAGCCGCCATGATTTGTGTCCTCAACTGTTTTTTGTAAATAACACAAGTTTTGGAACTGTATATGGTGGTCTTAATCAAGTTTCTAGCACGGGAAATCCAATATTGCGTTCGGATCAACCGAAGCATTATTTGATTTCCACCATGAAGTGAAATTTCATGGATGAACCGTACCAAAAGGCGAGAAAAATTACAATAGTATGGTAATATAATTGGATGTCTTTCATCAAACGATAAGTTCGGTGAGGAGGCAAGCCGCCCGCCAACACGCAATAAATTATCGGAATGTAAAAATGGATTTAAATCGAGTAAGGAGCTCTTCGAGCTGATTGGTTGCTTGGTGTCCAAATGATGGTAATCAGCTGGAAAACTGATTTTTTGACACATCAGCATTAGACGAGTCTTAACTGCTTTTATTTCCGCATTATCAAGACATGTCGATTTTTTGGAAAAAGACGCACGAAACAGTGGATGGGTGCGGAAGAAGAAACGATAAACTTACGTTTATTAGTTACCTAAGCACTCTTAACGCACGCGACAAAGAGGAGAATCGCTCTAGTACATCGTCATATTCCGAGAAGTAGGCGAAATTAACGCTGACGGATTAACGTTCGAGCCGAGTATCCACATCAGTAGGCAAAGAAGATGTTTGCCAGGAGAAGCGCTCACGTGAAAGCCAAGATGGCCCATGCCACCAGAGAACATTTTTTGCAAGATCTTGGGGCGTAACGGCGCGTGTAGCTAAGTCAGCTTGATTTTCATGAGATTCTACATGAAACCAATTTCTGCCACCGATCCTTTCAGATATTTTTGTGACCCGATTGGCCACAAAGGTAGTCCAAGAACACGGTGGCTTGCAAAGCCACGCGAGGACTATTGTTGAGTCTGTCCAGTAAAACAATTTATGTCTGTCTGTCTCGATATGTGATAAGAGAGTATCGACCATCTCAGCGAGTAGAACGGCACCACATAACTCAAGACGAGGTAGAGAAACTGTCTTGACTGGTGCAACCTTCGTTTTTGCATAAAGCAAGTGAGAAAGAATACAATCATTTTGCTTCACGCGGATGTATATCGACGCTGCATAGGCCTTTTTTGAGGCGTCAGAAAATGCATGAAACTCGACATCCTTATTAGGCGAGAAGTCGACATAACGTGGTATGCGGATATCATTTATGTGCTCGTAATCCTTCAGAAAAGTTTGCCACGACTGGAAACTTGAAGCGGTTATGTTCTCATCCCAATCAATATTATCTAGCCAGATACGCTGCATAAGGATTTTTGCTGTCACCACAATAGGAGCCAGCCATCCTGCAGGATCAAAAAGTTGCGCTATTATTGAGAGGACTTCACGTTTTGTGTAGGAAGACTTAATAGCTAGGCGCTGTGCAGAAAAATAAAACAAATCGGAAGTGGCATTCCATCGCACTCCCAAAGCCTTAGCGCAGCTGGCGTCTTCTTGGATTCTTGGATCTTGGATGGCTTGCAGTCCACTTTCGCATGGTGAAGCCAGCTGTAGATAATGCAGATATCAGCTGACTTCTAGCTTCATTTGCACTATCTACCTCATGGGCTCCAGCCAGAGCATCATCGACATATAGAAAATGTCGCAAGATTTGAGCAGCAAGAGGAAACTGGGTACGCACATCACCTGCCAAGCGAAGCATGGTTCTAATGGCTAGGAATGGTGCACAATTTACCCCAAAAGTCACAGTTTTTAGTTCGAAATCCTGAATTTCCTTATTAGGAGAATTTCTGTGCAGGATTCGTTGGTAAGAAGAGTGCTTTGGATCAACAAGTATCTGGCGGTACATTTGTTGGATGTCACCATTGAATACGTATTTAAAGAATCGCCATTTTAGGATCAAAATCTGCTTGGAGAACGGGTCCTGCGTGCAAGACGTCGTTTAAAATGGCACCATTTGAGGATGCACTCGATGCATTAAATACGACACGAAGCTCCGTTGTAGTACTTTCTGGTTTTAATGCGGTGTGGTAAATAGTAGTGAGATGGAGAACTCTCGAACTTTGGTGGCGACACTTTCTTCATATGATCCAGCTTTAAATACTCTTGAAGCACTTCATCATACTGTGACTTGAGGTCAGGATTTTTTGTCAATCGAAGTTCACCTCTAATGAATTGCTTAAAGGCGATGCTTCGAGAGAATCCTAATCTAGTTTTATCTGGAAAATAACCTTCCTTATATACCTTAATATATCTTCCTTGAGCATCACGTTTGGTAGTTTTGTGGTAGTTTTCCTTACACAACTGATCAGACTCCGTTATAAATTGCTTCTTTGGAAGTTCCTCCAACTCCCAAAAACGTGCGATCTGCTCATCGATCGCAATTTCGTTATAAAACGAGAAGCATGTCGTAAAACTGGATATGCCGTTATGTGGAATAGAGCCTGTAAATATCCAGCCAAATACCGTTTCTTGGGCTAAGAGTGACCCAAGAACATTTCGTTGAATTTCATCAAGAATAATGGAAGGGTACATATCACCACCGATGAGTACATCTATTTGATCGCTTCTAAAGAAATGCGGATAAGCCAATTGCAAATCCGGTAAATTTTTGCATAAAGAAGAATCGATGCAGCATGAGGGCATATTTCCAGTTAAGAGTGACAGCACAAAAGCTGTAGCTTCTATTTGAAATTGCCTATTCTTAGGTGAGCTAAGAATAATATCGCAAGCCCTTGAGACTTGCGCTGACACTGCATTGTTAAGTCCCGAAACCTGTGCATTCACAGCTCTAGTGGGTAACTTTAAAAGGTTCTGCAATCTTTCTGAGACAAACGTACCTTCTGAGCCGGAGTAAATTAGAGCTCTGGTCGTGTACGCTGTTCCTAGGTGACACACCGTCACCATTGCAGTTCCAAGTAAAACATTTTTTGTACTTGAAGAAAAGCCTGATTGTATATCATTCGAAGTGGACTGTATTTGGGCTGAATGCGATTGGGTATTTGAGCCCGTAAGGTTTGAACGCAAATTCGAACTGCTCGAGTCAACACTCGAAGCAGAAGCTGAATTCGAATCGCGATGCAAGAGAGTATTGTGACGTTGTTTGCACATCACGCATGTGTACTGACTCTTGCAATTTTTGGCTTGATGCGCGCTGGATAAGCAGTTGATGCAAAAGTTGTGTTTTCGGACAACTGTTGTCTTTCTTTGGCATCCATTCTTAGAAAAGTTGGGCACAAATGTAGACCATGCTGTTCTGTGGTACAGAGCTTACAATTTGCCTGGGAAATTTTTAATTGGTAATTATTTACCCTTTTACCAGGTACGCTGCTCTGATGTGATCGTGAAGTGGAGTGATTGAAGGTTGATGGCAAAGATATTTGCCTGGATATCGCACCGCTACCGCTGCGAATATCTGATACGGTTTCAAGTGTTTGAAACCGGTGTGTGAGAAAAGAATCAAGATCTGCCCACCTGGGAACTTCGTTTTTGTCTGTGATTGACTATTCCCACAATGAGAGCGTGATCTCAGGCAATCGCGTAGAACACAAATACACAAAAATTGCATCCCAATTATCAATTGCAATTTTATGCAAGTGTAGTGCATAAATGCAACTATTTATTTCACGTGGAAGCTTTTGAAGTTCAATGCCTGATTCTTTTGGCACATTGGGCAAATTAGAAAAGATTTTGAGCTGGCTATTAACAAGGATACGTTTGTTTTCGTATCTATCAGATAAATCTTGCCAAGCTTGGACAAAGCCGTCATTTGTCAAAGGCGGTTTTCTTATTATTTCCTTTGCTTCGCCACTAGTTTTTTGGTTGAGGTGGAAAAGTTTTTCCACCGCAGTAAGGCGCGTGTTGTAGATGTAAATGGCCGTAAACATGTCCCTGAATGACGGCCACGACAGGTAATCACTGGTGAAAACCTCTGTATCGCAGGGCGGCACATGCATCCTGTGACCAACTGCTATTCCTGTATCTGAAGCAGTGGCTTGCTCAGTTGGCTTTGTTTGAGAGAGCTCAGACATTTTTGCTGCTGCCCTTATGTAGACTTCCTCAAGCTCAGTTTTATCATTGAACTGATCCAGGCAAACTTCGTAATGCGCTTTGACTTTTTTTCATGGCGCTTTAAGCTCTTCGCTTTGGAAGGCTAATGAAAAAACATCATGAGCTTGAACAGCATTAAAGTTTGTTTCAAACTCAAAAATGGCGTCAGACGCCTGAATAAATTGCTTGCTTTGTTCTTACTCTGGTACTAATATTGTTGTTATGAAATTCAAATTCAAATTTAAATTAATATCAAAAAAGTATTTCGTATTTTATTAATTTAATATAGGAATTATTTTTGAATTTAATTCTATTAAATATTTGGAGCATAAATTTTAATTTTTTTATTAAAATATATAATATAATAATTATTCAAATACAATTTATTTTTACACTTTAGTATTATTTAACCAAAAAGTTATATTTTTTCTTTTTTTTAATATATATCTCGAATTATAACGAATTTAAATTTGAATATGAAAAAAAAATTGACTAAAAATGTACCACTCCGTCCCACTGTGCGCAATTTTTTCGATTGCTAATTGTGCGTTGCTGACCCACTGTGCAATATTATTGTGCTCACAGTGCTGCGCTAGAGCGAAAGTTAAGCTGAGACGCACAATTAACGTTGGTGATTTTTAAGCATAAGCTGCTGTCTCAGCTTTGATCGAATGCGACACAAAGTGGAATGCAAAAATGCACTGCAGTTAGCTTAAAATACACACGCACACGAAAAAATTACTCTTCGCGGAAAATTGTTTTTGGACAACAAAGCGGTTTAGCTATGTACTTTTTTTTTTTTTAACTGAACGCTGAAACTCGCACTGCAAATTGAAACATTTGCACTTAATTTTTTTTTTTTTTAATTACAATTTACCGCGAAATTATGACGTTGTAATATGAAAAACACACTTTAAGAAACAAAAAAACAAATCTCGAATCGCGTATTTTCCCGAACCGGGAAGCCAAAGCACCGACGGGAAGCACCAATTTAGTCTTCTTAATAATAAACTAAATATAAATTGAAATAAAAAATTTACCTTGTATTTTCCGTGCAAATAATAGGGGTTGTTTTTTTTATCTTTTTGCTGTTGCTGGATATGTTTATGTTGATACTAATAGACTGGTTGTTGGCGGCTTCGCTGCTTTGTTTTTTTTTTTTTTTTTAAATTGTATTTAGATTATGTTTTTACACTCGCGACCGAGCGAAACAAATTTTTTTAAAAAACGAAAACGCGTTTATAACTCAAAAAACGGCTCAAGAAGGACCATGTAATTTTCACGACTGATAAAATTAATATTATGATTTTAAACACCACTGTTTTTATAAAAAATGGAAAAAATGGAAATCAGAACAACGTTAGGCTTCGCTTGTAGGAAAACGATTGATTACAAAAACTTTATTTGGCTAAGTCCGAACTTTAGGATCAATACATATATAAAAATTACATTTCAAAAGAGAGGGAGTGAGAAGCACTCCCACATAAAAAAAACTAATGCAAATCAGCCGCTGTACAGAAGGTACAGGGCTGTTCTCAGTTGACCAACAAATATAAGTTTACATTCGTAAACAACTCCAAAAAAATTAGTTCGAAAAAAAAGTTCGAAGTGATTTCACGTGTTTTTATCCGCTTTGTAGTAAGGGGCCGTTCATAAACTACGTTACCAATTTAGGGGGAGGAGGGGGTTTTGAAAGCACTACGATAAGTAACGAAAGGGGTGGGGGGAGGGGAGGGTTCCAGATATTGTAACGTTACCAAAAATTTAAAAAAATTCGACAAATTCTTATTAATCTTAATCGGGTCCTTGTGTTAATTTTACACACTTCAACTTCAAGCTGATATTTTTTTAACATAAGTTCATTAAATCGAGATAAGATTGGCTCAATTTAAAAATCGTATGTAAAATGTATGTTTTTGAATTTTTTTCCACGGTAGATGTCGCTGCTTGCGTACAGAAAAAATTTCCTTAAGAGGTCCTTGTGTGTAATATTTACACACTATGATGTTGGCGCGCATACATATCTCACTGTTCTTCTGCTTTATTGTTATTCTTTGTTTTACAATAGATATAATCAGCCGTATTCGTAAAAATATTTTAAAACAGCTTTCAAACTTTCTTTAGTTAAAACGCTGTTTAAAGTTAAAATGCTCTTTTAAAGCGTTGTATTCATCAAGGTTCATTAATACAGGTTAAGTCACTTGAGAGAAGCTCGGTCGAACTGTCAGAATGGATAAAAGGAAATCAAGAAAAAAAAAACCTGAATATGTACAATTTTTAGCTAACAGCTACTTTGACAGTTCGAGCAAAGGCAGAAAAAGAGTGCTTTTCTCTCAAGTGACAACCTATATTAATGAACATTGGTATTCATAAACGAGTCTTAAGAGTCTTACAGCTAAAGTGAGAATATTGATGCTTTAAAATAGGAACAGTTGTAATTTTCGTTAGTGACTGTGATAATTATAATGACATTTGCTTAAAAATTAAAAAAAAAATGTATAGTTTTGTGAATTTGATATACTGGCAGGCATTTGTTTAAGGCCCAGTTTCAAGTTTTTGAGTAAAAAAACGGACTTTTTTGACTGTATTTTTTTATTTTATTAAATATCAAAATAATTTTTTATTTTTAGTTAAGTCTTAAATTATTTTTGGTTTTTTTGCATCGATAGTTATGGTTATACAGCGTGTAAAAGTTGAGGTCGCGAACGAAAGGTCTCTTGCGGATATTTACTCTCCAGGGAGCGAAAAACAAAAAAGGTTGTTTTTAGAACAGTTTTGTCTTCTGAGTGAACCGACAAAAAGTTTAAAATTAAAAAAAATAAAAAAAAGCCACATAAATTAAAAAAACCCAATTCTTCGTGAACGAAATCGGACCTTATAAATTAAATACTAAGAAAAAAAATTTACGTTTTATTTGATTTTGACGGTTCACTCAAAGCGTATTTAATTTTTAAAAATAATAAAACTAGATCTGAGTTAATCGGACGAATTCTTTTCGAATTAAAGTGCAAGCTGTTTCAAAAAAATCTCATTTCGAGCTTACTTTGTGAGCGTTTACTACTCATAAAAACTCACACATCTCTTAAACGGCTTCGAAATTTATTCTGAAATTTTTACACATTCTTAAGATGTTTTTCAAAACAATAAAATAAAAAAAAAATCGGAAATTTTCAATTCAAAATTCAAACTGGGCCTTAAAATTTTGTTTACCTCTTAAAAATACATCTGCCCATAGCAACTGCCAAACCAACACAATTATTTTTATTTATTTATTTGTTTTGATATTTGTTTGACACAAAATGAGAAGATTGTTCTCAATTGAGAACATTAATATTTAAAATAGCTTTGTAGGAGGTTTACAGAAGGTTTGTTGCTATTTTAAAATTCTCTCATTTGTGAAGCTGTTACAAGAGGTTTTTTCGTTATTGAACGTTTATGAATAACGTTTTTAGGCATGTGTCTTATAAAGGGTTTACAAGAGGTTTGCAACTTTTTATGAATACGGCTGAATATATTTATGTTGTCAACAGACGCGTAAATATTTTGTTTGGTGTTTTATTTGAAAATTAAAATAAAAACAATGGATTTTTCTTATTTCGATGAGTATGGAAGTGATGAGAGTGGTAATTATAATTCAGATAATGACTTTGTAGCAGAGAACAATAACCATATAGTGATGATGAGTACGACAGCGATGATTCCGACGCCAATTTTGTCCAACAGGAGACAAGAAAATCGGCTGTTGTTAATCTTAATATTAATTTCCTGCTGTCAAAAGAAAAGCAAATTTGAATGGAAGAAATGTTACGTGTGATAATTTTTTCACATCTGATCCGTTTGCTATGAAATTAAAGCAAAGACAAATGACTATGGTGGCACGATTTGTAAGAATCGAAAGGAAATTCCACCTTCGATCCTTGATTCGATTCGTTGATGGATATGAAAAGAAAAACGATTCACCTACTGAATCTGTATTTAACCATAAATACATGCTTGCATGATTTCATACGTTCAAAGTTAACGTAGGTTTGTTACTCTGCTCTTAATGTATCATTCGATCCACAAAAAAAAAAAACCAAATTTTATAATCCAATAAAGGTGGAAACGACGTTTAAAAGAAAGGTGAACCGATAGCCAGTTGCCCTCTTCTGCAATATGCTCGGCATATCGACATACAATGCATTATTACATACATGAAAATTATTCCCGGATGCATAGAGTGTAAATTATTATCTATAGATTACATCAACTCTGCTAAATCTCTGTCATGTTTTAACAGAGATATTTTACTTAAAAACGTGAAGGGAAAAACTATGTTAACTTCACTAAACACATGCCATGGATTTAGCAGAGTTGATGCAATCTCTAGATAATAATTTACACTCTATGCATAAAAAAAAATATTAGAAGATTAGTTTTGGTCGAACTTGATCAGTCGTTGTGGACTCCATACATTAAGTAAGGTGCATGATTGCTAACGAAATCCGAATGCACTTGCTGTCGTTAACAGCACCCGCAATTTAGATTTACTATAACATCAAGTGCCACATCCCACCACAAGCAGGGTTCTACTGCTTTGACAATGTCTAATTTTCGCCCAAGCATACTTTCAAGACCGCTTTGAGTGCTGAATTGGCCTCTCCAAACACATTCATTTTCTGCCCTCTTCATAACTTGTGGCATTACAAGAGAAATGGCTAGCTCCTGAAGATACTTGCGTCGATCATTCGTTTTTTTTTGTCTAAATGGCACTGTTTCTAAGTTAATCGTACTTATAATAAAGCTTGCCAACGCCGCAATGTCTAACATATTGAAAAAAAGCGCTAGTGGCCAGCGAAGAGTCCTCCGTTTGGTGGAATATTCCGTCAACATTTTATCCATAGTGTCAACACCACTTTTATATTTATTATAGTCCATAATTATATCAGGTTTACGGAAAATATGCCCTGAAATAAATAAAAAAAAAATTAGGAAATGAAGAACCAGAAAATCGCTGTTATTACCTGAGATGGATTTATCATAATGTAGAGTTGAAAGTAAAGCAACTGCTTTTGCTGGAGTCTTTTTGGTGACATATGAACAAATGGTAATTGGCTCATTCTGCAGAAAACCAAACTCTGTTGAGTGAAGATCTCGATGGCGACTTGGCTTGAACTCTTCCGGCAGGTACGGTTTATTTTTCTTCAAGGTACCGACAACAGATAATCCAAATTCCATCATCAGGCGAGCAAGAGGCAGCGATGTAAAAAAGTTGTCCATGTAAATGTTCCTGCCCGTTGTTTTAAATTGATAACATAGATCTCGGACAACGCGTTCACCTTGATTTACTTCACGGACTTCCGACTTTCCAGTGTAAATCTGGCCTGAAATCGGATATGAAGTTTCCGCATCACATACCCACCAAATTTTTATGCCATATTTTGCTGGCTTATTTGGCATGTGCATCGTAAATTTGGTCCGACCACGATACGGGTACAGCTGTTCATCAACAGTCAAATTGGCCGAAGGTCGATACATTTTCCGCAGATTATCGTTTAACATCAGCCAGATATCAAGGATTGGTGCAGCTTTACTTTCCTTCATTCTTTCAGCTCTAGTGTCCATATTATCAAAACGGATATACCGATTGATCATTCTAAATCGTTGAATGGACATTGATGCACGAAACAATGGATTTGATGTAGCTTTCCACAAATCCTCTACACATTCCTTTTTGGAACGCTGAACTCCTGCCATTAGTAAAACAGCTAGGTAGGCTTCGAATTCTTGCATGGTAACTAGCGTCCAAGAACGTTTAGAATCATCAGGCACTTCAGCATTAAATTTTGCGAAAGCCCTTTCAGCCCGTCTATTTGTCTCTCGGATGATAATGTTACTAATCTGTGGGGTGAAAATTCGCCGAAATGTGTCTACGATTCCTAGCTTTTTTGATTCAGGAGCAGCTGAAGCCTTTGCGTTTTGGCGCAGAACATTATGAGCCCGTGTTTGGACAGATGGTGGCATTGGATCTTTGTTCCAAATTGTCCCGTCCTTTGCCTTGAATGAACCACACTGCGAATCGATTGGCACATTTTCCTCCTCCTGCTCATAATTGCTTTCGCTGTCAGATTCCACTATCTCGATCGATATTTCTTCTCTTTCCACGTCCGAATCTTCATCGTATGCCAAGTTCTTATTCTTAATTGGGCGAGGCACAAATTGTTGTCCACTTGGACCAGCCACAACTGTATCTTCATCCAAATTAATTTTACGTGGAACAGGCAACTGGAACAAACTTCGAGTAAACTCTTGCTGATCTTCATATGACAATCTGTTATTCATAAGCAAAATCATTATAATTCATAAAAAAAATATAAAAACCACAATATTTTAACTTACTTTGCATATTGACGCGCAGACAACAGGCCATTTCTGGGTAAATTTATATTCTCAGACATTTTTATAGAATTATGTGCACTAAACGTCTTTTAAATGTGAAAACCGAACACAAAATGAGGAACCGACTCAACTGAATGCAAGCTTGTGGATTCCGCGAACTCAATTCCTCGAACTACATATTTGAAAATGCAACGCAAACTAGGTGTAATTTATAGAAAATGTGTGGCTCACCGGTGAGCCAGGTGTCCGACAAAGGGGTAAAGTTATTCATGGCCAACTTTTTGATATTTAAAAATTCACTAATAGTGCTTCCTTTGGCTATAATGCTCAAAAAAGGTTTTTAGGAGATGTCACCAAGTTCCAGTACGCTAACTGCAATAATTTGTCTCCTTGACCAGATGAAACACATTATGGCTCACCGGTGAGCCAGCTGTCAACACAAGGGTTAAGTAAGTAAGTTGAGCTAGTTGAAAACTCACAAACAAATTCAAGCTTTTCAATCTCTATGACGTACGTTTCAAGTCTGCTGCCGCTTGTTTTTACTTCGTGTCGTTGATCACGCGTTCATAAATTCGGGCAACAAGCTGACGTCGACTTGACTAATTTCAAGTATACTTGAACTTGATTGAAAATTATCAAGTTCAAGCGCGCTTGTATTCATAAATTTAGCAAATACTTGAAATTGCAAATGAATAGGCTTGTGCAGTTCTCTGGTCTCTATATAAGAAATAAAATCTTTTTAAAACAAAAAATAAACTATCACTTTGACCCACAATTTTTTATTCAGAGAGAAATTTCAGAGACAAATAAAAAACTTCCCTGCTTAGATTAAAACGGTGAAAGCACAAAAAAAACCCCATGAAAGATTTCAAATTGTTTTGATTTCCCGAAACAGTTAATTCGAAATCTATTTGGATATTTGTGATCATGGCTGAATATTCAAATAGAAAGCCTTTAATATTGAATTACCACTAAAGGCCCATTCTTGTCAAAAATGCCCTAGTTTTGTATAAATTTTGGCCCTTTTACAATTTAGCCAATATCATCCCTGGTTTCAGCCAGTGTATAGAATCTGACAACAACAACGGCGACTGCACAAATACCGGCAGAAATGTTTTCGAATATCACATTTCGAAAACACTTCCCCAGGAGTCTTATTTGTATGCTGGATTTTGAGCGAGTAAAATTGAGTGAGCGAATTGGATTCTCTTCCTTTAATATATATACTCTTTGTATATACTCTTTGGTTGTAGGTAATTCCTAATTTAAGTAAAATTTCCTCTCTTAAGTTTCTGATTTTAGTAAAATGAGTTCCTCTTGTTTGAGACAATATGCAGAAAGACGATATACATAGAGAGGTCTCACTGAGAGCCATCTTATAAACCCACTCAAACATTGTGGTGTAAGCAATGACCCCTGTTAAGGAGCATAGCAGGGCAGAGAGTATATATATATACTCTCTGAGCAGGGGCTGTTATTTTACCAACGCTGTTATGGATGTTGCTGTTATTACAGCCCAAAACTAATATTCACACAAAAAAATCTCTGTTCTGAAGAAGCTCTGTTCGTGCGGTCGACGTGTGGTTTGATGTTGTGTCCACCCATTTTTTTTCAATAGGTTTTCTAACTAGAGACAACTTTGCGTGTGCACTTTTTTTTTGCTGGAGTTGTTATTATGTTTTTGCTTTTTTTTATTTTTGTTCTGATAGAACTTTGTTGTTGATTTTTTTTTTTGCTGCATTTTATAGATCTGAAAAGAAATAGATTGAAATGTTTTCATACTTCAGCGATTTTGTTGATCTAACAAAAATCGCTTCAACTTTTCTGTTTCTGATCGGATTGATCGCTTCAAAGGACAACATTTTATAGAATTAAACGTGAATTCAAATGGCATTAAAACATATTTTTTATTCAATTATTTTCTCACACCCAAGGTTTCTTCTAAACATACTCACGTTAATGCTATATATGTGAAGTATTAGTATTTTATGTATTTATTAACGTTTTTATTTCTATTAAACTAAATCTTAATCTACTATTATGAAAATTTGAATAAAGTACATACATGTGTATATTTTTTTTTTTTTTTTAATAATTTAAGTTCACTTACACGAATATTGTTGCATTATTCATTGGTTTCAATAGGCTTTTCTGGAAGGAATCGAAATTCGCCATTTTTTTACTAACTTCACTTTACTAACTTTAGAATATGTGGTTAGCGGAACACTGTTGAAATGAAGTAGGCGTTTTTTCTTTACAATGCATGAAAATAATTCCATAAAATAAAAATATGTTTGAAAAAAATACAAGAAATTTAACACACAAATACAAAATATTTTAAAACATAAATAATTTTTCGAAATCGGAATGGCGTGAATAATTTTATAAAATTATTTTTTAGAGAAAATATTTTGTAGTTCCAATAAAAATCCAATAAAAAATCAAAAATTTTAAATGTGTGCTTATTATTCAATATAATACTTAAAAACTACCTGGCTTATTATCTAATATATAAAAATCTCGTTTCGTTGTATTTGTATATTTGGTAGGTATGAGAATAGGTTGTAAGGTACTTTTCACCCTTCTATGTTAAACGGGCGTGGCTACGCCCATACAAGCCATATTTTTTTGATATCGAATAGCTATGGAAGTAAAAGTCACATAACATTGAAACTCAGAATGGCATTATCACTTGGTTATATCTTTCAAATAGAAGACTTGGAAGTTCATTGGACAAAGGGGTCTAGCTCCGCCCATATAAGCCAAACTTTTGATATCGAATTAAAGGAAGTAGAGAAGAACGGAGTTATTACTTGATGTCTTTCTAATAGAAAACTTGGACGGGTATTGGAAAAGGTGGTGTGGCTCCGCCCTTATAATTCAAATTTTCGACGTCGAATAGCATTGGACAAGGGGGTGTAGCTTCGCCCATACCAGCCAAATTTTTGATATCGAATAGCTTTGGAAGTAAAAGTCGCAGAATATTGAAACTCAGAATGGAGTTAAACTTGGTGATGTCTTCCTCATAGAAGACTTGGACGGGCATAAGACAAGGTGTGGCTCTGCCTATACAAGCCAAATTTTTGATATCGAATAGCTATGGAAGTGAAAGTCACAGAACATTGAAACTCAGAATGGCATTACCACTTGGTGATATCTTTCAAATATAAGATTTGGAAGACATAAGACAAGGGGGTGTGGCTCCGTCCATTTACGCCAAACTTTTGATTTCGAATTGCTATGGAAGTAAAAGTCACAGAACATTGAAACTCAGAACGGACTTATCACTTGGTTATGTCTTTCTAATAGAAAACTTGGACGGGCATTAAACAAAGGAGTGTGGCTCCACCCATATCAGCCACATTTTTGATATCGAATAGCCATGTGACCAAATAAAAGTCACAGAACATTGAAACTCAGAATGGAGTTACCACTTGGTGATGTCCTTCTTATTGAATTCTTGGGCGAGCATTGGACAAGGGGTTGTGACTGCGCTCATATAAGTTAAATTTTTGATATCGAATACTTTTAAAAGTAAAAATCACAGAACATTGAAACTCAGAATGGAGTTTCTGACTATGTACTGAATACTTTTGAAAGTAAAAATCACAGAACATTGCAACTCTGAATGGAGTTTCTGACTATTTAGTGATGTCCTGCTACCAGAATACTGGGACGGGGATTGGACGGTGAGTGTGCTGTCAAACAAAGGGTTAAATAAAAGTTGTTTGTTTTAGGCATAGCAACGCGTGCTGGGTAAATCAATAAAAATAAAAAATAAATTTAAATAAACTTATATGCACATCTGATGACATGGGCGTCCACAGGATTTTGCTTAGGGAGCAAAGACTTACGTGGAAAGTTCACGTATTTGGTAATTATTTGGGAATGCTCCTTAAAAAAGATGACCATACAAAATCTGTTTTCTGAGATGTTTGGTGACAATTTAGTGAACATTGTAGCAATTTACACCGTTCCACTTTGTGAGATTTAACCGAACTATTAGGACAAAATTCAAAATTTTGTAATATGATTCGTTTGTTCATTCTAACAAAAAAATATTTAGAAGTTAGTGTATATCTGAAACACTCTTCTTTATGCAGGGGGTTCATAAAATTAGCTATACTAAAAAATGCACTCTTAAATATTTAATCATAATCTTTTTAAATGTTCAACCTTGAAACACAAAATCATATTTTAATATCGTGAGGTATTGTTTTTTTGTAGGACGACGTAGAGTTTTTAAGAAATAAAGGTATAATTTAAAATAAAAGTAGCAAAAAGTTCCAGTTTAATGTATGTATGTTTTATCTACGGGACTCAAACTTGGTGAAAAATTTCATCTAATTGCGTACATATGTGGTTAAAGTCAATGGCACTCTAACAAAGTTTTTTTTTATTTTTTGCTTTCTGTAAATGCAAAATTGTATAGATGTCATTTATTAAATGACTATCAAGCCACCCAATTCTAAAAACTGTTGAAAAAAATTCAACAATTTCTCGATTTTAAGCAATATAAATAATGATTTAAAACATATAATAAGGAATTCAGGCCTGTACAAACACATATTTTATGATGTCGTGAATCACCAACTTTAATGAACTCAGGTTAAGGTATTTGCCAGTGGATGCTTGATTTTTTAAGAAAGCATTCGTGTTTTTGGAATATTCTAGAATGCTCAGGTATGGCAAGAACCTACAGAAATGAGGCGAATAGACTCGAGAGTGCAACTCTAAAAAGTAAAATATTCATGACTTATATATTAAAATCAATATTTGACATGTAATGACACATAAAATATTAAAAATGCCATGTATATTAAAGAGAATTTAAGCACTTGTTGGTCTTAAGTAAACCAATAAAACTTAATTAATTTTTTTTAAATAAACTGTATTTTAGCATCAATTTTATTTTTATTTTAAACTCATAAATTATTCTGTTTGAAAATATTTTCTTGACTTAATCTAATGCTTAAGAAGGTGTAAAATAACAATGCAATTTCAAAATCTATCTGGCCTGTCACAAAAAATTGAAAATGCACGGGTACAATGTTTAAATTAATTATATCACACCTAAGTGGGATTTCTCTTGTGTGCAGTGCATTATAAATATATGGTTTTAAATTCTCAATACGTTGAGTATAGGTAGTTGCTCGGTGATGCATATTTTAAAATTAGGATATCTACGTCTATATTTCTATTTATATTATTATATAAAATTGAAGTGAAAATTTTTGTTTCCAGGAAAACTCCAAAAGTACTGGGTCGATTTTTATGAAATACATTTTAAAATGTCATATTTGTGCTAGAGCACTGCATAGGGGTACTTTTATTTCGAATTTTTATAAAAAAGTATGTTTAATTAAAGTGTTTAAAGAAGTCGTCCCCGATGCCACGAATTGCTTGATCGTTTTCTTTCCAAGTGTTTGTGTTGCGTGAGAATTTCAATAAACTCCATGTTGTTCTCTACTCTTCTCTTTTTCCGCTCAGCCAGCGCAGCACAACATAATAAACAGGTGAGCTCCGCGCAAGGCTAAAAAGAGAGACACATATAAATGCAGTGCTGAGCTGCAAAAAAAAAAAAAAAAGCAAAAAATGTTTTTTATTTCGTTTGACATGCATTGTCTTAA
Organism: Coremacera marginata; assembly: GCA_914767935.1. NCBI lineage: Eukaryota > Metazoa > Arthropoda > Insecta > Diptera > Sciomyzidae > Coremacera > Coremacera marginata. The sequence continues at coordinate 115,025,475 of OU612043.1, forward strand.
AGGCTGATGTCACACGGTGATCGTTTGAATGACGTTTAAAAGTTTTTGTTAGAGGAAAAAAAGTGTTAACGCTCTATATTGATAAAAAAAAACGAAGCGAAGCCGCGGACATCTGTGGCCTGCAGTTATAAATAAAAGGGGTTGAAAATTTAAAGAAAAAGAAAGTACAAGATACTACAAAAATGTATGTGTTAAGCTTAATTCGACTTATAAAAATTGTTCAACTAAGCAAATGATTTTATTCCGATTATTCTTTTTTTAAAATCCTTAAGCAAAGTCAAAGCTATAGGTAGTTTTTCTATGAATGTACCATAAAATTAAATCTATTTGATTGTAATATTAATTTGTTTAAAATAATAGAATAATATTAATGAAACTTCGATTTTAAAATCCAGTTTATAAGTTTAGCTAACATGCATTATTATATGCCAATAAAGTACAAGTCAGTGGCTTCATACTTTTTTATAACTGAAGACACGAATGAATGAAAGTGATCTGTCGCAATTATCTAGTTTCGAGAAAATCGAGTGTAAAGTTTCACATTTGTACTGAAATCTCTGAATCAAACTTGTCAAGTAGTTTATTTCTAAAATAACCACATACATGGTTGTTTTAACTTTTAAAATTGTTTTTATGCACATAAGACCTTCATCCATGCATAGAACACAAAATCCGGAAATGCGACATATCACATTCATTCATTCATGTCTTCAATTATGATGCATATTGCATGTAAAATATATCAAAATAATTTTATATTTTTTTACTGAATTCATTCCAAATTCTAAAAATTTTTTATGATATGATATGGGTATAACTTAACGACAAGGAAAACTCGAAATCTAACATTTTTTTTAATCCAATGGTGAAAAAATTAAAGGCCGCTCTCAAGTGGTTAAGAAGTTCAGGGGTCGAAAGTTGGAAAAATAAACTTAGAAATTGTACGTATTTTTCAAATGTTTTGAAAATAAAATTAAGCAATATGGGTATCGAAAAAAAGGTCAAACGTTGATCTATTTAACAAGCTATAATTTATAAATATTCATTTATTACTTTTTGAGTTATGACTTTTCTGGATTCGTTAAATTTTGCACTAAATCACGAGTTTTAGTTTTCCGACAAAACCTAGCATTATGGGAATAAGAAAGCTCATGCTGTTACCTATTCACCGAGCTATTAATCATGAAGAACCGTACATTTCTTTTGAAGATATAGCATTTATATATTCACACTTACAGGTGTCACTCACCGATTTGAATAATTTTTGGATATGTGATAGAGGACAAACATCTAAGGTCGACGTATTTTTTCATACGTGCTCAATCGATAGTTTACGATTTCAAAATGACGTTTTAAAATCAGCGAAAATTTCGTTTTTTTGCCACAATTTCACTATTTTCCATAGAAATATATACAAATTTGGTATCAAACGAAAGGTATTTTAAGGCCACACATGATGGCATCCATTTTGGAGAAATGAATTTTATTGTAATTTTGTTGTAATTTTTAACAGTATTTAGTCGATATCATAAGGAGCGCATTTTCGAAATTGTTTCATTTTCATTTACATTTGATTTAAGAGAATTCTAAAAGTTACTTTTTTTTTGCTTTTTTAAATTTTTAAGTTTTTATATTAAAATTTTCTTTATTAAAATATGCATTTATTTTCTTAAAAAAATTTTTTTTTTTAGAGATGTCCACAATATGGGTATCAAAAATTTTGTTTTTTCTCCAAATTTCGATATGTGTAAATATTTTATCGGAAAAGTTCATATTTAACAGGGCTTCCATACAATTTTGTGCTTTTAACTTGTTTGCCTGAAGGAATGACAAAAAACCATCGGAAATTTAAAAATACGACTTTCTATGTAAATATCTCCGTTAGTTTTGAACATATTTCACAAAACTTTTTTTCTGTTATAAAGTTTAATAAAAGTACTTGCCAAAAAATATTTTAACAATACCAATTACTGTACATTTGTATTTTTAATATTGTTTTCAAAAAACGCCCAAAATATTCAATGTTTCCTCAAAAAATTACACACTTTATTTATCGAAACCAAATGTTTCAAATATACTTCTACATTGGAAACAGGAGGAATATATGAAAAAGTTACATAAAGATTTAACGCACCATGCATTACAAGAACACAACAAAATTCAATATCGGATGCCTCAGGAAATATTATTTGTTGTGAGAAATAAGAAGATTTAACGGCAATTAAAACTCCACCGCCATTAAAAGAATTACAAGCAATAGCGTTTCTATCTTTTCTATCTTTACGGCAAATATTGAAATTCAGTATTTAGGGTGCAAGGCTTAAGCCAAGTTTCACTGAAAACAATTATGTCAAAAAGTAGGTTGTGGCTTAAAATATGTAAATATTTTAACTTTGTATTTAATCCTCGAACATTTTGGTATAAGATAAGGAATGCAAGGCAACTATCTAGTTTTTTTGTTTAGTAGTACGAACAGGTAAAGTAGCCAGTGTAGTGTGGTGGTTTTTCGGGCGCGAGCGAGATTTATTTTTCGCGAGTTAAAAAAAATTTGCTTTTAAAATTGATGTGCGAAAAGAAAAAAAAATAATATTTTATGCCAGCGCTTAAAAACGCTGTTGGCCTGTTAAAAAAAAAAAAAAGAACTTTGTGCCGTGATCCAGAATTGGTTGGCACAAAGTTGGATTAAAAGGAGCAAGCTAGAAGCTCAGAACTTAGTGAATTTATTTCAGAAAATGTTCTTCTTTTATAGTAGGCTAACAGGATTTTTCATATTTATTATTTAAATAACAATTATTTAATACTTATATGGAAAATTCTAAAAGCAAAAATAAATATAAATAAAAAATTTATGTTCATAAATTACATATAGTGCGCGACATAATTATCAAGTGTGTGTGTGCAACAACAAACATATGTTCAGTGTTCGTTTTAAATAATAATAAATAAGTGCGTGAATGTAACAACAAAAATGCAATAATGTAACTGAGTTCAATGTGCCTTTTAAATAAATAAGTGCGTGAATGTAACAACAAAAATGCAATAATGTAACCGAGTTCAATGTGCGCTTTAAATAAATATGTGCGTGAGTGCAATAACATGACTAACAAGGAAAGGTCCCCAGGTGTCACTCACCGATTTGAATAATTTTTGGATATGTGATAGAGGACGAAAATCTAAGGTCGACGTATTTTTTATACGTGCTCAATCGATAGTTTACGTTTTCAAAATGACGTTTTAAAATCAGCGAAAATTTCGTTTTTTTGCTACAATTTCACCATTTTCCATAGAAATATAAACAAAATTGGTATCAAATGAAAGGTATTTTAAATCCACTCATGATGGCATCCATTTTGGAGAATTAAATTTCATTGTAATTTTGTTGTTGTAATTTTTAACAGTATTTAGTCGATATCATATGGAGCGCATTTTCAAAATTGTTTCATTTTCATTTATATTTGATTTAAGAGAATTCCAAAAGTTACCTTTTTTTTGTTTTTTTAAATTTTTATGTTTTTATATAAAAATTTTCTTTATTAAAATATGCATTTATTTTCTTAAGAAAAAAATTTTGTTTAGAGATGAAGGCCACAATAGGGGCACCAAAAATTTTGTTTTTTCTCCAAATTTCCGTATGTGTAAATATTTGATCGGAAAAGTTTATATTTAACAGGGCTTCTATACAACTTTGTGCTTTTAACTTGTTTGCCCGAAGGAATGAGAAAAAACCATCGGAAATTTAAAAATAAGAATTTCTATGTAAATATCTCCGTTAGTTTTCAACATATTTCACAAATTTTTTTTTTTGTTATAAAGTTTAATAAAAGTACTTGCCAAAAAATATTTTAACAATACCAATTACTGTATATTTGTATTTTTAATATTGTTTTCAAAAAACGCCCAAAATATTCAATGTTTCCTCAAAAAATTACGTAAAGTTTGTTTTTGTTGTAAAAAATATTTTAAATTAAAAATTGCATTTTAAACTCCCTTTCACATGGCATGACATTTATTAGCAAAAATGGATTCTGTTTTAAACAAACATTTACTAACATTTCTATCATATAAAAACAAGGGTGCATCCCTGTCGATTTTATTGATGAAATGAATTTTTTTTAAAAATGTTCTTTTTATAATTTTCATAAAAGAGTATAGGTTCAAAATAATTTTTTTGAAAAAATATCCCAATATTCTTTTCCAATCAAAAGTTATTACTAAAAACCTATTTTCATACCATGTGGGTCTGTATTAACAAAATTCTTTTTCTGTTAATTTTTAAGTTTCTATATTTTGTTTCTATATTTTGAAAATTTTAAAAGAAACAAATAAATATATTTTATACTTTTCAGTTATTAACCCTTGGATAGTTGTAATGGGCAATAGGGTAATGAGTTACCATAGGGTGGAAGCTATTTTACTGGAGCGAGATGTGGCAGCCAAGGGTTAATAATTGAAAAGTATAAAAAATATTTGTTTCTTTTAAAATTTTCAAAATGAGCATTATTATTCTTAAAATGAGCATGGGAAGGATATAGAAACTTAATAATTAAGTGATTCATCCTTTTACGAAATAACCTAAACGTAATATATAGCATAGCCTTAAAAATGCTGTATAGAATTTTTTAAATAGCCCTTCGTATTACCTTTCTGTTGATACCCATATTGGTTACATTTTTGTTAAAATATTTTAGAAAATATGCCCGTTTTTTGCCTTATTTTTCCAGTTTGTTTTTCCTATAACTTCTAAATCACTTTCGACCGGCCTTTAGTTTTTTCCCCGTTCAATTTTTTAGTTTAAAATACACACTTTAAAAAAAAATATGTAATTTTTCTTGTCGGTAAATTCTTCCTGATTATGTAACATATATAATAAACTAATATAATTTTTTTGGCTGAGCTCTAGGGGACGGGCCAATTGACCCTCCTTTTTCCTCCTGTGGACGCTCATGTCTGTTGATTTGATCGTATAAGACTAAAATTTGGTATTATTTTTTTTTTTAAATGGAAAGTCCACAAAAAATGGGAGTAGTAGCACTATAGTAAACCCACTTTTTTAGAAATCATTAAAATTGTACATACTTTGATAGTGAAATCCACGCTTGGTATGTAGGGTCTATTGATCCAAGCAGATAGTACAAACAGTCACTGTATAAACACATGTGGACACTTATTAAATTATCATCAAACAAACAGGCACACAACAATAGTTAGAAATAATTTTATTAAGGCGTGGCCTCACTATACGCCCAATTTTTAGAGGATTATCGCGCCGGGTTAAGCTAGTATAATATCATAACTTATTTTCTAAATTGCAATTTTAAAATTTAATATAATTGATAACAAACTAAAATGAAATTATTATTTAATATAATAGCTTACGAACTAAAATGGAAACTTATTGCATAATAAAATAACTTACGAACTAAAATTGGCAAATATTTTGAAGATATTGTCAGGGAACCGTTTTAAAAGATTAAACAAAATGATCTAAAGAATATTTCCGATTAAATAAAAGAAACACGTCCGTTGTGTTTAAAATACTTCGAGCGAATCTCTTTACTCGTTGAATAATAAAATGAATAGAAACAAGAAACGATACTGCAATACAGAGTTTAAGCATTGCCAGAGTTAATAAAAAAAAAATATGTAATGGTCGAGTGACAGTTCGGCCCTTCCTGACTAAACTCGTCCCGAGTTCTGCCTAGGGAATCAGATCTCCGTCACTATAGCAGTCATCAATTTCGGGGTACATCTCGCACCAGGGTTTGAGCTTATCACTACTGGCTATGGTGCTGAATTTGCGTTGCTTGGGTTGAGCTTCTTCGATATCTCCAATGACGTAGCGGTCGAAGCGCAGCACTTTAACGATGACGTACGGTCCTTGATACTTAACGTGGAGTTTTCGTGATTCGCCAGTGCTAGGGAGCGGACTCTCGATGAGCACAAGATCACCTTCATTATATTTGTGTGGTTTTCGATGTTTCGCATCAAATCGTGTTTTCCACACCTCACGTTCTGCTATTATGTTTTGGATGGCTTCAGCACGTTTTTGGATTGAGCAATGCGTCTCTAAATCGATGTTATCGTCGTGTACAGCTGCGAGGATTTTATTTCCGCTTATGTCCCGTATCGGAAAATCGAAAATAAGTTCGAGTGGTGTGAACTTCGTTGTTGAGTTGGTATTTGTATTCAATGTCCACTGCATTCGTCGAACTTCAACATCCCAATTCTTTGCATCAGTTACGGTTGATTTCAAATACGACAAAATTGATTTGTTAACGCGTTCGGCAAGACCATTTGCCCGTGGGGTCCTCACTGCACCTTTGATGTGTTGTATGTTGTTATCTGAGCAGTATTCCTCGAACACAGCCGAAGTAAGACAGCTCTGTTCCGTGGTCAGTGACCAAAACCTTCGGCATTCCGAAGAAAAGTGTTAACTGATTAAGAGCTTCTACAACTGGCTTGCTCTTGGTTGACTTTACTGGGACGATAATAGTGTACCTAGTTAGGGCGTCGACGATTACTAAAATGTGCTCGTTGCCTCGACGGCTTTTGATGAACGGTCCCAAGTGGTCCATATGTAAAGTTTTGAATGTTACTCCAGGAATTTCCATGCCATAGAGCTCGCACTCTTTAATCATCGCTTCTCGGCTGAATCAACAGTTTATACAGGCTTTCACATAATTCTTAACGAAGTTTCGAGCTCGTGGAAACCAGAAATTTTTAAGAAGACGGTTAAGTGTTCCATCTACTCCTGGATGACCTGCATCAGCGTGGCAAAGCTTAATGATGCGCAATCGCATTCCATGTGGGACAACCAAAAGTAATCGTTGATTATCAATTTTTTTGAACAGGCGTTTCTTTTTCAAAATATATTCCGATTCATATCTTTTCCGCTGATCTGAATCTGCTTTTCCGTCTAGTACATCAATAATTTCCTTAAGAACGTTATCCCCTTTTTGCATCAAATACACCCAATCGTCGATTGCTGGCGTCACGACCATTACACAGTTGCTGACATCATTAGGGTACACCGGGTGTTCTACTGGAGCACGGCTTAACGCGTCCACGTGGGCCATAGAATTTCCACTGCGGTGTGACACGTCGTAGTCTTACTCCAATAATTTCAGAAACCATCGCGCTATTCGAGGTATCAGCGGCTTAGTCGATTTCAAGTTTGATATGGCGGTGCAGTCTGATGATTTTGAAGTGTTTTTCGAGCAGATATGTTCGAAAACGTTCGCACGCTTCAACTACAGCTAGGACCTCGAGTTCATATCCATGATAGTTCCGTTCGGTTTTATTACACATGCGGCTAAAAAAAGCTACCGGCCTCATGCCATTGTTAGTATCTCGTTGCAGCAGAATTGCAGCTATGATAAGGCTAGAAGCATCAGTGTGGAGCTGGCGCTCCTTCGTCACATCGTAGATTCCTAGTACCGGTTTGCTGGTCAATTGTTGAATCAAGAACTTAAAAGCGTTGTCGCATTCTTCTGTCCACTTGAAGATGACATCTTTCCTTGTTAATTGTGTAAGTGGTGAAGCAGCAAATGCGTATTTTTCAATAAATTTTCGGAAGAATCCAGTTAGACCCAAGAATCGTCTGACTTCCATCGCGCTTGTGGGGGTAGGAACGTTTTGGACAGCTAACGTCTTACGTCTACGCCCAGGTCTGATCCCGTAAGCATCTGCCTCATGACCCAGAAAATGAACAGTATTTGACATGAAGCAACACTTCGATAAGCGCAGTGTCAATCCCTCCCGCTGGATTACTTCTAAAAGTTGTTCAAGAGTGCGTAGTCCGTCGTAAAATTGGTCAGAGGCAATAATTACTTCGTCTACGTAGCTAATTACCCTCCCTTTAAACGGCTCGATCAGCTTCATCATCATCTTTTGAGACGTGCAAGGCGCATTTCGGAGCCCGAATGGCATCCTATTAAATTCGAAATTGCCATTATGAGTCATAAATGCTGTGAACTTCTTTGACTCCTCCTCGATTTCGATTTGATAGTACCCGCTCATCATATCAAGTGTAGTAAAATAACGCTTACCTGCCAGTGTGGATAAAACTCCGTCGACTGTTGGCATTGGCCACGGTTGCTTCTCTGTAACGGCGTTGAGACCTCTATAATCAACGCATAGGCGATCTTCTCCATTTGCTTTTGTGATCAGCACTATGGGCGACGTGTATAAAGAGTTTGAAGGTCGTATAATTTGTTGCTGCAAGAGTTCGCTGACTATACGCTCAACCGCCTTCTGTTTGGGTATTGAGATCGAATATGGTTTTTTCGCGATTGGTATTTGAGATGTAACCGATATCTCCATTTTAATCTTTTCGCACTTTCCGAGTTTACTTAAATTTTATTAACTTTACTTAAATTGTACGATTTTAATATATTTACCAACTCTTTCTTTCCCTCACTCGAGAAGTTTTCATTATTTTGCACGTTACTTTCTTCGAGCATACACTTGACACCTTCCGTTTTCAATTACAACTCGTGATTTTCCAAGAATGTCCGTCCCGACTATGACGTGATATGTCATAACATCATTGTCAACAACTAAAAGGTCGCATTGATGAACTTGACGCGACAACCATTTCACGAAATTGAAACTCACTTCCAGCAAAACCGCATAGAGTCTTATCGCATTCTATTGTTTTGCCTTCAAATTTTCCGACTAGTTTGCGGCAGATCAAGGACTTACCACAACCCGAGTCTATTAATGCATTACACTCAATGTTATTAATTAATATATTTTTCATTTGTGTGTTTGAATCGCGCGCACTATTTTCGATTGCGTTACACTTGAAGAACGCTTGGAACACTCGCTTGTCTTGTGAGTGGTCATTAAACAAATTTCACATCGCGGTTTCTTTTGAGGCTTGGAACAATTTCGAGTTGTTTTAGACTTATCTTTATTTTCAGCACTTGCGTCTTTTTCTTTTCCGATGAAGCTTACTTTGTTTACATACGATAGCAGCGATTGCGACTGGGCGTAAACATTTGCTTGTTTTTTATAATTCCCGGCGACACTATTTAATGATTTTAGCAAATCCGAACACTTAAAAAATTGCATCGCTGACAGAGTTTTCCGTAACCCGTCGTCATTCAAACCATTAATAATGTATTTAATAATCGCATTATCATCTAAGTACCCGCGACGACCTAATGACACCATTCTGTAGTAAAATTCAATTGTTGTTTCGTTTCTGTTCGCGCGTGCATGCATCATTTGCATGTGTATGTCGGCTGAGTTCACTATACATGGAAGTCTTCTAAAAACGCGTCGACAAACTGTGTCCACTCATGGAAAATTGGCTGGGAGTCCACCCACATTTTTGCGACACCCTTGAGCCTGCTTCGTATGGCGAACATAAGCAACCTTTCGTGCCACTGGTATGCATTTTCAATTGTTCAACACGCTCTATGAATTGCATAGATGTACCATTATCAATAAGAGGATCGAATTCTGGCAACGCATCAACTATTTCCCGCACACTGTTACACTGATTCACTGGCATATAATTGTTGTTTATTCGAGGTAGTTTCCTTGAACAGTTTTCGTTTGTTAGATGATCGTTATTATTTCTTGCACACATTATGGCACCACCGGTTGGCACATCACTACTTATAGGCACAAAAACATTATTGAACGCAACTGAAGTCGCAGTTTGCGGCGTTAAATAATTTATGCTGGGCGCAGTGCTTACATACATGTAATTTTGTTGTGAAGAAGCAATAAACGGCTGACATACCGACGATGACGTTATCACAACAGGATCGCTTGCATGTGTATAAGAGACAGCACTTGCTGTTGAAAATAGGGGTTGTTTTTGCATGTTCGCTTGCATGCCATTCGGAGAAAGCGATATTAAATTCGGCGAGTGAGCGCTCGCTTGTGTTGTTTGCTGAACCAACGAATCGGCAACTATTTCGTGCGTTACTTGCTAATTTTGAAATTCAACGGTTACTTCGTCGCTTGCAATTCGTCGTGGCGGCGTCTGGTTGAGCGTCAGCAGCGCTGGCCTTGAGGGCGGCAGAGCTTCACTTGGCGATAGAAGCGCTGGCCCTGACGGCGGCGGTGCTTCACTTTGCGGCAGTGGAGCTTGGTTTTTCGAAGCTCCATTGTACGTTTGAGGCTACTTACGTCGTCACATAACTTTTCCACAACAGACTCCTCGCTCATATCTGACATTCCCACGGAAATCTCAGTATTACCCGCAGGTGCTAAAAATTGCGCAGCACTTGGAGTACGCACTGATTCCCACTTGCGTAAACGTGCAATCATCTCGTTCCGATTTCCCGAAGCTTTTAAACCGGTTTCGCGGAGCATTATTTTTAATACGACGATGGTACAATCTTGTATGTCCATCTAACTTCTGAAGTTGTCAGGGAACCGTTTTAAAAGATTAAACAAAATGATCTAAAGAATATTTCCGATTAAATAAAATAAACACGTCCGTTGTGTTTAAAATACTTCGAGCGAATCTCTTTACTCGTTGAATAATAAAATGAATAGAAACAAGAAACGATACTTCACTACACAGTTTAAGCATTGCCAGAGTTAATAAAAAAAAAAATATGTAATGGTCGGGTGACAATATACATATCTGCACATTAAGCTGCTGTGGGCCTTAAAAATTTGTTTAAAAAAAGAAATCTTTAAAAATATAAATATCGATGGCCTACGTTGACACCTCGTAACTGACTATTCATGAATTTTGCACGAGAAGCAAAAAACTTAACAACCCATAAGATGAAAAAATTAAAAAGATAATAAATCATGTATTTTTTAAGTATTATATAAAATAAATAGCAAACATATAAAATTTTTGTTTTTTTATTGGATTTTGGTCTTTTTGTAACAAAAAACAAAGGTAGAGAGATTAATATAATAGAAAATATATGTCAAAAATTGTTTATATTTTATAATATATTTTAAACTAAAACGAAGAACTGCCAAAGCTGGAATTACAAAATTTCTTCTCTAAAAAATTGAAATGGTTTTATAAAATTACTCAAGCCATTCCGATTTCCAAAAATTATTTGTATTTAAAAATATTTTGCATTTGTATGCTAAATTTGTTTTTTTTTTTTAAGCATATTTTTATTTTATGAAATTATTTTCATGCATTGTAAAGAAAAGCCACCTACTTCATTTCAAAAGGGTTCAGCCAACCACATATTCTAAACTTATTTGAGGTTGCTAGACATGAAAACTATTTTTATTTTCCGAAGGAAGTTCGTGAAAAATGGCGAATTTTGATTTCCTTCAGAAAGGCCCCTTGAAAACAATGAAAAATTCAACAATACTCGTGTAAGTGAACTCAAATTATATAAAAAATTATGGTTTGCATAATGTTACAAGAAAACTTCGGTTTATGAAAAATTTTTGATTTTCCAGCATTTAGTTCCAAAATTCGCTATTTTTTTCGACCATGGAATCAAAAGAAATGTTTTTGCATTTGATTTCCTTATGTTTTTATATTTTTTAATTAAAATTACCTTAATAACTAAAAATTTATCAACTTTTTAAATGTCATCCAACTTTTTTCAACATGAAATCCAAATTCATGAACTGCAAAGTTTTCCAACCAAATGTGCAACGAAATAAAAAAAAAAATTATTTCAATCGGGTTTTGGCATAAAAAATTGATTTATTTTCATTTCTTTTAAAACGTAAAAAATTTCTTCAAAATCAAACATTTAAATAAAAATAACTCAGTCAGTTTTAATAGGATTACAATAGTTAATACATCGTTTTAAGCGTTGTTAACTTTTCCAAAAGATTATATGGAAATATACATATGTATGAACTTTATTCAAATTTTCATAATAGTAGTTTAAGATTTAGTTTAATAGAAATAAAAATATTAATAAATACATAAAATACTAATACTTCACATATATAGCATTAGATGGGTATGTTTAGAAGAAACCTTGGGGGTGAGAAAATAATTGAATAAGAAATATAAGTTTTAATTTAGTATAAAACTATTTTTAATGCCATATAAATTTACGTTTAATTCTATAAAATGTTGTCCTTTGAAGCGTATCAATCTGATCAGAAACAGAAAAGTTGCGAAAAAAGATAATATAATTCAATAAAATACTTGAATAAAAAATATAAGTTTTAATTTAGTAAAAAAATTTCTTTGTGATGGCATATACATTTACGTTTAATTCTATAAAATTTTGTCCTTTAAATTATATCAATCTGATCAGAAACAGAAAAGTTGAAGCGATTTTTGTTTGATCAACAAAATCGCTGAAGTATGAAAACATTTCAATCTATTTCTTTTCAGGTCTATGAACTGCAGCAAAAAAAAAAAAAATCAACAACAAAGTTCTAGCAGAACAAAAATAAAAAAATGCATTAAACATAACAATAACAACTCAAGCTTAAAAAAATTGCACACAAAAAGTTGTGTCTAGTTAGAAAAGCACCTCGACTTCCACAAGGCCACCTGGCTGTCCCCGGATCAAAAAACGCGAAACCAAATTGATCATGTTGTAATCGACGGAAGGCATGTCTCTAGTGTTCTAGATGTGCGTACATTTCGGGGGGGTCAACATTGACTCCGACCATTATCTTGTTGCAGCCAAGATCCGCATGCGATTATGCAATGCGAAGAACATACGCACAGGAATGCAACGAAAGCTAGATGTCGCTAAGCTGCAATTACAACGGACTGCCGAAGCCTACTCCGCTCAACTCTCGGTTAAGCTCAACCAACCAACCTCTGGACCCGACGACGCCGGCGGACTTTGGGCGCATATATCCCACTCCATGCGCGCTGCCGCTGAAGAAGTCATTGGTTTCCGGCGCACGCAACCTCGGAACCAATGGTATGATCAGGAGTGTCGCATTGCGACTGCAGTACAAAACGCCGCATATAGAAAAACGCTGCAGTCAGCTGCAACGCGAGCCGTGCGAGAAAACTACCGCGAAAAGAGGAAGGAAGAGAGGCGCCTTTTCAGACGCAAGAAAAGAGAGCAGGAAAAGCGTGACCGTGAGGAACTAGAGGCATACCAGGGCAAGAAGGATGCACGAAAATTCTATCAACAGGTTAAGCGTCTAACCCAAGGTTTCAAGCCCGGAGCATCCACTTGTAGAGACGAAAATGGAGATTTGAATACGGATACACAGTGTGTGCTGAGATTGTGGAGACAGCACTTCTCCAATTTACTTACTGGCGACGATTCCACCAATGCCGCCCATGGAGAGCGCAGTTCAGAGCTACCAATCAACAATGACGGAGTGGAAGTACCACCACCTAGCCATGAAGAGGTTCGAGTTGCTATCCAACGACTCAAAAACAACAAAGCAGCGGGTGCTGACGGCCTGTCAGCTGAATTGTTTAAAACCGGCGGCGATGAATTGATAAGGCGCATGCATCAGCAAAATATGGCTAGAAGAAAGCATGCCCGACGATTGGAACCTCAGCGTACTGTGCCCTATACTTAAGAAAGGAGACCCAACAGTCTGCGCAAGTTATAGAGGTATCAGTCTTATTTCCATCGCATATAAGGTTCTCTCAAGCGTACTGTGTGAAAGATTAAAGCCGATTACAAAAACACTGATTGGACCTTATCAGTGTGGCTTTCGACCTGGTAAGTCCACCATAGACCAGATTTTCACGCTACGACAAATCCTGGAGAAAACCCACGAAAATCAAATTGACACACACATTCTCTTTGTCGATTTTAAAGCTGCGTTCGATAGCCCGAGAAGGGATTGCCTATACGCAACAATGTCTGAGTTCGGTATACCTGCAAAGTTGATTAGACTTTGCAGAATGACGTTGAGCAACACACGCAGCTCCGTCAAGGTAGGAAATGACCTCTCCGAAACCTTCAATACCGAAAGAGGTTTCAGGCAAGGCGATCCACTGTCTTGCGATCTCTTTAACATCGTCATGGAGGGGATCGTACGAAAGGCCGGTGTGCATCGTAATGGCACCATTTTCTACAAAGGCGTCCAGCTCCTTGCGTACGCTGATGATATTGATATTGTCGGCAGAACCAAGAGAGATGTTACCGCTGCTTTCGCCGCTATCGAAAAGGAATCAGCCAAAGTGGGTTTGACGATAAATGAGGGCAAAACAAAATATATGCTGTCTACAAACAAGGGAGCTTGGCGTTTAGACTCCCACGTTTCATCCGGCAGCTATAACTTTGAAGTAGTCAAGGAGTTCGTATACCTTGGCACCGCCATTAATTCCAACAACGAAATCAGCCTGGAGATAAAGCGAAGAACAATAATTGCTAATAGGTGCTACTACGGGCTCAGTAAGCAACTAAGTTCCAGAGCCCTCTCTCGATCGACAAAACTAACACTCTAAAAGACGCTCGTTCTACCTGTGCTGCTTTATGGCGCTGAGGCATGGGTAGTTTCGCAAACTGACGCATCCGCTCTGGGGGTGTTCGAGAGAAAAGTTCTTCGCAAAAACTTCGGTCCTGTTCGAGTCGGCGATGACTATCGCATCCGAATGAACCACGAGCTGTATGAGCTCTACGATGACATTGACGTAGTTCGGCGTATAACTGTGCAGCGACTACGCTGGCTGGGTCATGTCCATCGTATGAACGACGAAGCTCCAGCGAAAAAGGTGCTCGAGGCGAGGGTCGCTGGTCAACGACGACGAGGGAGACCATGCCTCCGATGGATGGACCAGGCTGAGGAAGCCCTAACCGCACTTGGTGTATCCGATTGGAGAAGGCGCGCGCAAAGCAGAGGCGCCTGGTGAGAGCTGATGAGGTCGGTTGAAACCCGGACACGGATTGTTACGACCACCTAAGTAAGTAAGTAAGTAAGATAAATTAACCAAGTATTTGGTAATTTTTTATACACTACTTATTAAAAAAACTTTAATTTCAAATATATAACTATTTTTTCGGGTTTTGGTTTTTTATTTTCCTCTTTTTTTGAAGCTGCCGCCTCTCGTTCTGTGATTTGCTTGACTGAAATTGGCAACAACACAAATTTTTCTTTTATCAAAACCTTTTTATTCTTAGAAATTAATGACTTCTCGACTTTTCTTGCTGCTTGACGTCTATTATACCAAGAACATTAAATTAAATTAAATATCAAATGCAAAAGTTTTACCTTCGCATGCTGTTGAGATTCGAACCTACACCAACCGATAGCACTGTGTATGAAGACTCTACACTACGCATTGAGCCAAACTCCTTCGTTACGCGAAGTGATTTATTCAATATTAATTACAACTGAAGCTATGCTGCAGCATAACACAATAATCTGTTAAAAGATTTTTGTTGTATGGCTATCAACAGAATACTGCGACATACTGCATCTGTTAATACAGTATCTGTTAACATAGCTGCAGTTATGTCAGCAAGTAGTAGCAAGGCTGCTTGGATCAATGGGTAGAGCGATGAACTGGCACCAAAAGTTCCAGGTTCGATTCCACACGGCGGGTAAAGAAATTTTTTTTTTTATTTTCTTTTCTTTTTGTTGATGAAATGTAATAAAATTTACTGGTGTTAATATTAACGTGTGTTTTTATTTTTCTTTATGTTATTTTTGAATTTGAAAGTGGTTTTATTAAAAAAAAAGGACCATTAAATTATCAAATCTATCCTTCTCTTGTGTGTGCAGAAAATAGCTCAAAACTATGCTTAAGCCGTCCATGCTAGTTGTATTGTATTTTTGGATTTTGGGCTTAGGTGAATCAAATATTTTTTTTTGGCAAGATATCAAAGTATGTGCTTTCAAAGCGCTGTATTAAACAATAAATTGCTTAAGTGATTAAGCATAAGTCTATAATACAATTATCTTTACCCAAGCCGACTTAGGGATTGCTTTTTTTTCGGTGCAGAAAAACAGCCTCTGCTATGTTCGTTAACCGTGGTCTTTGCTAACACCACAATGTTTGAGTGGGTTTATGAAATGGCTCTCAGTGAGACCGGTCTGTGTATATAGTCTCTCTTCAATATGTGTTTAAAATAGGCCTGGGCATTCTCACACAGTCACGTTTTATCTTGATAGTATTGGTGCCCTCTCAAATCGCGCACACTGAGCTGACACAATTTGCAGCGTAAAGCGACAGGTTATCTCAGCATCACCGTCAGCGAACGACTGAATTATGTTATCTTGCGTTGTGGGCTTTGTGTTCATGTGAAAAGTTACGCTCAGAGAGCGCTCAGGGAGCTATAGAGCGCCCAGGCCTGCCGTATACTCATGATCGTTGAGTGCATTCTTCATATTGAGATCCGATTTATATATGTATTGTTTTAAAGTTTTTAGGTGGTTGTTTGTCTCAGTAACTTCTAAGTTGAGTATTTTGGAGTGAAATTTGTGTTCGAATTTTTGTAAATTGTGTTTGACAATGTTAGAATTGAACAAGGAATGTACTTTTGTTGTTGCGTTAGTGATATGCTTTGGTGTGATTACATATTCTCTTCATGTTAGTAGAATTTAAGTCTCTCTGTTTGTTTGGCTAATCTCTTCTTAAGTCTGCAATAATCTTTCAGTGAAGTGCAAGTTTCCATGTTGTATTTTATTTTAATATGTTTAAAGAAGTCTTTCATAGTGTTGGTTTTAAGATTAAAATAAAATAAGAAATCGTTCGGCAGGCCTTCCGAAGTGTTACCTTGAATAAATGTGGTTTGACCAATAATTATAAGTTGTTTTTGTTTGCTGTAAAGCTTAGGCTAAATGGTTTGTAGTTTTTTTATGCAAATAAATAAAAAGATTTATTTCATATTTTTCCTCCGACGTTTCGCTGATTATTTGCCAGCTTCCTCAGGAATATTTATTGAATCTGAAAAGAAAATACTATTTTTTTTTAAAACAATAATGTGGGAAAAGTGGAGGCAAAGGATTTTAAAATTTTTTAAAACGAATACTTACAAAAATTTTTAATTTAACGTTAAAAAACTGATTTTACTTTACAAATTTATAAAACTCGAACAATGAAATCATTAAACAATTAAAAACAATAATGTTGGAAAACTCTTGGATGTTCTCAAGAAGCTTTTCATGGCAGTTTTTACTCTCTAAGGTTTGCCATTGTCTGCAGAGGGGTGACAGCAGAACATAATAATTAATTCAATTGAAAAAATTAAAAATTGAATCTGTGTCAGGTGGGATTCGAACCATGGCTCTCTGGCGTATGGCCACACACTCTACCCACTGCGCCACGGCCGCCGCAGTGGAAGCGTAGTATGTAGATGTAAAATAATCATTTAAGTGACCTGTGCATATAATTTCACATATTTTTTTATCAGAAATCCGATCGCGACCCAAGTTTAAACTATCTGCAAACCCACATTTGGGTCTGAGATTGGGAAATGCTGGTTTAGACGGTACATCTTTTTTTAAGCGATGCGATAGTTTTTCTCTTATTTCTCCCGTTTGGTGTTTGAGCTTCAGTGCTCGGCTCAATTGGCTCTTATTCTTTCTTTTACAGTTCGCACGTGGAAAAAAAGCTCTTCGCAAATTGTGAGCGCAAAGAAGGATGTTGTTTACACTTCAGCAAAATGACACATGCTGTTTTAAAGAGGGAAATGATGATCTTTAACAAGAATACAATTACAATGTGATTAAATACTAGTTACGCCTTCTTTTGTAAATCCCTCAAGGTTTATTTGTACATATAATTTAAATAGAATATAAAAAAGTTGAAAGCATACTTCAGGCACACTAATACATCTGAAGGTTGAATAATGGATTTCGTTCAAATAAACATAGATTTCTGTAACATCATTTAGCTCACCTAATATTAATTCTTCGAGGTTCTCCGATGATTTTGCAATTATGAGGAATGGTTTCTGCGAATTCAAAATAGTAAAACTTTTCCTTTTGGTAGCTCCAGATGTATCTTTAATGCTTGATGTTGTGGGTGGTAATAAATAGTGCAGAAACCAAGGAATTGAAAGATCGCTCGAATCTAGAAAAAATGTGTGTATTAAATTAAAGTTTTTGTTTTGTTTGGTTTTACTTGCCTTCATTTAGACTATTCAGTTTTTCCTTAAATTTTCTATTAACCATCTTCCTTAAATTTTCTTCCCATTTCGTTTAAAGAGATGCTGAACCCTAATATTTCAAACTGAAATCAATATCAATCTAAAAATGTAATCAGTAGATCTAGTTGTATCAAATATGAGAAAAAAGTGGAAAATAAATCCTTGCTTCTTTAACTTATCGGTTAATCTAATGGCTTTCTCTAATTATTTAAAATCTAAAAATCTAATTAATCTAAATGGTTTCTAATGGCGTTTTTTTTACTATGCGAATAATTCTACCTAAAGAAAAAAAACTATTTTAAAAGAGAAAGTAACGGAACTTTTCAAAATATTTGTTTTTACCATTAAAGGTTTTGCTAAATTGATTCCATTTGGTATTAAAATCAATGCATGCTTGCACTTTACTTCGTTGAAAAATTATAGCAAGAAGAGCACAAAGCAATACAATTAAACATTTTGATTAAAAAAAAAGAAAATTGTTAAAACAATAAACATATTAATAGAAAATATTGTCATAACGGTACCATTTTTTATTTACTAACTGCTTTTTTCAATTTTCAAAAAATTTTGCTATATGTCCAAAATTGTTTATTAAAAGTTTTCTAATGTACTCGATGATTCATTTGATTAACCCTTAATAGCCTACTGGTACCGCTAGGAACCAACCACAAAAAATGATAACTTTGTTAAGGAATTTGTTTTTAAATTTTCCGCTGGGTCTTTAAAAATGTTTATTGGTGTAGGCGCCACCATTTGAGAAGATCGCCACTTACAGCCAACTTCATTTGACACGTGTCTGGTTAGTAGTGTAACACAACCTCGAGAAAAAGCACTTTTGTGAAATCGCGAACTTTACAAAAATTATTTTTGTGTTAAATTCGTTTAAATCGAAGCTGAAAAAAAGATTTCCGTGATCGTTATAGTGTCTAAAAGGTATTGTGAACGTTTGAAGTGATTTAATTTTTATATTTTACTAGATTTTGTACCAATTTTTAGTTGGTTCTTTGCGGAACCGTCAGGCTCCGGGACTTCGAAATTATGCTTACTCGTATATGAAGTTATACAGAATTGTTTATGTTGTGTTTTTTTTTAGTTTATTAGGCAGAAATGGCGCGAAGAATTCGTGATTTTCGAACAGATGAACAACTTTCCGAGTACGTCAATTCAATTGCGTGGTCGGAAAGCGAAGATGATGGTGATTTTTCTGCTGACGATATGGATGACCCAGATTTCGACTTTCAGTCTGCTTTTCGTAATGAAAATTTAGGATATGTACATGGAGACAGTGAAGTGTTGGAAGATATTCAAGACAATTCTGCAGTAGACGTGAGCGATGTCGAAATGGCTAATGCCGATTCAGGCAATTTAAGAATTGAAGCGAACACTGTATCAAATCAAGGTGATAATTTACAACAAAACCTATTTTTGGTCTGTATAGACATATATTTGTTATAGCTATTGTAGAAGACCCAGTTATTGTTGGTGATCGTTCCCGATGGCGAGAATATGCGACAATGTTTGAAGGCGTATCGATTGACAAAGAGTCTAATGTTTTTAAAAAACCATTGTGGCGAAAAACAAATCTTCAGTTGTATTCGAATTGTGTTAAATTTCAAGGAAATGATGACTTGACACCAGAAATATTAGCATTGAACTCACCGATTCAGTTTTTTTCTTTTTTCATGACGGATGATATTATTTCAAATATCGTCGAACAGACCAACTTGTACGCGATGCAAAAAAACGTTGATAAACCACTGAATACCACGCCAGATGAGATCAAACGATTTATGGGAATAAATTACTATATGTCGGTTTTTAAGTACCCGAGCGTTCGATCGTATTGGGGTGAATATGGTTTTAAGCCTATTATAGATTGCATGACACGAAATCGTCATGAAAAAATTCGCCAATTCTAACACTTAAATAACAACGACACAATGCCGCGAAGTCATCGTGTGCAAGAGCCATCAACATCTGATCAACAGCCATCGCTGTCTGATCACCAGCCATCGACATCATCTGACGGTGCACGCAAACGCAGACATAATCGTGTGTCCGAAGCAGTTCAAACATATGGACCCATTCACCAGCACGATTTGGGCTATGATCGACTATACAAAATTCGTCCGACCATCACCGCACTGAACAAAAATTTTAAAAAAATGCCGATGAGAGCAAGATTGTGTGTTGACGAGCAAATCTGTGCTACGAAGATTAAGCACTATCTGAAACAGTACATGCCATACAAACCTCATCCTTGGGGAGACAAATTGTTTCTTATGTGTGATGATTCCGGATTTTGCTATGCATTTGAAATTTATTCTGGCGACGACGACCATCGTGAGGAAAACGAGCCCAATTTGGGTGCGTCTGCGAATATTGTGGTACGATTGACGCGTTCGGTTCCTCGATTCGTAAATCACGTCATCTATTTTGATAACTATTACACATCGATTCCGTTGATGGTGTATTTGCGGACACAAGGCATATATACGCTTGGAACTGTTCGACGCCCACGACTTCCGTCATGCAAATTACCGCAGAAATTTAACAATCGAGGTGATTGGAAAGAGTATGTTGGAACATTTCATGGAATCAACGTCTCAACAGTGGCATGGAATGACAATAGGGTTGTAAATATGGCATCAACAATGGCCGGAGTGAAAGCATATATTTCGCCAGATGGTCAAACTCCTGAAAATGCACCAAGTATTGAGCGATATAACAAAAAGAAAAAGGTAATGGAAACCATTCCGTGTCCAGCCATTGTTCATGAATATAACAAATACATGGGCGGTGTTGATCTTCTGGATTCGTCACTAGGCCGCAGTCATATCCGCATAAAGTCTCGCAAGTGGACAAACCGTTTGTTCTACCATATGTGTGATATGGCAATGATTAATGCCTGGATTTTATATAAGCGACATCATTCAGCAACTAATCAAACGGAACCGATGAAAACTTTGCATGAATTTGTGTGCGAAGTTGCAAATTGCTTGATAAAATCTGGAACTGAGATGCGAGTAGGAAAAGGGCGGCCAAGTAATGTTGAAGTTGAAATTGTTGCAAAACGTCATCGCCCAATGTCTGCTCCGCTGCCACCGCGTGATATTCGCCTGGATAACGTTGGGCATTTGCCAGAATTTATAAAGGAAGGGAAGCCACGATGCAAACTTTCAAAATGTACATCCCGTACAAAGGTCCGGTGCCAAAAATGTGGGAGAAAAAAACTGCTTCGCTGAGTTTCATCAAAACTAATTGGCTTAATAACACTATTATATACATAAACAATTTTAAATTTCCTTTTCACTTTTTAATGTTTCTTAATAAAATTGGTTAATGTTTATGAAACAAAAAATTTCGGTACTATAAACTTTCTTTTATAATTTTTGATGCCCGGGAGCCTAGTGGTTCCGCAAAGAACCAACCAGGTATTCTTTATCTAGCTCAGGTAAATGTCACCTATCAAAAAAATCGTAGAACAAATATTGTTTAGAATAACAACATTTATAACGTCAATTTTTTTCAGCTCAAAATAAAAAATCAGGCTATTAAGGGTTAAGATACTTTGTCAAAATTTTGCCTCTTGATTAAAGATTTTATTGTAACGATGAAAAAGTTAATTTCAGCAACAATTAATTTCGTTGTTGGTTAGTTTGTTGTTTTGATGAATTTTTTAATAAGATTTATAAAAAACCAAATATTGTGCACCTAATTAACAAACTCGTTGCTTATCTCATTAACCGTGCATAGTTAAATTTGCTTGCTAATAAGATAACCCATATTCTTTTCTGTGTAAAGTATTTAAAAATGTCAAATTTTAAAGTCGAAAAGACTTCATGCAATAACTTTGAAAGTACGATAGCAACGTAAGATTTGAGAACAGTTTCGGAAGCAAATCAACATTTTTAATAAAAGTTTTTGTACGTAAAACAAAGAATAGCTGATCAAACTCAAACAGAGTTTTTTATTTACAAATTCTGAAGACAAATTGTACTCGAATGCAATTTTCTTCAAATTTCAGCTAAGCACAATTTTATTTTTATCACACAGTTATTTGCTCCCCAGTATTTTCCAAAATTGTTTCGTACAGAATTTTTACCTTCCGATCAACAGATCATATGATTTGGAAGTTTTAATTAAATTATGCTCAAGTACCTACTTAAAGCAGAAAAGGTCATATTGCAATGTAAACCAAAAAGCAAGATTTACTGTCATGGCGATATTTTTGTTGTACGATTGGCATTTATTTTATTTTTTAAATTTAACTAAATTTAAAATTATTAACAGAGGATAACAAAATAGTAAAATTGTGCAAACTTACGTTATCAAAATACTACGAATATTGACATTGAAAAAATCTTTTATCAAAATCAATAAAAAAATTATATCATTATAAAAAAAGTCTTATGTACATTTTCATTTTATTACTTACAATACCATCTATCTAACTTGATACGAATAAAAAAAAAAAAAAATAAATAATAATAAACCCTTTTTTAGGTCAAAACAACTACACTTCAAGAGGTTCGCAATACAAAAATCGTAATGATAATGTATATTCTAATAATTGGGTTCATGGTGCTAACAGAAATATTCAAGAAGGATCTTCATCGTCAAGGGGATATCATCATCAAAATAATGACAACAACTATAATGGCCGTTCATATAAAAACAACAATTCCAGAAATGTTGGCTATGGTCACAGAGGAAATTATCGGAATGATAATTCTTTTAATAATAGGAGATATTAAATATTGAAGTTGGTATCTAAGTTGAAACCATAAAGAATGTAACGTATGTAATAGTAATCATGAACGAATTTTACAGTCTTGTTTTGCATTACTATATGTACTACTAATGAATATATCAAATTATGACGGCTTGTAGACCGCTTTCAAATCATTCAATTTATAAATTTGAACTTGAATTAGAGTTAAAATAACAGCAAAATAATAAAGGTAAGATTTATAACACTTTTTTCTCAATAAAGTTTCATTTCCAAATGATTTCCATTTGAAAAAAAAATATTTTGCCAGTGTGCTTTTCCAAATTTCAAATGCTGAACCAACTCTGACTTTTTACAAATCTTTAGCAGCAAACTAATTTCCTTAAAAATTGCTAAAAAATAGTTCTCAGCTCTGACTATACAACAATGAACATACCTATACATCTAACATACCTATAAGGTATTCCAAGAGAAAAAAAAATTTCCTCGAACATTGTGTTCTAAGGAAATCAATTTCAGTTTTGTAATCAAAATTAAATCGTATTTGAATACCCTTATTGTATATATGAAGAACAACTCTCTAAAGTTGTGCTTTGAAATGCATCCCTATGCTGTTGTTTGCATTTTAACATTTTTGCCTGATTTCTATTTCTTCATCCCTGGGTACTTTTTCACTTTTACGGCTTTTACGCATTGACTGCGGCTGCAACGACAAGCTGTCAAATTAGGAATGATTCTATATCGACTACAAATACGCTGCGGCATTAGACCATAAGAAATACATGTAAAAAATTTTGACAGATGCTGCACGGTTGCAGCCGTCGTCAATGTGTTTAGGCCATTAATCTTAACTTGAAAAGGTAAATTGTGCAAGTCACGTTTGAGAAATAAAAATACAGAAAAAATTCAACCGTTTTGTTTATTTAATCTCGTGGTAGTTTTCAGTTTTATGATTTTTTATCGAAATAAAACTTAATCCAAATTCATAAGCATGTACACATTGACGACGGCTGCAACGACAAGCTGTCAAGTTAGGAATGATTCTATTTCGAAGACAAAACGTTGCGGTATTAGACCAGTTTCCCTCCATTAGAAATATATGTAAAAAAATTTGACAGATGCGTCAAAGTTGCAGCCGTCGTCAATGTGTTCAAGCTTTAAGTCTCGAATCTGTGAATGTCAATATGAAAAATAAATTTTAAATCAAATTTGTGTTGTTTTTCTTAGGAAGGGTAAATTAGTTTTTAAGGGCCTCCTTGAGTTTTTTGAAAAAAAGACCGTTTTAAATTTTTTTTTTTGAAGCTGTTTCATATTACACCAAAAACTTTTTTCCATTATTAAAGTCAGTCGAGTAGCGTGGGAAGGTGGGGGGAGCGGTCCGCCCCGGGCGGCAATTTAAGAGGGCGGCAAAATCGCAGATAAAAAAATTTTCATATATTCGCATATCTTCTTCTATATATATTATATATATAAAAATGAATGTATGTATGTGGGTATGTGGATATGTGTGTATATAACGTATAGACTCCAAAACCACCGAACCAAACTTTATGAAATTTTTAGGGATACTGAAGCAACATTCTGGAAGTGTTCTTGTGAAGTTTGGTGTTGGTTGGACAAGGGGGCGTGGTACCTCCCATACAACCCAAATTAGCTCTATCGCCCACAAACCAAAAAAAATGCTATATATCAGACGGGTTTAAACATATAAAACTAAAATTTGGTAATTTTGTTCAGATGGTTACTTCCGGTGACTGTACAAAAAATGGGCGTGGTCACACTATATCTATGCCCACTTTTCAGCAACCGTTTTAATTCCTGAGATGTTCTAGTTTTGATAGTGAATCTTGGTATGCAGGTGCAATGGATGCAAGTGGCAGTCACAATGTAAATATAAAAGTTGTCACGCCCACTTTTACCGCCCACAAATCAGTAAAACTGCTTTATATCAGACGGCTTTTGCCATAGAAGATTAAGATTTGATAATTTAGTTTATATGGTAAATCTCGGCCAATGTACAAAAAATGGGCATGGCAGCACTATATTTTCGCCCACTTTATCGAAATCATGCTTATTCCCGAGTTGTACACGTTTTGATAGTGAATCTGGTATGCAGGTTCTATAGGTCCAAGTGGCAGTCACTATGTAATTATAAATGTTGTCACGCCCACTTTAACCGCCCACAAATCAGTAAAAATTCTTTATATCAGACGGCTTTTGCCGTAGAAGACTAAGATTTGGTAATTTAGTTCAAATGGTAACTGTCGGCCAATGTACAAAAAATGGCCATAGGCGCACTATTTCTACGCCCATTTTATCGAAATCATGCTTATTCCTGAGTTGTACACGTTTTGATAGTGAATCTTGGTATAAAGGTGCTATGGGTCCAAGCGGCAGTCACTATGTAAATATAAACGTTGTCACGCCCACTTTTTCCGCCCACAAATAAGTAAAAATGCTTTATATCAGATGGCTTTTGCCGTAGAAGACTAAGATTTGGTAATTTAGTTCATATGGTCACTGTCGGCAACTTTTAAAAAATGGGCGTGGTCGCAACATATCTACTCCCACTTTTTCGAAATCATGCTTTTTCCTGAGTTGTACACGTTTTGATAGTAACACTTAATATGCAGGTGCTCTAAGTTGCAGTCATATATATATATAAAATTTGCCACGCCCACTTGTACCACCCACAAAAAAAACAAAACGAAATGTTTACATGTTTTATGCCGACTCCGAACGGCTTATGTTTTCAAGAAGCTTTTCATGGCAGTTTTTTCTCTGAGGTTTGCCATTGTCTGCAGAGAGGTGACGGCCAAACAGAAAAATTAATTCAATTGAAAAACTTTCCGTGTCAGGTGGGATTCGAACCAGGGTTCTCTCGCGTATGGGCCACACACTCTACCCACTACGTCACGGCTGCTACTTGGTTTTTTACCCAGAAATTAATAGAACTGCTATAATTCAGACGATTCTCATCGTTTAATACTAAAATTTGGTAATTTAGTTCATACGCTTACTCTCGATAGCTTTGCAAAACATGTGCATGGTAGCACTATATCTGTGCCCACTCTTCAGAAATAATTTTATTTATTTACTTATTTATTAATGTACTATAGTTAATTACAATTTAAAAATTATGACTAAGTAAACACTAGCTGCCAGGGCTATCGGTTACAAATAATTTTAATTAATGAGATGTGAACGTTTTGATAGTCACACTTGGTGTGTAGGTGCTATGGGTCAAAGTGGCGGTCACTTTATATATAAATGTTACCACGCCTACTTTTAACGCTCACAACTCTATGAGACTGTTTTTACAGTAAAAGACTAAAACTTGGTAGATTAGTTCATATGTTTACTGCCAGAACCCTTAAAAAAATGGGCGTGTCGCACTTTATCTACGCAGACTTTTCAGAAATCATTGTAATTTCTGAGCTGTACGCGTTTTGATAGTGAAACTTGGTATGTAGATGCAATGGGACCAAGTGGCGGTCACTATATACTGTGAGCGTCAAAAGAAAGTGTACACGATTGGGTTTTAGGTTTTCAATATAATTTCAGTCTTTTGCAATACTGTTTGATTCAACTTTTTTTATATTTTTTTAAAATAGGCTTTATTGTGTGTCAATTTATAAAAAAACAACAACAAAAATCTTACAATAACAAAAAATATTAAACCAAAACTAAAAATACTTTACATTCGTCGCGTCAAAAGAAAGTGTACAGTTTTCCGTCAAGAGTGTCAAGAGGTTTGCTGGGAGTAAAAAATGTACCGTTATCTTTTTAAATATGCTTTATTATTGCTTCTTAAGCTTTGCTTTGATAATTGGTTTTATTCTTGATTCAATCGTGCTCGGTACAAGTGCTTTTTTTCTGTATAAATTTTTTCCCGAAAATGGTAAAACAAACCTCTCCTGATATTCGTGAGCTTGTGCTAAAATTTTATAAAGAGGGAAAAACATTGCGTGAAATCGGTTATATTGTGGAAAGAAGCCACAATACAGTGAAAAAAATAATTGATAAATACAGAAAGTATGGAATTTTAGAAAATCGTGCCAAATCTGGTAGGCCTAAGAAACTTAACGAGCTCCAAATACGATCCATTGTCCGAAATGTAAAAAAAAATCCAACTGAAAGTGCCGTGAAAATAGCAGGGGAAAACTCAGAAGCATCTGGTGCCAACGTAAGCGCCAGCACAATTCGTCGAGCACTACATGCTAATGGCTTACATGGACGGGCTCCGAGAAAAAAGCCGTTCATATCGAAAAAAACCAGAAGCTACGTCTTGAGTTTGCTCGAAAATATTAAAATATTGATATTTCATTTTGGAAATATATGATTTTTAGCGACGAGAGCAAATTTGAAGTTTTTGGTATAAAAAAACCAGTTAAAATTTGGAGGAGCAAAAATAAAGAATTTTCCGAACAAAATGTTATATCCACAGTAAAGCACGGTGGGGGTTCGGTGATGGTGTGGGGATGTATGGCAGCGAACGGAGTAGGTAATTTGGTATTCATAGAGACCACTATGAATAAAACAGATAACCTTAACATTTTAAAAGAAAATTTGCCACCCAGCGTTGAGAAGTTGTGCTTGGATCGAACTTGGATCTTTCAACAAGACAATGATCCCAAGCACACGGCAAAAATAGTGAAGGAATGGTTGCTTTATCACACGCCCAAACAATTGGATCATCCCCCCCAATAACCGGACCTTAACCCCATTGAGCATTTGTGGGAACATCTGGACCGAAACATCCGAAAAAGTATCATCGGTAGCAAGGACGGCCTTAAAAGAGCATTAATAGAGGAATGGCAAAAAATTTCGCCCGAAATAACCGCAAATCTAGTGGAATCCATGCGAAGATGGTTGCAAGCTGTAATTAAAGCAAAAGGAAAGCAAACCAAATACTGAAATTCATAGTTTTTGTACTTATTTGTTTACTGTACACTTTCTTTTGATGCGACGAATGTGAAGTATTTTTGGTTTTTGGTTAATATTTTTTGTTCTTGTAAGATTTTTGTTATTGTTTTTTTATAAATTGAGGAAAGATTAAGCCTATTTTAAAGACACATAAAAAGTTTAATAAAACCGTATTGTAAAAGACTGAAATAAAATTGAAAACATAAAACACAATCATGTACACTTTCTTTTGACGCTCACAGTATATAAATGTTGCCATGCCTACTTTTTCTGCTCATCTATCTATCTGTAAAAAATGTATGTATGTATTCAAGGCTCCTCATAAAAAAAAGGTGTTCGGGTCGGTTCCTCAAAATAATGCTTTATGTTCTGATGATTCCCCAAATATTTCGACTGTAGCGATAGCCATCCGTGTGCTCGAAGGGTTTGAAATAAAAAAAAAAAAACAAACGAAATGGCCATTTCAGCCCTTGAAAAGAATTTGACCGAACTTCTTATGCGTGCGTGTTGTGAAATGTTTGAACACATATGATCGAGAACTGGATCTACAAGTTTAATGCCGACTCCGAACGGCTTATGTTCTCAAGAAGCTTTCCATGCCAGTTTTTACTCTCTGAGGTTTGCCATTGTCTGCATAGAGATGACGGCCGAACAGAAAAATTAATTCAATTGAAAAAACTTTGTGTGTCAGGTGGAATTCGAACCTGGGTTCTATTGCATTCAAGCCACGCACCTCATCCAGTATGCCACGGAATGGTTTGAAATATGCTCTAAAAAACTAGTTTTTTATAAAAATATTTACTGGTGCTATAGTTAAAAATAACAATGGTGGTTCTTCCATTCTGCACCAATAAATTTAAAATTTTTAGAGTCGGACCAGAGATAATGCAGATTTTCATTAATTTTTTAACTTTTTTTTTATTATTTTCACTAAAATTCAAATTCAATTTTTTTTTTGTCCTGCCATGTTACGTTTAGTCAAATAAATTATCTATTGATGATAAAATATAATAAATTAATTGGTTTTTGGGCTTTGATAAAATATAATGTAAAGTGAATAACTAAATTGAATGAAATTAATGAAATTGTACAATTTATTTGACTAAAAGTAGTATAGAAAAAGATTCGTTTGAATTTTAGGGAAAATAATATGAAAAAAGTTAAAAATATCCATAAAAATTCGCATAATCTTTGGTCCAACGGAAAATGCCATGGCCCCTACAACAACCTTTTTTCACGAGCCACGGTCAAGAAATGTCAAACAAAAGAAAACTGAAAAGAAGAGCGTCCAATCGTGGGTTTATTTTTTTATCAACATTGAAATGTAATTAACGATTCAGCAGAGAGAAGGTAGCATTAATAACAGAATTTAATAATTCAATAACTTCTAGTGAAGAGCAAAAACAATATATGCTGCTAGTCGTTGATAAGCACAGAAAAAAATTTAAATGCATTACAAAAAATCATATTTTTCATAAATGAATATTAGAAATAATAAATAAATGTAGTATTTTTAATTTTTTCGTAAGTTATGGTCAATGAATTGTAAAATATGTTGCACTTCAAAAAAGCCTAAATTGCACACAAAAATACAAAATTACAAAAAAAAATCTGCTGCTAGAACAAAATAAGAAAAAATTTTGTATGGAAAAACGATAATTTTTCGTTGAGAGTAAAATTGCATTTTTAAACTCCGCCAAAAATTATCAGATGCATATTAAAAAAAAAAACTTAAATAAGTCTGAATTATAAGTAATTGTTTCCAATCAAAATATATTCCAATTGTTTTTCCGTTTAGACACGACATTTTTTAAAATGGTTTAAGTCCTATATAGCTCTAAAATGACCTTCAAACGATTTGCGGAACCCCTAGAGGTCAAATTTGTTTGGGTCTTAAACTATTTTTGTCTAATTAGGGTTCGAACTTTCAGAAAGTGGACGCGCACCGAAGAAAAAATGACACATAATTTTCCCCATACACTTATGAACCGGTCTAGTATATACGTATGTGGGTATATGTGTATATCACGTAAAGACTTCGAAACCGCTAAGCCAATTTTTATACCAAAGCGTTGAGAGGGTTCCTGTGAAGTCTGGTGCCGATCGTAAAAGGCACCTTAAATACACCTTAAATTTTCGATTTCAAACATTTTTGGAATTATAGGTGGCACAGCCTCGGAATTCAGTATTCGACCTCAATTTACACATGCCGTTCCACAGGTAACATTTTATGGGTGTTGGACGAGGGGCGTCGTACTTTTTCCGAACCCAAAATTTTCGTTATAGCTTTCGAAATAAGTCACACATCAATGAAACTCGATAAGAACTTACTATAAAAGCATGGCTTCACTAAAGCTACGCGTTCTTTTAGGGGATAAGCTAGTATCATATGTAAATATAAAAAAAATAACCGTTTATGCATTCAAAAACGCACAAATTTATGAAAAGGGTTAACAAGTAGACCACGTCTAGTTTACCGACATATGCTTACATCAATGTCATTGTTGTCATTACACAGCCAATAATTGCGTAGGAAAGTGACTAGATACTTTTATGCATGGCTTGAATAGTAGTGCTTGTGTGTGTGCTAAGTTTTTTTTTGTACGGTGTGTACTAAAGAGCTGCAGAAAACAATGTATTTGCAACACTTTAGTACTGTACAGTACTTTAGTGCTCTGCATTTCACTGCATCGTTGACATCGCATACACAAGTTCTATGTTTCAGCTCAGCAACGAAACAAGCACTTTATCAGTTGAAATGCTTTTCGCTACAGTAACAGAGAGTGTTTATGTTATGATGCAGAGCAGCACATCAAAACATAAAGCGACAATGTAGCGAAGTAACAGTAAAGTATAGCAAGTATAGCGAGTGCTTGCTTCAGTGTTGATCAGCTAGCAGCAATCTTATTCATTCCTTCTCAAACGCTTTAGCTGCAAGTTGAAATAAATATTTTTGAGGAAATAATGGATATTCTAAATGTAAGTTAAATTGTAAACTTTTGCCTATTTGTAATAATTTAGTTGATGTTAACATTTTTTATGACTTTTTTGATAGCAATCCATGAATGAGTTGCAACCGATTAAAATGAAACGTAAATAATAGCGTTTTTTGTTTTTGTTTTGTACGTAATCTGCGCTGCGATGAATTTCGGTTGTTCGTGTTAGGGTGAACGCAGGTTTAAAATATGTTTTTATTTATACAGGGTGTCCCACAACTGACTACAATTATTCACGGATGTGAGAGGATATGTCGAGCTCAGCTCAGATATGTCTATATTCATATTTTTAGGAGCTACAGGTTAATTGATATTTTACGACTTGGGCTAACATTTTTGTTAATAGCAAAAAAACTAATTTAAAAAATAATTTTTATAACTCATTGCAAAGCCAATGAAATTACCTTTCTAATGGTATATCAACAATTCTAATCGATTTAACCGTTACTGAGCTGTGCTCGTGTGAATATGAAATCAATCGGTTGAAACTACTAAATTTCAACCTTAAGTGCAAATTTCTCAGAATTTCGCGTAATATATGAGATTGTTTAGGACTAATTTCAGCTGGCAACGCTCGCTGTTCTATTTTGTTAACATCATTTTACATCTTGTCTGAGTTGTTTTCTTTAAATTTTATTATTACGTTGTAATCTTTTCGTTTCTTCACGTAAATGAGTTTATGAATGATATATTAGTGGCCTACAAACATTAATTCCTGTTTGTATCTAATATTCCAAATTCTATTGCGAAGTGAACATTTTTGCGGCAACATAACCTCAACTTACCTGTGACATGAGCAATAGCTGTGAAATTTGCAAGTCAGAGTGGGACACTGTTGGTGTTTTTATCTCGTGCTCTGGCTGTGCTAAAATCTTTCATGCAAAATGTGCTGGTTTATCCGCTGGATTGGGGATGCTCTGTCGTGTACTGTAAGCAATGGATTGCAGTGGTTTTGTTTAAAGTGCCGTAGAGTCTCTACTAGTACTCTGCTGAAGTATCTGATGGAATTGATGAAGTCGTCGGTTGGAATTGTTGAGGATGTGGCGCGTCTGCAAAAAATTGTCACAAATCATGCCGAACACTGCAATAAGTTGTATGACAACGCCATTTCTGTTGCTGAGGTAAGAAATGATGATTCTACTCAGATGTGTAAGAAGTCTACTAGATCTAAATCGAAACCTATTAAGGGTACGGAAGTTCCTATAATAAAAATTAGTGAGTCTGGTTCTTACATGCAGTCTTCAATTGGCGAATCATTAGTCTCGGATCCTGCTATACATCCTGTAAATATATTGGACATGAACTTATCATATGCTAATATAACGTCAGCGACAACTATTGCCACTACTACTTTAGCTGCTTTTTCACCTGCAGTCTCTGATCCTCCACCATCTGCAACTACTTATTTGGCCACATCTTCACTGATTTCTTCTTTGCCAGTCTCTACATCTACAGTCACTGAGCATACAGTCACTGAGTCTGCATCATCTGTAGCATCTTCTTCGACGGCGACTTCTCTGATATCGTCAATGCCAGCTGCCGTACACCGTTCTCTTTCTGAGTGCTCTTCTATCTCTTCGAGTATGACACAACATTCTTTGCCTTCAGTAGCTCGAACTACGCCCACTTTGCCTTCAAATGAAGCTCGGTCGAGCATTGTTAACTGTGACCTCGTCGTTGTTCGTAGACCGGAACGCAAGGTAATTTTCCTGTCTCGCCTAGCTGATACTACGTCTGCGGATGCTATTTTAGCGTACATCTCTACTAAACTTCCTCAGTTTACCTCAGAAATACGGTGCCATAAGCTAAAATTTAATGCTCCAAGAGATATTGCATCGTTTACAATTTTTGTTCCGGATTCAGTCTCAAATACTTTGCTATCTAAGTAATTTTGGCCTGATGGGATAGTAGTCCACGAGTTTGTTTTTAGGGAAACTAGTAGATTACTTCCAAAAAACTAATATCTAATAATAATGATTTAAATCCTATTGTTAATAATAACGTAAAATCGAGTGTAATTAATAACTTATCTTACTCATTATATTATCAAAATGTAGGGGGGCTACGAAAAAAAATGCAAGATTTGTTTTTAGCTTCCCAATCTCTTCAATATGATATTTTAGTGTTTACAGAAACATGGTTAACTGAAAATCATTTAAACTCTGAACTATTTCATTGTACGGCTTACAATATTTTCCGGAAGGACCGGTGCCAGATTACCACGGGTCTGTCTCGTGGTGGTGGAGTACTAATTGCTATCCGTAATTCTTTTGCATGTTCACAAATTTTGTTACCGCATTTGAATTCAAATATAACCGGCAATTTTGATGTCGATCAATTAATCATTAAAGTAATGTTTAATAATAACTTTGTTCTTTTTGTATCGGTAAGCTATATTCCGCCAAGGAGTCCTCTTGACTTATACTCCATTCATATTGATAATGTCCGATTTATTCTTGATGATCTAAAACAATCACAACATGTTGTTATAACAGGTGATTTTAATTTATACAATATTCATTGGAGGTCAGTGTGTGATGAATTTTATTTAATGCCTTTCAATGTGCTATCTGAAACGGATGCGCTAATAATTGATTTTTTTTCTCGACATGATTTAGTTCAATGAATTAGTTAATAGTTTTGTTCCTAAAAAACGCTCTCATATCTCTAATAACCCCGTCTGGTTTAATAAAAGGCTTTGTAACCTAAAGAATAGAATGAATAAAGCTTACAAACGATTCAGATGTGCAAGAGATAGTCAGCTTCTTAAGTCACTTTATTTAGACAGTCAACGTGAGTTTAATATCTTAAACAAATTTATTTTTAAATCTCATATTATATATATTGAGGATAAACTTAAAGTGAATAGTAAATTCTTTTGGTCCTATATAAACATGAAAAGAAAATCAAGTGGGATTCCTAACTCTATGTTTTATTTGGACTCTTGTTCTGAAGATGCGCGAATCATATGTAACTTTTTTGCAATTACTTCAAATCTGTATACTCGACAGGACCATCTACATATACTTATAATTCAGACGCTTGTAATTTTATAAATTTAGGTAATCTTTCTTTAGAAGCTCAAGATGTTGAAGTTGCTCTTCAGAACCTTAAATCATCTTCAATGGTTGGTCCGGATGGCATCTTTACAAGTTTGTTAAAAAATTGTGCTACTTCGATTTGCCGTCCATTGAATATTATATTTAATAAATCCTTATCTACTGGCATCTTCCTGGATGAATGGAAAGTTTCCTTTATTGTCCCGATCCATAAATCGGGTCCGAAGCAAAATGTCTGTAACTATAGGCCAATTAGCAAAATCTTATGCGTTCCTAAAATCTTCGAAAAAATTGTCTATGATGAATTATCTTTTCTTGTAAAAAATGTAATCTCAATTAATCAACATGGATTTATATCAGGTAGATCAACAGCAACGAATTTAACCATTTTTTGTTCTCATATTGTTGCTAATTTCTCTAAGGGTTTTCAAACAGATGTTATCTTTACAGACTTTGCGAAAGCGTTTGATAAAGTTAACCATGAGACTTTACTCGTCAAGCTTTCTGCACTTGGCTTTCACTCTAATCTCCTTGCTTGGATTAGATCTTATCTCATTAACCGCTATCAACAGGTTAAAATCAATAATTGCCATTCCCTACTCATTCCAGTTACATCAGGGGTACCTCAAGGCAGCCATCTTGGCCCTCTACTTTTCCTTCTTTTTATTAATGACCTTCCACAGGTCATTAAATATTCGAGGTGTCTCCTTTTTGCTGATGACCTGAAATTATTTCGGTCGATTGAGAATGTAAATGATTTCAATCTTCTTCAACTAGATCTCAACTCAATTGCAAATTGGTGTTCTCTTAATGATCTTCCCTTGAATATTTCTAAATGCCAGTGCCTCACATTTTCTAGGATCTCATCACCGAGCTTCTGTAGCTATTTTATTAATTCAATTTGTTTAGAAAGAGTATCTAGTAAAAAGGATTTGGGAGTTCTTCTTGATCACAAGCTCAATTTTAATCTTCACATCGAGCTAATAATTGCTAAAGCTAATTCAATGTTAGGATTTCTAAAACGAAACTCGACTGAATTCACAGATCCATATACTCTCAAAACACTTTACTCCGCTTTAGTTAGACCGCAATTGGAATATTGCTCTGTGATCTGGAACCCGTCTAACCTATTACACTCAAATAGATTGGAATATATCCAACGTAAATTTACTAGATACATGTGGTATAAACTAAATTGGACTCTACCTGCTGTACCTCAATACACTACTCGTTGTGCGCTTGTAAGTCTTACTTCCCTATCTATTCGTCGTAAGATCTTTTCAATCATGTTTATATGGGACCTTATTCATCATCATATCCAATGCTCTGAACTTCTTATTATGCTTGATTTTTATACTCCATCGCGATCTCTTCGTAGCCAATTCCATTTCCGTGAGCTCCTCCATAGATCAAACTACTCTCAAAATATGCCTATTGCACGCTGTATACATGAAGCTAATGAGATTTTATCCGTCTCGGATTTCTTTAATAATGTTTCCAGAAAGACTTTCAAAGATCTTCTTTTATTAAGTATCATGGCACGTGATTCTTGACCTCTTCTTCAATCTCTTTAATAAAAATAGCTATAATTTGTACCTTATTTATATTAATGGATAATTAGTTTTGTATTTACTATTATTTTAGTATTGTCCCTATAGGAACAAACTGACTTGTTTATAAAAACAACTAATTAAAAAACTAATTAAAATAAACCAGTATATGAACTACTTTGAATTATATTAAGGCGGCAACTTCTCTGATTTTGACATGTTTTAATTGCAAATTTTTATTAGATTACAAGGAAAATCAACTAATTTAAAAGTAGTTGATAAAGTAGTTTTTTGTCAACCACAACTAGTTGAAATTTTGACTTTTTTCCATAGAACGAACTAACTTATTTTGTTTGGTGATGTCCGCTAAATAAGTCAATTGACTGTCGTCTGCATATATTTTCAACTACTTGTTAAATTAGTTACATTTAAATTATTTTTTTAATTGCTTTAAAATAACCAATTGAAAACTATTACTGATGGCCAAAAGTTAATAATATTTGATGAAATAACATGGTTAAATATATATAAGCTTGTAATCTAATAAAAATTTTCAATTAAAACATGCCAACATCAGAGTAGTTGCCGCCTTAATATAATTCAAAGTAGTTTATCAATCACTGGTTTTTAAACAGTATTTCAATTACTTCATATATTATGCCGCCTTAACCGTACGATTCATAACCAGCAAAACTCCTTTAATTTCATAACCAGGTACCCGTGTACCCGAAGTAGGTTGTTTTGCGTTTATTGAAATAAAATAATATTTTCCTGTAAATATTTTTGTTGTTGATTATATTTTGCGTTCTCATCTGTACAAATTTGATATTTGGAAAAAAAACTGGTTTCTGTTCGTATATAAGTACCTAAAGCGACACAAGTAGGCAGAAACTGGTTTTATGTAAGGGTTGTTTATTTGCTTATTCTGCTTATTTTCGGTACCTACTTGCTTAATTGCTTTTGAATTAGATAGCAGATGTTCATTTGTGTCGTAAAATTGAAATATTTCATTTGCTTCGTCATTCTGTGTTGAATATTTGAACAGTGAAGTTGGTGAAAAATGAGCCGCAACGACCGATATTTGTCTTCAAGGGAATACTGGAAGTTGAGTGATGAAGCAAGAAGCACATATATTCAAAGTTTATTTGAGGAAGTGACTCAAGATGAGGACCTTGAAGTGGACCCTGTGGATGACCAAAATGAAGGAAATGTGTCCTATACTGGCGAAGTTTCGGAATCAGAGAATGAAGATTTGAATGTTGACAACGCAAACGAAATTGCAGCTGCTATTGACGCACCAGAGGAAATTTTATTTGATGACGAAAGTGAAGATGATGCTATGCAAGAAGATGCACCAACAACAAACCCAGCAGAAGATGCACCAACAACAAACCCAGCAGACTACATGACTGCACGTGACGGCACTCAATGGCAGCGAACACCACGTAGTTGCCAACAAGTGAGAAGCCAGAATATATTCAGAGACCGCTGTGGTCCAGCGCGGATAACTGAAAATATGACGCCTTTGCAGTGTTTCAAATCATACCTCACAGTGGAAATGGTGGATATAATAGTGCGCCACACAAATAGAAAAGCGCATGCCACATATAATGCGTACAATGAAGCGAATCCCAATAGACATCAGTTGAAGTGGAAAGACACGACAATCAACGAAATTTATGCGTTCATTGGAATGATTTTGATGGCTGGCACAAATCATTCTAATGAAGAAAACGCAAGAGATTTGTGGACGTCACAGGCTCACCCAATATTCCGTGCCACCATGGGAATAAACAGGTTTTTCGATTTGCTGCGTTTTATGCGGTTTGACGACCCCAGAACACGGGTAGAGCGGCAGCGTCAAGACAAAGCGGCGCCAATTCGCGATATTTGGATAATGCTCAATGCAAATCTTGCCAGATATTATGTGCCATCAGAATATTTGACCATTGATGAACAATTATATCCATACCGTGGTAGAAGCAAATTCACACAATATATACCCTCGAAGCCAGCAAAATATGGTATAAAAGTATGGTGGATTTGCGATGCCAAAAACTCATATCCACTTCATGGCCAAATATATACTGGCAAACAAGAAACTGGTCGTGAAGTTGGTGTTGGCAAAAGAGTGGTGAGAGATTTAGTTGGGCCATACTACGGTAGCGGACGAAATATCACAATGGATAATTTTTTTACGACGCTGCCGTTGGCTAGGCAACTAAAAGTAGAAAAGCTCAGCATTGTTGGTACACTCCGCCGCAACAAAGCTTACATCCCTGCGGAGATGAAAGAAGACAAAAAAAAAGACGTTGGTTCAAGTTTATTTGGCTTCCACGACAACGTAAAACTGCTCTCATATAAGCAGCGGAAGTCCAACTCGGTCATCCTTCTTTCTAGTATGCATGATGATGCACAAATTGACGAGAATGGGAAACCAGAAATTATCAATTTTTACAACCAAACAAAAGGTGGGATGGACGTTATGGACCAAACGCTCCAAGAATACACGACCCAGCGACAAACAAGAAGATGGCCGATGGCATTTTTCTATAACATCATTGATGTGAGCGCATTTGCATCACACATCATATATTATGGAAATAATCCAACTGCACGATACACCACGACGCGCAGGAAGAATTTCCTGCGTCAACTGGCAGAAAACCTGTGCATTCCTGTTATAGAAAATAGAATTTCAAATGTGCAAAGCGTGCGCCAATTTTCAACAAAAAATGCAATTGAAAGCATCCTCGGAAGGCCGTTGGAGAGTGTGCTTTGTGCTGCAGGTCCGTCAACATCTCCGTCAGCACGACAAAGGGGCAGAAAAGCACATACGGGCGTGTGCTACATGTGCAACCTTCTTCCAAATAAGCGCAGAAGAAAAACTAGAAAAAATTGCAGCATATGTAGCACGCCGATATGCGATGAGCACGCCATAACAATTACTAAATGCTACAATTGCCACAATAACAACGATAGTGATTCGGATGAATTATAATATAATTTATATAAAATATGATAAAATAAATAAAAAAGACATTTATTTCCAATAAAAACAACACAAAAAAACGTTTTTTCATTTACATGTCAGGCATTTACATAGGAATTGCATTAGGGTACCCGGGGACCCGGTTGTGTGTTTATGGGGGTAAAACATTTAAAATCATTTTTTAAAGAAAATATTTTGAATTTTTTGGTATTTAAATCTTAGTTTAGCCAAAATCTCTGATGATTCGGAGTTTTATGTCCATATCTCAAAAATTATAGGCACAGCAGCACTTTAAAGTCAAAAAAGGTACACGGGTACCCGGTTTTGAATGGTAGGGTTAATATAATTCAAAGTATTTCATATACTGGTTTATTTTAAACTAGTTTTTTAATTAGTTGTTTTTAAAAACAAGTTAGTTTGTTCCTATAGGAAATATAAAGTAATAAACGCAACTGTGTGCAAGTTAATATAGTATAGAGTGCAATAACCTAATAATTAAAAGTGATTAACTGAAATGACTAAATTTAATGGCAATGGTGGTTGTGTTGGTACTCTACACATGAGCACCCTGCAATCTACTCGAATCGGGCTGAACAAGTTATAATATGACAAAAAAAAAATCCATTCCTTTTACTGGCAAGTACTTCAGTGACAGTGCAGTTGGTTCTACTTCAGTTTTGTTCTATTGTAGGCTTGTAACATCTATTGTAACGTCTATTGTAGGCTTGTTTTAACAGTTCCAGAAACGGGACGGACATGGAACGTTTCCTTTAGAGAGCGGAACTAGTTCATTTAAACATGTCCGCGGAACTATCTAGTTCCTTTGTTTATTTGATCTGCTTGATCTGCTTGAGCTGCTTGTTTGTTGAACGTCTCCTTTTTTTATTTGATCTGTTTGAGCTGAGCTCTCATCACGTATGACGAGAATCGTTTGACGATTGAATTGCACGATAGATAATTTGGTATCGTTGTGCCATTTATTTGATAGTAATTCATTAAATTTGTAAAATTTAAATGTTTTGGAGCCGGAATTTAATTACTTTTTTGTTTGCTGATGAGGAAGAGAACAAATTGAGTTGTTGCGACAAAGCGGGATCCTTTGGCATAAATCGAATCCTTGATATCTTCCATTAAAAAAGTATGTATTGTGCTTACAATATTTCAGTGTACGTAGTGCTGATAATTTATTTTCAATAAATTTAGCTCGCGTGCTTGCGGCCTAATTGTTGGCCAGCTACAGGTGTTCATCAACGAAATTGATTCATATTTTAATTTGTTTATGAGCAAATAATTTTACCTAAAATATAATTTTGAACACATTAATACGGTATTTGATTGAAAAGCCAACAATACTATATTTTTGCTACAAATATCACGTCGAAGCACAACAAACAAAAAAAAAAAAAAAAAAATAAGAAAATGTCACTTTTGGTAGAGAACATATGTTTTCTAGTGACTTTCAAACCTTAGCAAACCTTTAAAAATTTGCTAAAAAGTTTCATATTTTCCAAATATTAAGTAACAAATTTGTAGCATAAGAAAATATATATATAAAAATTATCTGATAGTTCGTGAACAGTTTCGCGGACAAGCTTATTTTAAAACATAATAAGCATAAATGGTATTTAAAATGCTTTTGTTACTTTTATTATAATACAGAGAACTGTCGGAACTGATAGTTCCGCGGACATGCTTATTTTAAAACATAAAAGTTCCGACAGTTCTCTGTATTACAGTAAAAGTAACAAAATCATTTTAAATATCATTTCATGATTGTTCTCTTTCTTATGTTACAAGCAAAAATAAACAGAACAATGCACACAACAAAAATAACGATATATTATATCGTCTATTATTTCATTCATTCTCTCTCGCAAGCCTAATAGTTTTACTTGTCGTCGCTCAAACAATTCGTCTTAGCAGTAAAGTGTGTGCGGTAAGTGCGAAAGAGATGTCAGCTTTTGTTGCTCATAAAAAAAATTTTCATTTCAGTCGGAACTGTTTGGACATGCTAAAATCGTACAGAAGGAACGGTTGCAACTATGTCCGGGAGTGAACATAGTTACATGAACTATGCATGTCCTGAACGACCCAACTCTATTCTATGGCCGGTATGTTCTACTGTCCCTTCGTGCAGTGTTTGTTTGTATATCAAAAACTCTCTTCACTTTAGTGCTTGTGTTGTTATGAGAGAAAAGGTGAGCGGAAGTAGTTGAAAGCAGAGATGATGGCTTGCAAGTCATTAACCGACTTAAAAAAGGAGGAGGTTCTCAAGTTCGTCGGTTTCTCTATTTTTTTTTTTTTTTTTTTTTTTAAATGTATGCACATCGATAACTCCTAAACCATACGCCTGATTGCCATAATTTTTTGTGGAATAGATAGATATCATAAGCATGGAGGTGCCCGTAAATTAGTGGGTGGTATTCGAGAACTGGGCGTGGCAATACTAGATCTCGCAATACTAAATACTACTGTATCTCGAATAATATTGCCACTAAGGTACTGCAATTTAGTGCAGAGATAGGCACAATTATTACAAATTACCGGCAAGAAAATGGGCGTTATTCGACAAATGGGCGTGGCAATATTAAAAAAACAGTGTATCTTGAATAATTTTGAGACTAGAGTAGGCATTATTATTACAAATTATGGTTAATAAAGTGGGCGTTATTCGACAAATGGGAGGGGCAATATTATAAGAAAACTATCTCGAATAATATTGACACTAGTGTACTGCAATTTAGTGTAAGAGTAGACATAGTTAATACAAATAACGGTCAAGAAAATAGGCGTTATTTGACAAATGGGCGTGGCAATATTAGAAAAAAAATATATATCTCGCATAATATTGATACTATGGAACTGCAATTTGGTATAGGGGTAGACATTATTAGTACAAATTACGGCCAATAAAGTGGGCGGTATTCGAATACTCGGCGTGGCAATATAAGAAAAACAGTGTATCTCGAATAATATTGACACTAGGGCAAATTTATTGTAGTACAGGAGTAGGCAGAATTATTTAAAATAACGGTCAATAAAGCAGCGTGGCAATACTAGATCTCGCAATACTAGATACTACTGTATCTCGAATAATATGGACACTAGGGTACTGAAATTTTGTGTAGGGGCAGGCACAGTTATTACAAATTACCGTCAAGAAAATAAGCGTTATTCGGCAAATGGGCGTGGCAATATTAGAAAAAGAGTATATCTCGAATAATATTGATACTATGGTAATGCAATTTGGTATAGAGGTTGGCATTATTAGTACAAAATACGATCAATAAAGTGGGCGGTATTCGACTACTGGGCGTGGCAATATTAGAAAAACAGTGTATCTCGAATAATATTGACACTAGGGCACTGAAATATTGTAGTACAGGGGTAGGCAGAATTATTAAAAATTACGGTCAATAAGGTGGGCGTTATTAAAAAAATGGACGTGGCAATACTAGATAAACATTATCTCAGTTAATATTGACTCTGGGGTACTGAAATGAAGTACAGGGGTAGCCACAATTATTGGAAATAACGCTCAAGCAAGTGGGTGCTTATATAAGAAAGGGGAGTGGCAATATTAGAAAAACTGTATTTTTAATAATTTTGAGACTAGAGTACGGCAATTTAGTATAGGGGTAGGCATTATTATTACTAGTTATGGTCAATAAAGTGGGCGTTATTCGCCAAATGGGCGTGGCAATATTATGAAAACACTATCTCGAATAATATTGACACTAGTGTACTGCAATTTAGTGTAGGGGTAGACAAAGTTA
This sequence comes from Coremacera marginata, assembly GCA_914767935.1. Classification (NCBI taxonomy): domain Eukaryota; kingdom Metazoa; phylum Arthropoda; class Insecta; order Diptera; family Sciomyzidae; genus Coremacera; species Coremacera marginata. Next base: position 115,067,496 of record OU612043.1, read on the forward strand.
ATACAAATTACGGTCAAGAAAATGGGCGTTATTTGACAAATGAGCGTGGCAATATTACAAAAAGAGTATATCTCGCATAATATTGATACTATGATACTGCAATTTGGTATAGGGGTAGGCATTATTAGTACAAATTACGGTCAAGAAAGTGGGGGGCATTCGACTACTGGGCGTGGTAATATTAGAAAAACAGTGTATCTCGAATAATATTCACACTAGGGCACTGAAATTTATTGTAGTACAGGGGTAGGCAGAATTATTAAAAATTACGGTCTCAGTTAATATTGGCGCTGGGGAACTGAAATGAAGTACAAGGGTAGGCACAATTATTGGAAATAAGGGCTCAAGAAAGTGGCCGCTTATTCAACAAAGGGGCGTGGCAATATTAGAAAAACACTATATCTCGAATAATATTGACACTAGGGTAATAAAACTCGTTACAAGAATGGGTATAATAATTTCAAAACACTTGACATCTAATTTAAATTTAAGAGACAGATATTTGAAATAACCAACCAACTTTCAGAATTTAATAGAACAAATTTTCAGAACAATTCTATGTATGTTGTTTATGCACTTTTTTCGAAAATTTATCATATTCTCTAAAAAGGAAGAAATAGAATTTTTTTTAAAAAAAAATCAATCGACTACAAAATCACTAAAAAGTAAAAAATAATTTTAAAAATACTTTTCCTTTTAATTTCTTGGTCATATTTGATAATTTATTTAAACATATTATTATAAATGAAATCTTATTATTTCAATTTTTTTCTTATTTGTTTTATTATCATAAATATATTTATATCTTCATGAATACAAATGCTTTGAAGTTGGCGCTTCTGATTAAAAGTCTGATTATATTAGTCCGACATTAAAAGCTTTTGTATTCATGAAGAAATTAATATATTTATGATAATAAAATAAATAAAAAAAAAATTTAAAATAAAAAGATTTTATATGTAATAATTAGACATGGGTAACGCAGCAAAAATTGCTGCGTTGATACACCAACTCAAACGCAGTTTACTGTATCAGCGAAATGCGTTAACGCAATTGCGTCATAGCGTAGTTTGAAATGCTATGATTCCTGTATCAACAAGAATTGAATCCACGCAGTGAGAGTTCGTATTGATCAACGCGTTGCGTTATGTGGTGAAGCGCAAATTGGCTTTACTTGAAAAAAAGAATTAAAATCAAATAAAAATCTTGAATCAGTATATCTGATTAAAGCCAAAAGTTAATAATGTGAAATTAAACTAAACAAAGCGTAAATTTCAGCATCCACCAAAAATGAAAATACATTGAACTCCAAGCATGCAACCAAACTGTATTTCGTTTAAGATTTGATGATAGCTATCAAACATATACATACACGTTCTTGGTATGCAAAACAAGTTCGAAGTTGACTGCTAGTTTGATTCCGTGTACAAAAGAAGAATATAAATCTGAAGGGAAAAGACTGAGCATGTTGCAAAGTATTGCTGCTATTTTGCGTTACTGCGTTTTTTTTTTTTTTTTTTTTGACTAATAACGTAAAATTAAGTTTTAACCCAGAAACGGAGCCGCGCTGCTTAACCCTAAGTTGTTGGATTACAAGAAAAATTTTAAATTTCAATTAATATGAAGAACGATTTTTTTATTTAAAATATATTTAAAAATAAAATTTGTTAATAAAATTCAATCGGTAAAATAGCATAAAATTTTGTACTTTTAAAAAATGAAGTAGGTAGGATTGTAAATAAATTAATAGTTAAGTTATACTATATGAACACAAATTGTTAAGATAGGTTATTTAGATTATAGTTTAAAAAAACAACTTGAGATATTTTCGAAGTATCAAGTCTTTCCCTTTTTTCATTGGCTATTTGTCCCGCATGAGAAAAAATGCGTTCACATGGCACGGATGTTGCCATCATGCAGAGCCTGGTTTTGGCAATATGGTATAGCCTTGGGTAAATTAACTTTCTTTGGTGCCACCATTGAAGAGGATCTTGCTGCTTTCCATTTTTATCAATTCTGGCCAACATTGGCTCAGCTAGATATTTGTCAACTTCACTTATAGCAGAGGCCACAACATTATTAGGACTTATGTGTTGCTGAACTTCGATTTCGAAATCATTCCAAAGCATTTGTAATTTATCGCTCTCTTTAGAAATGGCTGAGGTTTCTTGAGATATATTTTCATCTTGACAGCTTGGTTCTATATTTATATATGCCACATTATTGTAGAGTTTATCAATTGCATTTCTGCACTTTCTTTCATCGACGAATCCAAACTTTTTGAATCAAGGGCCCAAAAGTTTTGCCTCGGATATATGCTCGTTGTCTTCGATGCCTCAAAATTTTAACTGAAGACCAGTTTTTAACTTTTCAATTAAATTTTTTACTTCTGGCAATAAATTGTTGCAATCTTTTTGCAAAGAAGTTATATGTTTAATTAATTTTTTATAATATAAGATTATTGTTGAAGCACTTACGTAATTTTCTGTACTAACAGCAGTCGTTATTATGTCAAACATTTCAAGTACTTTTACTGATTGTTCCGCTGTTAACCATTCATCGTTACTTAAAACATCTACATCATCTGTATCAAAGTGAGATGAGGTAACGATCGCCAGAGTTGATATCAAAGCATTTTTAACACTTAAAATGCGATGAATCATATCATAGGTCGAGTTCCAATGCGTCGGTACATAATTTTTAAGCTTTAATACTGGGAGCTCCATTCTCTCTTGTGTTGCTTTGAGCTGAGAATATGCATGACTACTTTTGGTAAAGAATCGAACAATTTTTATTTTATGCACAACCACCTATATATGCTTTAGTGCAGATTGTGTTGTTAAATTTAATGAATGTGCAAAGCAACCCGTGTTGCCAATTTCCCATTCGAATTGCTTCCTTCATGTTGGATGCATTATCGGTTACAACTACCACAATTTTATTGACTATTTTCCATTCTATCAAACTATTTTCCATGTTTTCGCAATATTTTTAGCAGTGTGTCTCTCGGTGTATGATTGGCATTCGAGAAGATCAGATGCTGAAAACGTTTTGCTTTCATCATCAACAATATAGTGTGCCGTTAAACTGCTAAAACTGTTATTGTGTCTGGAAGTCCATCCGTCCATTGTCAGACATATTGCGAACGCCCTTCTAAGTCTGGTTTTAACAATTTCAATGTATTCGCTGTATAAAGAAGGGATCATTGAATTCGAAACCGTTTTGCGTGTTGGCAATTTATAATTCGGATTTAACATATAAACAAATTTTTTAAATTCCTTATCCTCGACTACACTGAATGGATAATATTCTTTTATCATTGAAACTAATTGCCGGTCTAATTCTTTTTGTTTCTTTAACGCAAGTGTCCTATTGAGATATTCAGTGATAGGACGGTGCCCTTCTGATCGACCAAAAGCAGTAACACTTAAATCGTTTTGCTTATTTTTATCGCTTATGGTTAATGCATTGGTTTGTGCTTGCTGAACACAGGTTGCTTGAATAGGTGATGACCTCGGTGATTTTTGCCTGATAATTTTTTGTGATGGGTGTTTCTTGTTTAAGTGGCGGATAAGACCAAATGTAGATTTATTAGAAACTGATAGCATTTGGCCACAGTATAAGCACTTCACTATTTTGTCTTTATTTATCTCACTAAAATGCAGCCAAATTTGGCTGGTTTGTTTTAATGCCATTTAAAAAGTATGTCAACAAAATAAAGCATTTAAAACTTCACAAAACTACTGCAAATTAAATACCTGCAGAGCAAAAACACAATACGTGTTTAAAAATTATAAAGTTAATTGATAAACAAAGAAGTTCGGCGATGAGTAAGATTTTATGCACTAAGACCGCACGTTACATTCAAATTCAAAAGAAAACATAAACCTCAAACGATTCTGGCATCAACACAAGTTTGAAGTTGGACTAAAATTTATTCTACGTCGAACATGTCAAACATTTTATAAAATTGACGAAACCATTCTGTGAATCAAACGCACGCCAAGCATTCATGCATAACTTCATATTGCCCGCAACCCCTTGTACTTTTTTATACAGAGAAATAATGTTCGCTTTCAACTTTCTGTTCATTTGAATTACTGCGCTATTGCGTTACTTTTATTAAAACAAGTGTATCAACGCAGTAACGCTTATAAGAGCTTCAACGCAATAACGCAGCGCAGCGCTGCGTTACCCATGTCTAGTAATAATATGTTTAGATAAATTATAAAATTTGACAAAGAAATTAAAAGGAAAAGTAATTTTAAAATTATTTTTTACTTTGTAGTGATTTTGTAGTCGGTTGTTTTTTTTTTTAAAAAAATTTTTTTGTACAGTGCTTGTGCAGCTCTTTAGTTTGTACAATTGCTGTTTGAACAAATCACAGCATTTCGATAGTGGTTTTATCAATGTGCTCTTTCTCCTTCACTCTACTCTACGTTATATCGATCTTCTACATCATTTAACGGAACTTGTTTTAACTGCCGCCTAAGAAGTTTCCTTACATCTATTACTTACTTACTTACTTACTTAGGTGGCCGTGACAACCCGTGTCCGGATTTCGACCGACCTCATCAGCTCTCGCCAGGCGCCTCTGCTTTGCGCGCGCCTTCTCCAATCGGATACACCAAGTGCGGTTAGGGCTTCCTCAGCCTGGTCCATCCATCGGAGGCATGGTCTCCCTCGTCGTCGTTGACCAGCGACCCTCGCTTCGAGCACCTTTTTCGCTGGAGCTTCGTCGTCCATACGATGGACATGACCCAGCCAGCGTAGTCGCTGCACAGTTATACGGCGAACTACGTCAATGTCTCCGTAGAGCTCATACAGCTCGTGGTTCATTCGGATGCGATAGTCATCGCCGACTCGAACAGGACCGAAGATTTTGCGAAGAACTTTTCTCTCGAACACCCCCAGAGCGGCTGCGTCAGTTTGCGAAACTACCCATGCCTCAGCGCCATAAAGCAGCACAGGTAGAACGAGCGTCTTGTAGAGTGTTAGTTTTGTCGATCGAGAGAGGGCTCTGGAACTTAGTTGCTTACTGAGCCCGTAGTAGCACCTATTAGCAATTATTGTTCTTCGCTTTATCTCCAGGCTGATTTCGTTGTTAGTATTAATGGCGGTGCCAAGGTATACAAACTCCTTGACTACTTCAAAGTTATAGCTGCCGGATGAAACGTGGGAGTCTAAACGCCGAGCTCCCTTGTTTGTAGACAGCATATACTTTGTTTTACCCTCATTTATCGTCAAACCCACTTTGGCTGATTCCTTTTCGATAGCGGCGAAAGCAGCGGTAACATCTCTCTTGGTTCTGCCAACAATATCAATATCATCAGCGTAAGCAAGGAGCTGGACACCTTTATAGAAAATGGTGCCATTACGATGCACACCGGCCTTTCGTACGATCCCCTCCATGATGATGTTGAAGAGATCGCAAGACAGTGGATCGCCTTGCCTGAAACCTCTTTCGGAATTGACGGTTTCGGAGAGGTCATTTCCTACCTTGACGGAGCAGCGTGTGTTGCTCAACGTCATTCTGCAAAGTCTAATCAACTTTGCAGGTATACCGAACTCAGACATTGTTGCGTATAGGCAATCCCTTCTCGGGCTATCGAACGCAGCTTTAAAGTCGACAAAGAGATGGTGTGTGTCAATTTGATTTTCATGGGTTTTCTCCAGGATTTGTCGTAGCGTGAAAATCTGGTCTATGGTTGACTTACCAGGTCGAAAGCCACACTGATAAGGTCCAATCAGTGTTTTTGTAATTGGCTTTAATCTTTCACACAGTACGCTTGAGAGAACCTTATATGCGATGGAAATAAGACTGATACCTCTATAACTTGCGCAGATTGTAGGGTCTCCTTTCTTAAGTATAGGGCACAGTACACTGAGGTTCCAATCGTCGGGCATGCTTTCTGCTAGCCATATTTTGCTGATGAGCTGATGCATGCGCCTTATCAACTCATCGCCGCCGGCTTTAAACAATTCAGCTGACAGGCCGTCAGCACCAGCTGCTTTATTGTTTTTGAGTCGTTGGATAGCAACTCGAACCTCTTCATGGCTAGGTGGTGATACTTCCACTCCGTCATCGTCGATTGGTGGCACTGCACTGTGCTCTCGATGGGCGGCATTGGTGGAATCGTCGCCATTAAGTAAATTGGAGAAGTGCTGTCTCCACAATCTAAGCACACACTGTGTATCCGTATTCAGATCTCCATTTTCGTCTCTACAAGTGGATGCTCCGGGCTTGAAACCTTGGGTTAGACGCTTAACCTGTTGATAGAATTTTCGTGCATCCTTCTTGCCCTGGTATACCTCTAGTTCCTCACGCTCACGCTTTTCCTGCTCTCTTTTCTTGCGTCTGAAAAGGCGCCTCTCTTCCTTCCTCTTTTCGCGGTAGTTTTCTCGCACGGCTCGCGTTGCAGCTGACTGCAGCGTTTTTCTATAAGCGGCGTTTTTTACTGCAGTCGCAATGCGACACTCCTGATCATACCATTGGTTCCGAGGTTGCGGGCGCCGGAAACCAATGACTTCTTCAGCGGCAGCGCGCATGGAGTGGGATATATGCGCCCAAAGTCCGCCGGCGTCGTCGAGTCCAGAGGTTGGTTGGTTGAGCTTAACCGAGAGTTGAGCGGAGTAGGCATCGGCAGTCCGTTGTAATTGCAGCTTAGCGACATCTAGCTTTCGTTGCATTCCTGTGCGTATGTTCTTGGCATTGCATAATCGCATGCGGATCTTGGCTGCAACAAGATAATGGTCGGAGTCAATGTTGACCCCCCGAAATGTACGCACATCTAGAACACTAGAGGCATGCCTTCCGTCGATTACAACATGATCAATTTGGTTTCGCGTTTTTTGATCCGGGGACAGCCAGGTGGCCTTGTGGATGTCGAGGTGCTTAAATCTGGTGCTACTAACTACCATGTTTCGTGCCGCGGCGAAGTCGATCAGTCTTAGACCGTTGTTTGTGGAGGTCTCGTGAAGACTGAACTGACCGACAGTGGGGCCAAAGATGCCTTCCCTTCCGACTTTCGCATTAAAATCGCCGAGGACTATTTTCACGTCATGGACCGGAAGGTGGTCATATACGTCCTCAAGACTAGCGTAGAAAGCGTCCTTGACGGCTTCGTCCTTTTCCTCCGTCGGGGCGTGCGCGCAAATAAGGCTTATGTAGAAAAATTTTGCCTTGATGCGGATCGTGGCCAATCTTTCGTTCACAGGTGTGAACCGGGAAACAAGGTGGCGTAGTTTCCGGCTAACGACGAATCCACATCCGAATTCGCGCTTCTCCGCATGGCAGCTGTAGTAGATATCGCAGTGTGCTTGTTTAGAGCAGCCTTGCCCTTTCCATCGCATTTCCTGGATGGCGGTGATGTCAGATTGTATTGTTTTGAGGGCTTCCGCCAGTTGGATAATGGCACCTTCCCTATAAAGGGTCCGGACATTCCAGGTGCATATCCGTAAATCATTGTCCGTTTTTCGTTTGCGGTGGTCGTCAACGTAATTGGGGTTCTTATCCGAGGCTGGTTTAGTTTTCATTGGGCAGTAGTAATGTGGCGGGACCCAAACCCTGCGCACATTCCATGTTTAAGGTCTATGGATCGACCCGCCGCTCAAATTAGCCGTCAAACTGACGGATGCCAGTTTGCCGTTGCCCAGGGAACACCACTTGGAGGTTTGAGTCGACTTGAGACGATTTCGACATGGATAATGCTGGCCTCGCCAGGTTGAGGCGGTCAGACACGTTGCCATGTGAAGTTTCGCCCCCTGTTCCCCTGTTCCCCTTACATCTATTACAACGATCAAAAAGCAACAATTTCAAGTGGACAATAAACATGCAATAAACGGGCAATAAACCTGAATATTAATAGTCAAATAAAGTGTTTTTTGATTTTGTTATCACTCACCAAGAGGTTCAAGATATTTGTGAATACTTAAATAAACTATGAATGTGAGCAGCTTGTATGTCATACTTTTTAAACATTTTTTAAGCTCTAGTTTTAAAAAAATATGGCTTGCAATTCGTTTTTCGTTTAATTTTTAATTAAAATGCCTTATCAAATATCAAAATTTTAAGAAAAATACCAGAGCTGTGAGTTTATACTCTTCGAAGAAATCTTATTTTTAACTTTTCGAAAAAGTCTTACTTTGTTCTTTTCGAAAAATCTTATTTTTTAATTTTCGAAAAATCTTACTTTTTCTTTTCGAAAGATATCTTATTTTTTCTGGTTTTATTGAAAAAAAATTACAAAAATCTAAATATGACAGTATTTCAATAAATTGCATAAATAATAAATCAATAAATTGTGCGATTACGTAAAATAACCTGATCGAAATGAACGTTTTCCGAGGAATATACCGTTTTAGAATGTTCGAGTTTGAGTATTTTTACTAAAAAAGTTCCTAAAAATCCAAACTATAAAAAAACAACGTTGCGAGTGCTTGAGTCATAATCTTGAGTATTTTGTCCAAAAAATTACAAAAACCAAAGTCCGCTATCGAAAGTTAAAGATGTTCAAAGTTGATTTTTTTTTTTAAAATCCTTATAGTGTCCTCTTCTGGCATATGGAACACAAAAAAAAAATTCGAAGAACGTATATATTCCTCATTTCAAATGACTTCAATAATTAAGTGGCTCCATTTCAAAACTCGTCTTATCCACTCTATGACAAGAACTAAGTTGATAGTCAGAAATCATTGATAATGGTACAGCGTGAGCCCTTCAATTCTGATATATAAAAACTTGCCTTATGTCGAAGTTGAAGCTAGTTTTAGCTACGACAGAAAGTAGTTTCCGTTTCAAAACTAGCGCTATCCTTTCATATTGTCACTTCAAATTTTGTAAATTTAAATTTAAAATTCAGATATTTTAAGAATTTAATGAAGACTAGACTTAACTTCTTTAATAAAGGTTTAAACTATACTTTTGTATTTTATTATATAAGCTATAGGAAGAGTTTTCAATATTTTGTCTTATCTCATTGATATGCAAATACAATATGCTTTGAAAAATCAAATAATGTCTTATCCGTGGTGACGTAGCATAACATGTATTATCCAAATTAATTCCTAATACATTAGTACGTTTTTTTTTTTTGAATTTTGGTTAAAAGGTGTTGGCAGTAAAAAACTACCAGCATATTATCAGTTTAATCTTCAATATATATCTATACTTCCGCGACTTATCTAATTAAAACAAAAAAAGCTCTTATATTTTAACATTGAAATAGAGGGATACGACAACTTTTGAAAAAAAACGAATCAATTTTAAAAAAATATTGATAATTTTTTTGGGAAAAATTTTGGAGTCCCAGGTTTGCCACGCTATCAGTCCCTGGTTTAGCGTAAAATATGTATTTTACTTTTTTTACATCTTACATTAACGAACTACAGCTTACATTTAACGAAGCTGAACGAAACAGCTTGTCCATTCGTTTTGTTCCGTAAGAACCGAACTGCTAGCGTCTCAACTAGTCAGACGTTCGGCAAGTTGCATCGTCTCGTTTCGTCTATTTTTGCAAAGTTTCGTAAAAATACTCAAACTCGAAATTTTCAAATTGTATTTTTTATTCAATGCACTTTATATGCAATTCAAAAGGTGCTTTTTATATTCAATTTACTAAAATCTTAATTTTCTCGATCGGTAACGGACAATCATCAGGTACAGTGTATGTACCTGCTATATCGATGCAGGTCTAAGAATTTTTGTTACACATATTATTACATTGTAAAAATATATATATTAAGGTGCCTCGACCTCCATAGAAAAATAAGGGTGTCAATGCCATCGACTAGAAATGAACTGTGGTATATTTTATGACGGTTCCTAAAATATTTTGGCTGTCACGATAACCGCCAGTGAGCTTAACCATTTTGATAATGCTGATTTTCATGCATTCCTTTTTTGATATTTTTTTATGTTATTTTCAATAAAATTCAAATAAATTCGTTATTTTATATGGTATCCTCGTTTTGAAGGTATCGTTGGAAATGTTTTGAGTGCTTTTAATCATTCCCTGACAGCTTTCATCAATTTAATTTCCATTTAAGATAAAATATTTAAAAAAAAAACAGTATATTTTGCAACAAACACGAGTGCAAAAATAATGTAAGGAATGATAAATCATATAATTTAAATGGAAATTAATTTGATGAACGCTGTCAAGGAATGATTAAAAGCTGTCAAATCCTTTCAAACGATATCTTTAAAACGAGGATAGCATAAAAAATAATGAAGTTATTTGAATTTTATTGAAAATAACAATAAAATATCAAAAAAGAAATTCATGAAAATCAGCATTATCAAAATGGCTTAGCTCACGGGCGGTTATCGTAACAGCCAACATATTTTGGGAGTTGTCATAAAATAGATCAAGGCTTACTTTTAGTCGGTGGCAATGGCAATTTTTTTTTTTTGAGGCATCCTAGTCGACACCCATACTATTTTAATGTGTAATTTATACAAAACACAATAATGATAATTATTCTTACCGAAAAGTTCTTTTGAATTACTGTATATTTCAGAGTCTTGAATGTGAAGATCTTAATAAGGGGGCTGCAAAATTGACCACCGCCCCGGGCGGCTGAAGCACACGCTACGCCACTGATTAAAGTATGACTATTGAAGATTTATCCCAGGAATTTTGGTCTAAAAAATTCGTCGATAAGGAAGAAAAGAGCAATGCCGCAAAAGATCTTAAAAATTTGCGGTGAACAAGATATCAGTAGACTGGTTCATGTGAAAAAAAATTTTTCTTGGGCGCTTAATCGTTCCATTTTTTTTTTTTTTTTGGATACATACTTTTTGATTTATAACCTAAAACGACCTAAATTTCGAGCAAAGAAAATGAAAATATAAGATTATTGTTGAAGCACTTACGTAATTTTCTGTACTAACAGCAGTCGTTATTATGTCAAACATTTCAAGTACTTTTACTGATTGTTCCGCTGTTAACCATTCATCGTTACTTAAAACATCTACATCATCTGTATCAAAGTGAGATGAGGTAACGATCGCCAGAGTTGATATCAAAGCATTTTTAACACTTAAAATGCGATGAATCATATCATAGGTCGAGTTCCAATGCGTCGGTACATAATTTTTAAGCTTTAATACTGGGAGCTCCATTCTCTCTTGTGTTGCTTTGAGCTGAGAATATGCATGACTACTTTTGGTAAAGAATCGAACAATTTTTATTTTATGCACAACCACCTATATATGCTTTAGTGCAGATTGTGTTGTTAAATTTAATGAATGTGCAAAGCAACCCGTGTTGCCAATTTCCCATTCGAATTGCTTCCTTCATGTTGGATGCATTATCGGTTACAACTACCACAATTTTATTGACTATTTTCCATTCTATCAAACTATTTTCCATGTTTTCGCAATATTTTTAGCAGTGTGTCTCTCGGTGTATGATTGGCATTCGAGAAGATCAGATGCTGAAAACGTTTTGCTTTCATCATCAACAATATAGTGTGCCGTTAAACTGCTAAAACTGTTATTGTGTCTGGAAGTCCATCCGTCCATTGTCAGACATATTGCGAACGCCCTTCTAAGTCTGGTTTTAACAATTTCAATGTATTCGCTGTATAAAGAAGGGATCATTGAATTCGAAACCGTTTTGCGTGTTGGCAATTTATAATTCGGATTTAACATATAAACAAATTTTTTAAATTCCTTATCCTCGACTACACTGAATGGATAATATTCTTTTATCATTGAAACTAATTGCCGGTCTAATTCTTTTTGTTTCTTTAACGCAAGTGTCCTATTGAGATATTCAGTGATAGGACGGTGCCCTTCTGATCGACCAAAAGCAGTAACACTTAAATCGTTTTGCTTATTTTTATCGCTTATGGTTAATGCATTGGTTTGTGCTTGCTGAACACAGGTTGCTTGAATAGGTGATGACCTCGGTGATTTTTGCCTGATAATTTTTTGTGATGGGTGTTTCTTGTTTAAGTGGCGGATAAGACCAAATGTAGATTTATTAGAAACTGATAGCATTTGGCCACAGTATAAGCACTTCACTATTTTGTCTTTATTTATCTCACTAAAATGCAGCCAAATTTGGCTGGTTTGTTTTAATGCCATTTAAAAAGTATGTCAACAAAATAAAGCATTTAAAACTTCACAAAACTACTGCAAATTAAATACCTGCAGAGCAAAAACACAATACGTGTTTAAAAATTATAAAGTTAATTGATAAACAAAGAAGTTCGGCGATGAGTAAGATTTTATGCACTAAGACCGCACGTTACATTCAAATTCAAAAGAAAACATAAACCTCAAACGATTCTGGCATCAACACAAGTTTGAAGTTGGACTAAAATTTATTCTACGTCGAACATGTCCAACATTTTATAAAATTGACGAAACCATTCTGTGAATCAAACGCACGCCAAGCATTCATGCATAACTTCATATTGCCCGCAACCCCTTGTACTTTTTTATACAGAGAAATAATGTTCGCTTTCAACTTTCTGTTCATTTGAATTACTGCGCTATTGCGTTACTTTTATTAAAACAAGTGTATCAACGCAGTAACGCTTATAAGAGCTTCAACGCAATAACGCAGCGCAGCGCTGCGTTACCCATGTCTAGTAATAATATGTTTAGATAAAATATAAAATTTGACAAAGAAATTAAAAGGAAAAGTAATTTTAAAATTATTTTTTACTTTGTAGTGATTTTGTAGTCGGTTGTTTTTTTTTTAAAAAAAATTTTTTTGTACAGTGCTTGTGCAGCTCTTTAGTTTGTACAATTGCTGTTTGAACAAATCACAGCATTTCGATAGTGGTTTTATCAATGTGCTCTTTCTCCTTCACTCTACTCTACGTTATATCGATCTTCTACATCATTTAACGGAACTTGTTTTAACTGCCGCCTAAGAAGTTTCCTTACATCTATTACAACGATCAAAAAGCAACTATTTCAAGTGGACAATAAACGTGCAATAAACGGGCAATAAACCTGAATATTAATAGTCAAATAAAGTGTTTTTTGATTTTGTTATCACTCATCAAGAGGTTCAAGATATTTGTGAATACTTAAATAAACTATGAATGTGAGCAGCTTGTATGTCATACTTTTTAAACATTTTTTAAGCTCTAGTTTTAAAAAAATATGGCTTGCAAATTATTTTTCGTTTAATTTTTAATTAAAATGCCTTATCAAATATCAAAATTTTAAGAAAAATACCAGAGCTGTGAGTTTATACTTTTCGAAGAAATCTTATTTTTAACTTTTCGAAAAAGTCTTACTTTGTTCTTTTCGAAAAATCTTATTTTTTAATTTTCGAAAAATCTTACTTTTTCTTTTCGAAAGATATCTTATTTTTTCTGGTTTTATTGAAAAAAAAATTAAAAAAATCTAAATATGACAGTATTTCAATAAATTGCATAAATAATAAATCAATAAATTGTGCGATTACGTAAAATAACCTGATCGAAATGAACGTTTTCCGAGGAATATACCGTTTTAGAATGTTCGAGTTTGAGTATTTTTACTAAAAAAGTTCCCAAAAATCCAAACTATAAAAAAACAACGTTGCGAGTGCTTGAGTCATAATCTTGAGTATTTTGTCCAAAAAATTACAAAAACCAAAGTCCGCTATCGAAAGTTAAAGATGTTCAAAGTTGATTTTTTTTTTAAAATCCTTATAGTGTCCTCTTCTGGCATATGGAACACAAAAAAAAAAAAATCGAAGAACGTATATATTCCTCATTTCAAATGACTTCAATAATTAAGTGGCTCCATTTCAAAACTCGTCTTATCCACTCTATGACAAGAACTAAGTTGATAGTCAGAAATCATTGATAATGGTACAGCGTGAGCCCTTCAATTCTGATATATAAAAACTTGCCTTATGTCGAAGTTGAAGCTAGTTTTAGCTACGACAAAAAGTAGTTTCCGTTTCAAAACTAGCGCTATCCTTTCATATTGTCAGTTCAAATTTTGTAAATTTAAATTTAAAATTCAGATATTTTAAGAATTTAATGAAGACTAGACTTAACTTCTTTAATAAAGGTTTAAACTATTCTTTTGTATTTTATTATATAAGCTATAGGAAGAGTTTTCATAATTTGTCTTATCTCATTGATATGCAAATACAATATGCTTTGAAAAATCAAATAATGTCTTATCCGTGGTGACGTAGCATAACATGTATTATCCAAATTAATTCCTAATACATTAGTACGTTTTTTTTTTTTGAATTTTGGTTAAAAGGTGTTGGCAGTAAAAAACTACCAGCATATTATCAGTTTAATCTTCAATATATATCTATACTTCCGCGACTTATCTAATTAAAACAAAAAAAGCTCTTATATCTTAACATTGAAATAGAGGGATACGACAACTTTTGAAAAAAAACGAATCAATTTTAAAAAAATATTGCTAATTTTTTTGGAAAAAATTTTGGAGTCCCAGGTTTGCCACGCTATCAGTCCCTGGTTTAGCGTAAAATATGTATTTTACTTTTTTTTTTGTATGTTTTGCACTGCAAAAAATTTACAATTTGGGAATTCCAGGATTACTAAGATACAATTTTCTTGTCTTAAGGTAAGAAAAAATGTCAAAAAAACTATATTAAGATCTTCTCCGATTGAATTCGTTAAGATTTTAGGTTTTGTTATTATTTTTCAACCTCAAGACAAGAAAATGGTATCTTGGCAGCCCTGGAATTTTGAAATGAAAATATCGTCTTTAGGCCCAACCAAAATAGACGAGTTGCTCCGTAACGAGTATAGACGAAAATGTTCGCTTTAATGCAATTCAATGTTGTTGCCCAAAATGAACAAACAAATGAAGAGTTTTCATAATTTGTCTTATCTCATTGATATGCAAATACAATATGCTTTGAAAAATCAAATAATGTCTTATCCGTGGTGACGTAGCATAACATGTATTATCCAAATTAATTCCTAATACATTAGTACGTTTTTTTTTTTGAATTTTGGTTAAAAGGTGTTGGCAGTAAAAAACTACCAGCATATTATCAGTTTAATCTTCAATATATATCTATACTTCCGCGACTTATCTAATTAAAACAAAAAAAGCTCTTATATCTTAACATTGAAATAGAGGGATACGACAACTTTTGAAAAAAAAGCGAATCAATTTTAAAAAAATATTGCTAATTTTTTTGGAAAAAATTTTGGAGTCCCAGGTTTGCCACGCTATCAGTCCCTGGTTTAGCGTAAAATATGTATTTTACTTTTTTTACATCTTACATTAACGAACTACAGCTTACATTTAACGAAGCTGAACGAAACAGCTTGTCCATTCGTTTTGTTCCGTAAGAACCGAACTGCTAGCGTCTCAACTAGTCAGACGTTCGGCAAGTTGCATCGTCTCGTTTCGTCTATTTTTGCAAAGTTTCGTAAAAATACTCAAACTCGAAATTTTCAAATTGTATTTTTTATTCAATGCACTTTATATGCAATTCAAAAGGTGCTTTTTATATTCAATTTACTAAAATCTTAATTTTCTCGATCGGTAACGGACAATCATCAGGTACAGTGTATGTACCTGCTATATCGATGCAGGTCTAAGAATTTTTGTTACACATATTATTACATTGTAAAAATATATATATTAAGGTGCCTCGACCTCCATAGAAAAATAAGGGTGTCAATGCCATCGACTAGAAATGAACTGTGGTATATTTTATGACGGTTCCTAAAATATTTTGGCTGTCACGATAACCGCCAGTGAGCTTAACCATTTTGATAATGCTGATTTTCATGCATTCCTTTTTTGATATTTTTTTATGTTATTTTCAATAAAATTCAAATAAATTCGTTATTTTATATGGTATCCTCGTTTTGAAGGTATCGTTGGAAATGTTTTGAGTGCTTTTAATCATTCCCTGACAGCTTTCATCAATTTAATTTCCATTTAAGATAAAATATTTAAAAAAAAAACAGTATATTTTGCAACAAACACGAGTGCAAAAATAATGTAAGGAATGATAAATCATATAATTTAAATGGAAATTAATTTGATGAACGCTGTCAAGGAATGATTAAAAGCTGTCAAATCCTTTCAAACGATATCTTTAAAACGAGGATAGCATAAAAAATAATGAAGTTATTTGAATTTTATTGAAAATAACAATAAAATATCAAAAAAGAAATTCATGAAAATCAGCATTATCAAAATGGCTTAGCTCACGGGCGGTTATCGTAACAGCCAACATATTTTGGGAGTTGTCATAAAATAGATCAAGGTTTACTTTTAGTCGGTGGCAATGGCAATTTTTTTTTTTTGAGGCATCCTAGTCGACACCCATACTATTTTAATGTGTAATTTATACAAAACACAATAATGATAATTATTCTTACCGAAAAGTTCTTTTGAATTACTGTATATTTCAGAGTCTTGAATGTGAAGATCTTAATAAGGGGGCTGCAAAATTGACCACCGCCCCGGGCGGCTGAAGCACACGCTACGCCACTGATTAAAGTATGACTATTGAAGATTTATCCCAGGAATTTTGGTCTAAAAAATTCGTCGATAAGGAAGAAAAGAGCAATGCCGCAAAAGATCTTAAAAATTTGCGGTGAACAAGATATCTGTAGAATGGTTCATGTGAAAAAAAATTTTTCTTGGGCGCTTAATCGTTCCATTTTTTTTTTTTTTTTGGATACATACTTTTTGATTTATAACCTAAAACGACCTAAATTTCGAGCAAAGAAAATGAAAATTTTCGTTTTACGTCAGCCATTCTGTCAAAAAATTAATATTTACCAAAAATCAACGATTAAATGCCCCATAACTCTTTAACAAACCGGAAAAAATTTTTTTTTAGGTCAATCAGTCTCCAGATACTTGCTCACCGCAAATTTAAGGCCTTTCGCGGCATTGCACATTTGTTCTTTATCGACGAATATTTTTGGACCAAAATATCAGGGATGAATCCTTAATAGTAATACTTGAATAATATAAAAAAATGTTGGTCTAAAATAAAACAGAGCTTTAAAAAAAAAAGTTTAAAATGGTGCATTTTTTTCTTCGAAAAACTCCCGGAGGCCCTTAAGAGGAAACATAAGAAGGGCTATATATTTGCCCTTTAATATGATTTTATTGAACTAGATATGATTTATGGATATCCGAATGTGCCGTCTTGCGCAGTTTTTTCGCAAGTTTTTTTTTTCGTAGAAATAGGTATACTAGTATCAGTAAACAATTACACTAGTGCAGCGGTTCCCAACCAGTGGGCTGGAAGGTTGTAACGGATGGGTTACAAGTGGGTCGCGACTCGATCTTAAAATTATCAGAAACCATCGAATAAACCATCAAAAAAGCGTATAATGAATTTAAAAACTGTTAAACTTTATTTCTATTAAATTAAACCATTAAGTGTTTTAATCCTACAAATTTGGTTAGCTCAACCAGGATGAACAGGGCCAAACATTATATAGTGTGAATTGTTCACTTTTCAATAAAAAAACAATAGACTAAAAAACAGATTTGTTTTTATTAAACTAAACTTTAAATTTCATCTTAATTTTAAAAGTGGCGATTTGTGACTCATTTGTGAAAGTACATCAATACTAAAGCAAATAGCAACAAAAATCCTTATAAAAAAGTAGCAGAAAACTCTAAAAAGATCGAGAAAAACTATAAAGCGTGGCAACAAAGCAGCGAGAAATTAAAAATCAGTGCAGTAGGAAAGCATCATAAATCGTGGTCAAGTAAACAGCAAGGCAAAGAAGCTGCTAAGCAACGAAGCAGTGACAGCAGAGAGCAACAAGTGTGATGGAAAAAATCCACCTTTCTCAGAAAAAAATAACCCGAGTACTGTGCATATAATCTCTTGCATGGTTTCATACATTACTTCCGAAGCACTTTTTGTGAACAATAACAGAAGTATATGTATCAATCTACTACTTAATACTGCTTAATACTCGATGTATGCTGAATCTGGGCACACCGTTATATCGAGAAAATAATAAGTTTACTTAATTTTTCATGCATTTACAGATGCAAGAAGTAGGTAGACTTCGTACTTTACCCCAAACAATGCGGTGTTGCAAATTCATTGATTCTAAGGCGGCCAAGAGCTATGTAAAGTAATGGAAAGTTGTGTTAGAACTTGAAGCGCTTCGTGCTTCATAGTGTGTAATACCGCATTGATATTGTAAGCAACAACAAATTTCCTTCTGGGATATTTACAAACAAGTCAGTAAGCTGTTTGTAGTTTACTTGTTAAGATTGAAAATCTGTTTTGGTTGTTGTTTGTTGACTAGGAATTGAAATACTCGTATATTGAAACAAAATGTTGTTGAAGTTCCTTAACACTTGAACAATTTGTTGAGATTAATGAAAAATTGAAATGAACTAAAATTTAAGTATATTGAAATGATTAACGAAGATCTTTATAAATTGACCAATTTGGATATCTGAATAAATTATTGAAATAGAATCTAATTTAAAAAGTCTTGAAATTAAATATTTGAAGTTCTTTAAATCTTGTTAAATTAATTTAACTTGTGATTATCTTTTGTAGGCAAAACTAATCTTAATCTATTTGCCTTAATCTTTTAAGAATTGTTTAAGCTAAATGGTTCAACTGAAATATTTGGAATACGTTATACGAAAAAAATTGAGTTGATTCTAGTCAACTTAGTTGAGTTGTAATTCATAATAGGGGCCTAAGCTTATTCTACATTAAGTATTACAAGCTTTTTGAATATTTACATTAATATATAACTTATTCTTTTTCTAAACGATTTAATAAATATCTAAAATTTGTTTATTGGATTATGAGACAATGGATGCACATACAATTTTAGACATGGCAGTGGTGACACTGAAAGAGACACTTAGGGCGGTTGAGCTAGACCTGCATGATTGGATTCATTTTCTGTTCCAAGTTCCTTTAATTTTTAAACTCCCTGCAAGTTGAGGCAGGCAAATACAATCGTCAAATGTAGAAAACTTGAAATGTGGAAACTTAATATGCAGAAAACTTAAAATGCAGAAACTTGAAATCTTGACAAAAAGCAATTATTTTACTACTTATTGTTAATTTTCAAGTCTGTTTACGACGTTCGTGGAATTAAGTTCATGTCATCAATGGAAACCTCGTTTTTTGAGTTGAGAAAACGTTCGATTTTCGAGTTTGATTGAAGTTTATGTTAAATGTGGTTGTATTTTTATGTTGCTTTGTTTTTTGTTGTAAGGTAGGTGCATGCAATAAGGCCTGTCGGCTTATAAGGCCTAAGAAAAAAAAAAAGCTTTCAATAATCGATGTCCCTCAGGGTCATACTCACAGCTAGCTTACATTAACATAAAAATATTTCAACTTTTCGCGACGAGTTGGTTCACTCTCTGCCATTAGGACGGCAACATTCATTGTGAGAGCCGATTGTGCTGCAAGAATAATAAGAAATCGCTCGAGAAAATCGTAAGTTCTTGTTGTAATATTACAGTTATAAACATTATTTTTTGCTATAATATTCTATTATTTCATGCTTCTCTGTCCTTTGATGTTTGAATAAAATATGGTCTGAATAATTTTTTTTTAGTTCTTCTTTACACACTTTGTCAGCGGTTAATACGGCCTACAATATTTGATCGTAGGCCTTATTTTTCTTTTTGTTTTGTATCAATATTTTTCTGCTTTTCAGTCTAGCTGATGTGTTTTTTTTTCAAAATATCAGGAATATATATAAGTAAAGTCCGTATGTTACTTACATTTTTTGCCCAATTTTATATTCTGAAGCAACTGGGCAGGATAGACATATTTTGAAAGAACGTTGTTACTTTTGTATTTCTCGTGTTTTTAAGAGCAGCTGTACTTAATAAATTAGTAATAGCTACACACATCACTCCACTTGCAGTATTGCAAGATTTGTCAAAGCATCACGCTCGATTTTAATTTCTGACAATATTTGTTTCATGCGCATTAAATGTAGAATTCTGCCTTCTGTAACGTTTTTGCTTTTAAAAATATTCCCAGAAGTTCGCATCGAGCGTGTGCTTTGACAAATATTTTTACACTGCCGCAGTGATTGCAACTCGAACAAGCCCGTAAATAGTCTATTTTGCTTATTTAGGTATGTTAAAGTTATAGGCCTTATGTTATGTTTTGTTTTGTTTTGTTTTAGATTACGGCAGAAGATGCCATTTTTTGTTTAAAATTTATAGTTATTATCTATACATTTAACAAACGTTAAAATTTGTTGAAATAGAAACATAGTTTTTTTTATATTTCGAATCTCCATTAGGTAGGCCTTATTACCCTCACCTACCTTATTTTGTTTTTAGGCACATTTTGGAAGAAGATATTCTTCTTCTACAACCTCAAATTAGCTGAAATCAATCATCTTGATGATCTCGTCGGACCACCATCTTAGGCGTGGGAGGCTGGCAAACATACTTACTTTCGTCGGAAGTTTTTGATGAAAAAATAAATATAATAAAAATTAAACGTTTCGTTTTCATTCCTTTTTTTTAGGTTGGATTTAGGTATTTTTATGAAAAAGTCCACAAAATTTCATAAATGCTCTTATTTTTTAACACTTGTCATTGGGCCCACTGAATTTAATTCACTTAGGCACTAACACGCGAAAAATAAATGTCTGCTCTTTTTGGGCACGTGGCTTCAACGTAATTTGTATGAACATGTTTCGATGATTGTCGGCACGGCTTGTTGTGCTCCAAATGAGTTTTCGTGTGTTTTAGCCTAAAACCTAAAACCAAAACGGAATGGAAAACACGGTATGTTGGCAACAATGAAATTCAAAAATTTTTCTAATGAAAATTAGAAATATACTTTTAGAACTATTAAAGTTACTCCGAGTGAGATATACAGTAAGTGTCACTCAAAATCGTACAGCAAGTGCAGGCTGACAATTTATTTGATTATTCCTAAACAAAAAATTGTTTCTATGCAAAATTTTATGGGAAAGTATGTCAATATTTTATTAATATGTTAAAAAATTTACAAAAAGCTTTTTAAGTTTTTTTAAGGAATAGCAGCAACTTGGCACGCGCGAAAGACTGGTGTCACTAAAAATCGTACAACTGATCAGATTGTTTAAATTTTTGATTTTTTGAAAACTTGATTTT
This sequence comes from Coremacera marginata, assembly GCA_914767935.1. Lineage (NCBI taxonomy): Eukaryota > Metazoa > Arthropoda > Insecta > Diptera > Sciomyzidae > Coremacera > Coremacera marginata. The sequence continues at coordinate 115,088,578 of OU612043.1, forward strand.
CGTCATTGCGCGAGATAGATACCGTTATGCACATTGTTTTCTAAGATTTCCAAAGACTTTTTTGAAATTTCCTTGCAACAACTTAAAACATAAAGCAAACACCTATTGAAGAACGTAAATTGAAGATTTTTCACCATAAAATTGGAAAAAGTTACGCAGAAATTTCAGAAATACTTAACATGAGTCGCAGCACCATTCAGTTTATCATAAAAAGACAAAAAAGAATTAACCGCATTTCGAATAAAGTCAAAACTCTGCCCGATAAGAAGCTTGCTGCCAGCGATGAAAGGTGAATAATACGAAAAGTAAAAGAAAATCCTCGAATATCGGCATCAAAAATCAACAATAACTTCAAATATGTTTGCAAAAAAACTTTACTAATTCAACGAACAGAAAAGTACTTCGAAAAAAATTTTTCCATGGCAGCATTGCACGCAACAAGCCACATATCAATAAGCGCAATAGACTTAAATGACTGCAGTTCGCGCGAGAGTAGCAATCTAAGCCACAGGACTTCTGAAATAATGTTATTTTTTACGAATGAATCAAAATATAACGTTTTTGCATCAAATGGCAAGCAAACAGTGTGGAGAAAACCAAATAAATAGATTAATCCATCTAATTTACGCCCGACTGTGAAGCATGGAGGTGGGTCCGTGATGGTGTGGGGCTGCATGCCAACACACAGAGTCGGTAATTTGGTGTTCATCGAAGGCATTATGAACCAATATGCTATATTAATATGATAATATGCTATATTAACATGCTCACAGAAAATTTGATTCCAAGTGCTGAAAACATCTGAGCCCAAAGATATTTTAAGCCTTATGCCGTCAGCGATGCTTAACATAACTCATTGAATGCAAGAGCATAGATACTCTATAACTGTACAAGAGTCATTTAAACGCTCGCCCAATCACCGGACATAAATGTTATTGAGCATCTTTGGCATCATATTAAAAAACAAATACGAGCACATCAAAATTCTATCAAAGCTGAACTCAGGAAGGCTCTCGAAGCAGAATGGGACAGTATAAGCTCCGAAACATGCAAAAGCTTAGTCAATTCCATGCCAAAAAGATCAAAAGATCTTGCTCACAAAAAAAGGTGGATTAAATTATTTCATTTTGTTATTTTTTTAATTTTATTTTTTGCAATTACAGCATACTGTACGATTTTAAGTGACTGGTGAATTTTATAGTTGTGGACATGAAATATGTTTTTTTTTTTTTTTAATTGCTATTTATATTTTGTTTTCATATTAAAATTATAAGCACAGAAATCAAATAAAAACAAAACTGATTTAAATTTATTTTTGCCTTTTTAAACTAGCTTTTCTGCAACAATTTATCTTTATTTGTTATGTGTACGATTTTAAGTGACACTCACGGTATATATTTTTCGTTTTTTTTATAATTTTTTTTTGTGATCAAAATGCTAGAAAGGGCACTTTAAGTATTTTTGAAAAATAGTCAAGTTTCAACAGTTCTAACGTTTTTTACAGAATTCCGGTTTTTTTTACTCTTTTGGCAGAAAATAGCTCGAGATTATGATTAAACCATCCATAATATTGTTTATTAAAATTTTGGATTTTTTATGATTTTTTTCGTAAAAATACTCAAACTCGAAATTTTCAAGTACGTGCACTTCTATTCATAACGACCAGGTTATTCAACATAATTATACAATTTTTCTGCATGTGCATTAGGTATAGTTTAAGAAAATATTTCAACAAGGCTTCATTTAAATTTTTTCAAATTTGAATTTTTCCGATTTTTCCGAAACAACATGTATCGATGCAAGTCGGTGTGGGTTCCCGTGGTGCTAGGTACTCAACATTTTTTACATCTATTTCAACATCTTACGAAAAAGTTAAGAGGGTAGGCCATAAAACAAAGCAGCATCAATTATTTTGGGACACCCTTATGCGCATGCATAACGCTTATACACTTACAAAGGCTAACTGTTGTAAAACTTTCATCGAAGATGATAGGCAAATATACCCTGTTGGAAAATCAACTAATTTAAAAGTATGTAGTTGAGAAAGTAGTTTTTTGTCAACCACAACTAGTTGAAATTCTGACTTTTTTCCATAGATCGAACTAACATATTTTGTATGGTGATGTCCGCTAAATAAGTCAATTGACTTTCGTCTGCGTATATTTTCATCTACTTATTAAATTAGTTAAATTTGAATTATTTTTAAACTATTTTAAAATAAATCAATTGAAAACTAGTTAATATTTCACTTAATGAAGATGAATATAAAAGCAAAAAAAAATTTAAATTTCTATACATCAAAGAGATCATTAATTTGGCTGTGTATATATTAAAAATATATACATAAATTTATTACGTGAATGCAGTTTACGGAAGCAGTTTCCAAAAACGGGCACTCCACCGCCTGGGTACATGAGCGAAGGTGCTGATCCAATTGATCGGAATTGTGTGGATACTGCGCCTGTTATTTAACACAAGACAGCTTTTTGATGCTTCATTTTAAAATATGATGTAAACAAGCGTGTCGGCGGGATTTTCCACGCTTTGCAGCCATCAATCATGGTCGATGGACTCACCGATATTTTGCTTAGTGCTTATTTTAGGTGTCAATCGCAATGAAGTGATGGTGCAGACTCGACGCTACGTAGGGAAAGGCGTGCGTCTTTACTACTGAAGTGATGAGGTGTTTGCTGAATGGTTAAGCAATGCATCAATTTCCGCACAAAGACCAAATTGTCCAATGTTTGCTTAACACTACCAGTTTGTAATTTGAACATCTTAAATAATAAAGAATTTGTAATCGTTTCACAGGGTTTTGAGGCAGTCTATCAGTTTTAAAGTGTGTTTACCACGTCTGTCTTGCAGCTCAATGTCGTAAATAAAAAAATATGTCTTTTTGAAAGAAAATGTTAGTGAAGTCAAAAGTTGAAATAACATGGTTAAATACATACAAACTTGTAATCTAATAAAAATTTGCAATTAAAACATGCCAAAATCAGAGTAGTTGCCGCCTTAATTTAATTTAAAGTAGTTTACCAACCACTTGTTTTTAAGTAGTATTTTAATTACTTCATAAATAATGCAATAAAAACTTTTTAGAATTGAAGTGGATGCCGCGTTAATATAATTCAAAGTAGTTTATATACTAGTTTATTTAAAATTAGTTTTTTAATTAGTTGTTTTTAAAAACAAGTTAGTTTGTTCCTATAGGGTACTTTTCATAGCCTAATTATGCTTGTGTGCTAAAATCAAAAATCAAAAATCCTTACTTATGCGCAATCGAAATGTAAGATTTTGATAGACAATAAACATCAATAGAAGTCCGGCACTGACTTTATTTCTTCCTTATATAAAAAAAGGATTGAAACCCACATTTTGGCCAACTTACGACTTACCTGGGGATGAGGTGAGAGCAGATAATGAATTGGAATTTAGGCAACTTTTGTAGCCCAGACCTTTGTCTACTACTTTTACTTAAACATATAGGCGCATAACTATAGTTCTTCACAAAAGCCAACTTTAGAAAGTAAAATTCTTTAATTTTAAAGCATACTTTAAAGTTTTGGCAGCCATAGACAAAATATTTCTCGTTACTACAAAGTATCGACTCCTTACTTTCGATCTATTACATAATCTAATGTAATAGTATAAACTATTACAATTGCTGTCAAAATCAGCTGTTTTTGGAAACATATATCTTAAAAAATTCCAAAAGCGCTCGATGATTGAACCAAAAAAGGTAAATTTGTAAATAAATTCACACAATTTTTATGATAATTAATAGTTTTACTTATTATTTCTAAATTTATGTATATAGGCATCCAAACGCGATAGGGAGCAGAACTGGACGGCAGTAGAGAAAGATTGCTTACTGGAGCTTGTCAACCAGCATATAAAGGTGGTTGAAGATAAACGCAATGAAGCCAACATGATTAAAAAGAAGCAGGCCGCTTGGACTGACATCAGGGCCAACATGCTGGCATCGGGGTTTGACCGGGAAGTGGTTAAATTAAAGCAGCAGTGGATGCGCATGAAAATTGACGCAAAAAAAGCAGTGGCAGAGGTGCGTAAAGCGACGGTTGCGACGGGAAATTGTGTCACGATTCCAAGACTAGACGACAGAGATGAACTAATCCAACACATGATTGGATGCGATTTTAAAGAGGACACTATTTTGATTGACTGCGACACTATTTCAACCACAAATATGGTGCCTTCGTATAGCCCTACATCTTCCATTTTACAAGAAGTCACAATCGCTCCATGCAATGATTCTTCGCAAGAAAATATATCGCATAACGACGCAACTGAAAAAAGTACGCTGCAAAATGTCATTCCTCACAAGAATGTTCCTCACAGCTTTATTGATCGTCTTCGAACACTTCCTAAGAGGTCTATGAATAAAACAGGTGTTATCGAAGAAAGACAGCGGCAAATTGAAAATGAGTCTTTGCATTCGGATGAAATCCATCTCCTGCAAATGGAACAACTTAAAAAAGAAATGGCTCATCAATTAAGAATAAATAAAAGGAAGGAAGAGCAGTTGGAGGAGTTGCATTTACTAAAGTGTGAACTTCTCCAGGTACAAATAAATCAAAATCAAAATATGTTCGAATAAAATGTTTGCAATAATACAACGCTATATTATATATATAATTAGTATTTAATATATAATTGGTATATAATATATAATTGGTATATAATGTATATAATATAGAGTCGTAATATTGCAAATATGTATATTATGCTACTTATATGTACCTTTTAAATTTTCTTTTGTAGTATGTTTCCTCGTTTTATGTACTTTTTTTTTTTATTTTAGTGTAATACTATTATTTATGCCCAGAATAAAGGCTTTGTATGTATATGTATATATATATACATGTATATTTCAAAATAAATTAATTTTAACAAAATTTAAAAATGTGCATTAATAAACGCAGTTCTATACGCTCTTCCGGAATTCGTTGAAACTAAGTCAGCGCCCTCAGTGCTATTTATAAGTGCTGCTCCTTCCAAAGTAGGTTCCTCATCCATAACTGTGAATAGTTCTTGTACTTAAACAGTTGCAATCATTTATAAATAAAAGCAAATCTTACACGAATAATTTCTCTCTTTGGCTATGTTGTGAAGAACAGCAACAGCAACCACAATATTTTTCGCTGTGTCTAAGTCGACCCGAATCCTTTCTAACACTGAACGAAATTTCGATTTCAATTGTGCATTCAAACACTCAATCTTACTTCGTGTTGCGATATAGCATTTGTTATACCTATGGTTGAAAATAATAAAAATATCGTTTGCGAATGCTCATTAATTATTTCCTAATGCTAATTATTAACCTTTCTTCTTTAGGCGTGCAGGGGTTTCTAAGTGGCGTTAGCAAAATTGTTGAAGTGGGATAGCCTCCATCCCCAAGCAATACTCCATTATGGTCGCTTCTACTTGCTTCCAACTTTTGTTTCAGTTGGCAATTATTCCAAATTCGGGCATCGTGTATTGAGCCGCGAGATCTTGCTACGATGTCAACAATTCTGCTGTCTGCGTCGCACACAATCTATTGAATAAAAATGATTTATTGCAAAATTTAGTAAATATAAAAAGTTACCTGAACATTTAGAGAATAATATCCCTTTCTGTTTAAATAATGGCCCGCCATCATTGCACCAACATTTTGTGTTGGACACTTAATACGAACGTGTGTACATTCTATGGCACCAATTACTGCCGGAAACTGAGCAATTTGGTAAAATTTACTCTTTACATGACTTAGTTCGGAATTGCTTGGAAACCGAATAAAATTAGGCAATAACAGAGCAATTCTTTTTGAGATATCCTTAATAATTCTTCCAACAGTAGTTTGGGACATACCATGCAGATCAGCTATAATTAATCAAATGTCAATTATTAACTTATTAATTTGTGTTAATAGTTGAAAAATAAACTAACCCATTTCTGCCATTTACCTCAAAGTGAAGTAAATTTGATTGTAAGTTATGGGCAGAGAATGTGTAAAACTTACCAATATCACTTTGGTGAACATTTCTTCCGAAAAAATGCAAGGTGCTAAGGACTTGTGCGCTTATTGGAATTGGAAGACCTCTATTATTCGTCGGTTGTTCAATATTTAATATATCAATTATATATTGAGCTGTGATTTTATCAAACCTATACCGGGAATAAAATTTATGTTCTTCCAAGCTAAAAGGGTCCAATCTTTTTTTGTACACTTTTGGCCTTCTCAATAGATCCACATCATTAAAGATATCAAAATCTCTATAAATATCTTGAATACGATTCATTTTATATTTATTGTTAATATAAATAAGGAAATGCAAGCAAATTCCCTCAAAATTGGCACTTGAACTTTAATGTATAATATAAATATTTGCAGCTTTAGATGACTTTAAATTTAAAGCATACTTTATGACTAAAAGATACCTTTATCTCGTCTATGACAAACAACAAGTAGACTTTATGAAAAAGTGTACTCTATATTGCTAAAAGTGTGCTTTATTTTTAACTATAGTTATGCGCTATACACTCTTTATGTTACCTATATATTTATAAAAAAGAAAATATCGCTGGCAAACATACTTGCTTCCTGTCGTTAAAGGGTTAACCCTTTAAGGGCTGCTCGTATAGTGGGATACGTTACCATTGCGTTAAATTAAGCTGTGGTGTGGAGTTATTTTTATTGTGGTTGTGCGCACAGTATCATTTTTTTAAGCGTTTAAAGCATTATAAAAAAGTTTAACATATCACTTACTTTAAAATAATTTAAGCCAATTAAACTATCAGTAAAGTTATGAGTAAAGTTGCGTATCTTTGAAAGAAATCTTAATGCAGCTTACATTTACATTTATTACTTTCTACGAAGTGCAATAAATTCATCAAAAATATTATTTCTAATTTTGAGCTGGTCCTAAATAAAGAGCAGAATTTTTAATTTTAAAAGACGAAATTTATTTTATAACAAAAATGTATACTAATAAAATTTTGAAGTATACCATGAATTAGGAATTATGTTAAGTTTAAATTTATTTATTTATTTAGCCAACCAAGGCAAATTTCACTTATTCTAACAGCTATTTTTTCTTCTTTTTTCTCCGTTCCTTCCCACTGAACCATAAGCGAAGGTTTTGAGTAAGGTAAGAGTTTTGCGAACGTTTTTGGTTATAATTTTTTTTTTTAATATTTTATTTTGTCGCTTAAAAGTGCTTGTTATAAAAGATTAAATTCGTGAAAGCTTTTCCCATAAAGAAAAAATGTGCATATTTTGCGAAATTCATTAAAATCTTATTTTGAGTCGAAAATGAATAATTTTTGTATCATTTCAGTAGGTAAGACTTCCTTGTAAATGAACCATTTTTTGTTCATAAATGAGTTCGGAAATGAATCATTTATGTTTCTTTTTTGCATTCTGAAATGAGTTCAAAAAAGAATCATTTTTTTATCACATCAGTAGCAAACAATTTCTCATAAATGAACCATTTTTTGTTCATAAATGAGTTCACAAATGAATTATAAATGTTACTGTTTGTATTCTCAAATCAGGTAAATAAAGGAACTTAAAATGAAAATGTTAACCTTCGTACAAACGTCATATGAGCTTTTTTACCGGTGCGAGATGGATGTACAGCTACACGTATGCATTTCAACATTTAATTAATTTTCAACATTTCAACATTTCTATCAAAAATTAAAATCAAGCCCAAATAGAATGAAAAACACGAAAACATTCCATGCAAAAATGTAATCAAATAAATTCCCCAATTAATAACCTAACTATTTTGATATTTCATATATAATTTGAAGGTTTGTCAAATTGGAAAACAATCACGCCTTTTCCCCTTTGAAACATCAATATCATGAAGAACACAATGCGTGAATTCCAGTCCAGGTATATTAATCCTATTAACCCAATGATTAATATGATCTCTAATTTTAGTAATAATCATTTCTTCTTTAACAAAATATCGATATGCAATTATAAATAGTATTATGCAATAATAAAATTTATAATTCAAAAAGGTTATTTTTTTCAACTCATTATTGAACAAAAAAAGGTTTGTTTTTGAGAGGCAATTCAGTCCAAAGATTGATACAAAAAGGGTTCAATTTCGTTTCGGTTTTTTACAAAAGAATTTTTTAACTCATTTCCGAAGAAAAAACAGTTTGTTTCTGAGAGGCATTTTCGTCCGGCGATTGATTCAAAAAGGGTTAATTTCCGAGTGCCGAAAAAGAACTTTTATGGTTCTTTTTTGAACTCATTTCCGAACAAAAAAGAGGATAATTTATGGTTCTTTTTTTAACACATTTGCGAACAAAATAAGGTTCGTTTTTGAGAGGCATTTTAGTCTGGCGAATGATATAAAAAGGGTTCATTTATGAGCGCCGAAAATGAACGTTTCTACCCGAAAAGGTTCATAAATGAATTCAAAAACGGTAGTTTTGGTTCACTGGGTTGTTTTGGTAAATATAGGTATTTTATTCGTTGCGAGATCCACCCGCATCACTGACATTTTTTTTAAAACATGTCAAAAATAAAAGACAAGGAAAAGCGAAAAAGAAAGAGGTCTTATAATTTATTAAATATAAATTATTGTATAATTTTTAATAATTTTAAATTATAATTATAATGAAGATTTAAAGCGGACATGGGAGTCAGAGATAAGAGGGTATTTTCAAGAAATAGGAGCATTGGGAAAACTTCGTTTAACCCTGGATGGCTACACTTATTTTACAAACTTTCAAACAACACGCAAATTTCCTATTTATAGATATTTTTTTTGCGACAACGATGCATTTTAATTAACTGCTTAACAATAACTAACATTGTAAAAAAAAACGGAAGCTTACGAAGACTAGATACAACAATACAAAAAATAATATACTATTGCTTCGTCGATTCGATGAAGTATAACCATCCAGGGTTAAACATGAATGGTGAGTAATAAGAGGAAAAATTAGGGTGGGAAAAGGTGTTTAGAAAGGGAGCTTCTGAACACGGATTTTGGCATTGATGGTGAGAAGTGTTCGCTTATGCCGTTGAATATCCTACAACAACTATTTAAGGGTTCGTTGTATGCATAGATAGTATGGTGCTGAGATTCACTCAAAAATTTTGTATGCCTAGTTCTCCTTATTGATCCATTAAGAACAATCCTGCTGGAGATATATTCGCAATCGATTTTACCAGTTATGACATCGAAGGCTAAGCATTAAAACAAAGTAATTTTCTTGATGATGATGATGATGATGATGATGATGATGAGCGGCATTATATTAAGGACTTTCAGTCTGTGTTCATACGAAGGTAAGTAAGTTTCTATAATTCTGTGGATCATAACAATCTTTTAAAGCAAAGAGAAGAAATTTTTTTTGAATAGATTCAAGTCTTTCTTTGTGCACTTCAAATGCTGGATTCCACACTATGCAATAAAAGAAAAAAAACACCTGGATTTTCAAGAATTGGACGTACTAACGTGCAGTATAGTGTTTTCGTTACCCATATATTTTTGATTCCTTTGGCCCGTCTTTTTATGAATCCAAGCAGTTCATTTGCCTTGGATATAATAGTATCTATGTGAAGGTTAAAGCGCAGCCTGCTATCTAGGATAACCCCAAGATCTGCAATGTGGTTAACTCTGTTGAGAACGACCCCATTAAGCACATAACTGCTATGAGCTATTTCGTTTTTACGGGAAAAACTTATGACGTAGCATTTATTCAGAGAGATAAAAGCTTATTCTGAAAGACTACTGAATCCTCTTCTGATTTAATGACATAGTACATTTTAAGGTCATCTGCATATAGGAGATGTGGAATGTCATTCAAAGCTTCTGATGTATCTGCTATAAATATGTTGAAGATAAATGGTCTAAGGTGACTACCTTGTACACCCAACGAAGCAACATTCTTTTTAGATAGAAAACCCTGAAATTTTACAAATTGGGATCTTTCATACAGATAGGACTCGAGCCACTTCAGCAAGGAACCTGAAATACCGAATTTTTTAAGATTCATATTCAAGATTGTATGATCGACGCGATCAAAGGCTTTGCTAAAATCAGTATAGACTGCATCTATCTGATGCCCTTTTTCCATTTTAATGAGAACTTCAGAGGTCATTGCTGTAAGATTTGTAGTTATTGATCTTCCTTTACGGAATCCATGTTTACTTATTTATTGGCCAAACAAGGAAATTTACTTATTCTAACTTAATTTATTTTATTTTATTTTTATTTCTTTTTATTTTTATTTCTTCTCCCCTTTCCTTGTTTTGGTGTTCGTAGATGTGCGAATTGAAGTGGATGTAATTCGCCCACCTGAAAGGCATGATTTCACGAACACGTCAAAAACGAGAGGCAAAAAGAGAATTAAAAGTAAGAGTACATATACTTAAGGTACTTACATACTAGAAAGAGGGGAAGAAAAAAAAAGAAGATCATAAGCTGGGTTAATTAGGAAGAGAGAGAATTTGATACAGATCGCTTGAACAAGGATTTGGACATGGAAGGTGAGTAATGGTCGCATATATATTATTAAATTCTCTACAGCAACGGCTGATGGGTTCATTACTTGCATATGCAGTATGATGCTGATATTCTTTTAACAGCCGAGTATGCCTTGTACGTCTTATAGGGTCATTGAGGGTAATCTTGTTAGAGATATGTTCGCAGTTAGTTATACCGTTCAGAACATCGAAAGTAAAGCATGAATTCAATACCGTTATTCTTATTGATAGTGGCATCAAATTTAATAGGCTGAGTCTGTGTTCATACGGTCGAAGGCTACAATAATCGCGTGGGTTAAAAGTTTCTCTCAGAGCGAATAGTAAAAATTGCTTTTGAATGGACTCTATTCTATCACAAATTGGATTCAAAAGTTGGATTTCAAATAATGCAGCCATATTCGAGTATTGGGCGCACTAGCGCACAGTACAGGGATGTTGTGACCCACAAATTCTTGAATTCACATGCTCGTCTTTTAATGAAACCGAACTGTTTACTGGCTCCGAATACCATCTTATCATAGTGTAGATTAAAGCGTAGTTTGTTGTCCAAGACCACTCCAAGATCAACTTTATAATTGACCCTTCGTCAATTAATATCGTTAAGTTCGATATGGTTGAGGATTCCCCCTTTAGATGCGAAAGCATTGCGTTAATTCGGAAGACGGGTGATAGTTAGTTGGAGAGTGAAAAGATGGAGTAGTGACGGTGAAGATTTGCTTTAAACTTACATAGATCAAAACTGCCGAGAAACACGCTAACAGGGAGATTATTCCACAATCGTGCCATGCGACTAAAAAACGAATTGTCTCGGTATTGCGAGGTTCTATTGGGCACCGATGCAATGGTAAAGGGATGGGCTTGAAAAGCTGCCCGAGTAGACCTTGGAAATACGCGAACTGGTGACGTCAGGCCATGTACCTCCCTTGAACACTTCCCATGGTAGAACCTATACAAAAGGCTTAGGCAACCAACATTGCGCCGATGCCCAAGAGAACTGAGAGGAGATAAAATGTTTTCATATCCTATCATATATATCGCACGGCGTTGAATTGGGTCCAGAAGCTCCAAATAAGATCTCGAAGCTCCTGCCCAAATGTGCGAATTGTACTCCATTTTAGGCCTTATATATGAGGTATAGATCACTCGAAGATCAGATGGGGTGAAGTATCGTTTGCACCGTTTTAAGAAACCTAGGCAATTGGCCGCTTCTTTCGACACATGGAAAATATGATCATTGTAACGAAGGTCTGATTGTACCGATATGCCCAGAACGTCAATAGCATCTGACTCCAAAGGACCTACACCATTCATATTCAAGGGAGCTAAGGGACAGTTCATCCGCTTGTGGGTTAACAGGCAACAATGGGTCTTGTTTGCATTAAACTCTACTCTATTAGCAAGACCCCACTCGGAGATTTTTTTCAAGTCATTAAGAAGTGTGTCATTCATATTTTGCCTCTTACTCTCAATCTCCAAAGAACTCGGGCGTTTTTTTAAAAATAAGAATGACAAATGCTGCTGTCGTCCGCAAACGAATGAATTGGGTTATGAGTCAACGACAGAAAGTCTTTGAGAAACAAAGTTGGCGATAGAACTGAACCCTGCGGTACTCCTGAGTTGATGGCGTGCTCACTGGACGAAATGCCGTCGATTACGACACGGATAGTTCTGTCCTTAAGAAAGCACGTGATCCACCGAGCAAAGATACCACCGACACCGTATGCAATTAGCTTAGAGACGAGTGCTTTATGTCACACTCGGTCAAACGTCTTTAAAATATCCAGAGCAACAACCCTGTTCTCACCGAAGAGTTGAACGCATTAGTTCCATTTTTCTGTAAGGAACGCCATAAGGTCACCAGTAGACCTGGCCCTACGAAAACCATATTGACGGTCACTTAGCAATTCGTTGTGCTCCAGATAGTTCATTAGGTGGAAGTTTATTACGTTCTCCATAACTTTGGAAAGCGTAGAGCATATTGCAATGGGTCGGCAGTTTGCAGGATTCGTGGCATCGCCCTTTTTAGGTATCGGCTGAACATTTGCGACCTTCCAACAAGATGGAAATACTCCTGTCCACACGTTTTAAGCACAATTAGTGGTATTCCATCAGGACCAGAGACTTTGATTATGTTAAGATTTGCAAGGACTCTTTTGACTGCTCTCGTTCGAAAATATATCTCCTTCATTGAAGAAGAACTAGTCCCGACAAAGGGCAGTGGCTGACTGCTATCCAAGATTGTAGAATTGTGTGCAAACAATCTAGCCAACAGGTTCGCTTTATCAACCAAGTCAGTGAAGATTTGGTCATATTTTAAAAGAGTTCGAATCGACGATATTATTTTTAACACTTTTAACAAATGACCAAAAGTTTTTGCTCCCTTTAGGGCAGAGAAGAACCTGTTCTCTAATGCGAGTTTCGTGAAGAAGCTTTTCGCGTTTTAAAATTGCGTTACATCGATTCCTAGCCTTGATGCAAAGTCTATTAGTATCAGCATTCTTATCAGATCGCCAATTCTGATAGGCTTCCTCTTTGGACCTGACTGCAATCCTGCAAGTCTCATTGAACCATGAGTAATCTTTTGGTTTAATGCTTTTCTTCTTATTGGGGATAAAAGACCGCATACCCAATAAGATAATTTCTTGTACCATGACAGCCGCGGCATTCACATTTCAATCAGCGAAACATAATTTCCAATTGAAGTTGCGATAAAAATTATTTAACGCATTCAAATTTGGTCTTTCATAAAACCATGCAGTCCTTTTTGGGGCTTTAGACGTAGAGGTGCGAAGGTCAGAATATGAAAAAACAGCGGAGATGGTACAATGGTCCGAATTACCAAGAGGTGCATTGACACACATCATATATTTCAGGATGAGAAGTCAGAAAAAGCTCTAAGATATTATGGCTTTGCAAATAATTTCGTCGGAAAAATGTTGGTTCCTTCACTAATTGAATCATTTGGTTCGATTCAGCAAAAATCTCAACATATTGTCCTTGAGGTGTGGTGTGGCTTGAGTGACATAACCAAGCCGAGTTGTGGACGTTGAAATCGCCGGCAACAACGATTTCGCTGTCAGGAAACAACCCCAAAATTTGCGTAATCGAATCAGAGAGAGAGTCAAATTTATTAAAAGTGGGTTCTCTTCCTAAATTCGGACTTCTATACACGAAACAAAAATGTAGCAAGTGCGAACGAACTTTGAACCTCGCCCACATGGAGCTGAATTCCGGATCGGCGACGCTCAGACCTCGCTCGAACTGGTATGTCACATCTGTCCTTATAAAAAGAGCGATGCCCCTATGCGAAGAAAACAATGGCAGTAAGTGATACCCAGGAATATGAAAATCCAGTGGATCTGAGTCCTCCGTCACTTGGGTCTTATTTAGTGCCAATATTTGAGGCCTATAAAGAGCACAATATGCATAGAAATTCGCTCTCAGTCCACGGACATTGCAAAAGTCTATGCGAAAATGTCCCGACATTCAGGCACAATAAGGATCTCAAGCACATAAGGGTAATAAGGTAATTAGTTACTTCCGCCAAAAAGATTAAACACAGCGGACATAGGCAAAATGTACTGAAGCAAGTGTTATGCCTTTGCTCCAGTACAAATCAACCCACTGTGCAACCCCCCTCGCAGCCGTAACTAATTGGAGAGGATGGTGGAGTTGACCTACACGAAAAATCTATGCCCGAAATCGCTGCGATGTTGATGTTGCTGCTGGCAGTTCACGGCAAAACTGGTTTCTGCTGCATTTGTTGTTGATGTTAGTTTGTGTTAATTTATTTAATTTTATTTATTTAATTATTTGTTACAAGTTTTATTTCTATTAGTACTATTATTGTTTGGATGTTTGATATTTTTTTGTTAGTTTATCGATGTTTTTGTTAGTTCTATTATTGTTATGTTTTTTTATGTATTTTTTTCCCCGTTGTGTTTGTTGTTATTGATGTTGTTGATTATTGCAGCTGCTTATGTTTTTTTTTTTTTTTTTTCTAAGCATAATTATAAGCTTTCACTGTTCGAGGCTCTGTTTATATTAGAAAGAAAAAACATTCTGATGCTCTTCTCATCACGAGCTTGGATGAACTTCAAAATGTGGTTCACATTGTTGAAACTGGTGTTCTCGCGCCTGACGGATAAGTTTCTGTACTACATGCTACTTATATTTATGTTTAGTCTTATCTTAGTATTAATTATAAGTAATTTTTTTGTCTTCTTTTTCTTTTTTTTTCTTCATTCTTATATTTTTTTATCTCTTGTCTAAAAAACTCTCCTTAACATCTTTTTTCTTATGTTAGGCTCTAATTATTCCTCTTTTGAAGCTAATGATAATCCTACTGTGCAAACAGCGCTGTGTATTAAATGTTGTACACTTTAATGCGCGTAGCTTGAATATGTCTAAGCTTGATTTTATAAAATATGTTTTCGATGATTCATTAGTTGATGTTACCTGTGTTTCTGAAACATGGTTATGTGGTGACGTATGTGATGCAATTTTTAATATTAAAAATTTTACAATGTATAGAAATGAGCGCTCTGGGAAAAGAGGAGGAAGAGTTGTGGTTTACTTTAAAAATACTCTAAATTCTAAAGTTATAAGTAGATCTAGCGGACCTGGAATAGAGTTCATAAATATTTGTCTATGGGAAAATAGCACAAAATTGTTCCTGTCATGTGTTTATAATCTCAATAAATGTTTTCCTGTTGATCCATTAATTTCTGCTCTTAATAATTGCATAATTGATTTTGACTTTATGTTGTTGTGTGTTGATTTTAACATCAATATTCTCTCCAATGAGAGTGTAAAACAACTACTGATTGACAAGATATCAACTATAGGGTTATCAGTAGTAAATGAAACTATTCCCACAAGATTCTGCAACAACTCCGCGCCCAGACTACTTGATTACTTTATTGCTTTATTGATTACTCGAATCCTTCAGTAGTCTCTTTATTTGACCAGTTGTATTTTATCTCTGATCACGATTTAATTGTTTGTTCGTTAAATGTGAACTTATCTCGTAATGCAACTACAAATACCTTTTCATATCGTGATTTCAAACATATCGATTATCTGTCTTTGTATTATGATTTGTCTATGGTTTCGTTTATCGAGTGCTGGCTGCATCATGATGTTAATGATCTGCTAATTTCTTTCTTAACTCCCATTAAATATTTGTATGATAGACATGTTCCTCTACGTACGCTTAATATTAAGAATGTATCTTGCCCTTGGATTACTCAGTATGTTTTAAGTTACATTAAAAAAATAAATAAACTTCACAAAATATGGCGAAGAACTCCTTCATCAGTCAACTGGGAAGCTTTTAGACTGGCCAATAATCAAGCTGTTCTATTAATAAGACAGTCCAAAACAAGATATTATTCCGATAAGCTTAAGCTCTCCCTTCCAACCAAAATGTTGTGGAAGAACTTAAACAGACTTGGGTTATGTACTAAAAAAACTGCTGAATGTCGTATTGATCCTCACACTCTAAATAACTCTAAAGACCATGCAACAATCATTCCAATCAAATTCATTAAACTTATTCTGCCTCATGTTATAAGTCCTCTTACGCATATTATTAATCATTGCTTAACAACTTCATCATTTCCTAACATTTCTAATTCCTTCTGGGTTTAATGAGTTCCGGCCTATAAGCATATTATCACCTTTGTCTAAAATATGTGAAAAACTAGTGGCTCAACAAATAAGTAAATTTTTATTCGAGAAAAAGCTATTATCCCCTTTTCAGTCTGGTTTAAGGGCAGGGTATGGATGCTCCTCTGCAGTAGTAAAGGTGATGGATGATATTCGACCTGAATTCGATGCTGGTTCTATGACCCTTCTTTGTTTACTTGACTTTTCAAAGGCCTTCGACAAAGTAAACCATAAATACTTGTGCCAGAAGCTTAAGTTTTTCTATGGATTCTGTGAGAGTGCTGTTAATATAGTCTAGTCTAGTTGTATAGTTATTTAAATAATCGGATGCAAAGAGTTAAAGTTAACCACGAAATTCCTTCCTATAAAAATGTCTCAAGTGGTGCACCTCAGGGTTCCATACTTTGTTCGTTGCTATTCACCATGTTCATTAATGACATCTTCACTGTCTGTAAACATGCATCTGTTCATGCTTACGCCGACGATGTACAGCTTTATCTTTCGCGACGAATTGGACTCCTAGATGACCTGTGTTGTAGACTAAACGAAGACCTCAGTAACATTAATGAGTGGACTAAATTAAACGGTCTTCAATTAAATGCTGCTAAAACGTATGTCCTACCTATTTGTTAGATTAAAACTCATCTTAATGACGTCCCTGATTTATTTATCGGAAGTAGGATGCTTACTGTTGTGTCGAAAATAGTAAATTTTCTGTATTAGGTTTCTGTATTAATACTTGTCTATCCTGTGTAGATCATGTTAAAATTGTTGTCCAAAAGTTCTTTTAGGCACTTTTTCTATTTTTTCTAATTCTTAATATAACTCTCTATTTCATATCTATATCTTTCTCTTCTTGCAATTTAAAGTCTTTTAATTCTCTCATAAGTTCTTTTTCCTTTTTGTATCTTAAATAATAATAATAATTATAATGATAATAGTTGTAATAAAAATAATTTAATGATAATAATAATTAATTTCATAAATTATTATTAAATCAAAACAAATACTCTGTTTTGCTATTTACTGTTTTACAATACTATTACAATTTGCTATTGTCCTATATCACTTTAAACATATAATGTATCTTTAGTTAAGTTATTCATCCAACAGTTGTTATTAAACTTATATCGAATGTATCTATGTTGTGCTATAAAAGAACTTGTTTTTACAGTACTAATGTATCCTTTAATAATAATAATAATAATAATAATAATAATAATAATAATGATGATGATGATGATGATGATGATGATGATGATGATGATGATGATGATGATGATGATGATGATGATGATGATGATGATGATGATGATGATGATGATGATGATGATGATGATGATGATGATGATGATGATGATGATGATGATGATGATGATGATGATGATGATGATGATGATGATGATGATGATGATGATGATGATGATGATGATGATGATGATGATGATGATGATGATGATGATGATGATGATGATGATGATGATGATGATGATGATGATGATGATGATGATGATGATGATGATGATGATGATGATGATGATGATGATGATGATGATGATGATGATGATGATGATGATGATGATGATGATGATGATGATGATGATGATGATGATGATGATGATGATGATGATGATGATGATGATGATGATGATGATGATGATGATGATGATGATGATGATGATGATGATGATGATGATGATGATGATGATGATGATGATGATGATGATGATGATGATGATGATGATGATGATGATGATGATGATGATGATGATGATGATGATGATGATGATGATGATGATGATGATGATGATGATGATGATGATGATGATGATGATGATGATGATGATGATGATGATGATGATGATGATGATGATGATGATGATGATGATGATGATGATGATGATGATGATGATGATGATGATGATGATGATGATGATGATGATGATGATGATGATGATGATGATGATGATGATGATGATGATGATGATGATGATGATGATGATGATGATGATGATGATGATGATGATGATGATGATGATGATGATGATGATGATGATGATGATGATGATGATGATGATGATGATGATGATGATGATGATGATGATGATGATGATGATGATGATGATGATGATGATGATGATGATGATGATGATGATGATGATGATGATGATGATGATGATGATGATGATGATGATGATGATGATGATGATGATGATGATGATGATGATGATGATGATGATGATGATGATGATGATGATGATGATGATGATGATGATGATGATGATGATGATGATGATGATGATGATGATGATGATGATGATGATGATGATGATGATGATGATGATGATGATGATGATGATGATGATGATGATGATGATGATGATGATGATGATGATGATGATGATGATGATGATGATGATGATGATGATGATGATGATGATGATGATGATGATGATGATGATGATGATGATGATGATGATGATGATGATGATGATGATGATGATGATGATGATGATGATGATGATGATGATGATGATGATGATGATGATGATGATGATGATGATGATGATGATGATGATGATGATGATGATGATGATGATGATGATGATGATGATGATGATGATGATGATGATGATGATGATGATGATGATGATGATGATGATGATGATGATGATGATGATGATGATGATGATGATGATGATGATGATGATGATGATGATGATGATGATGATGATGATGATGATGATGATGATGATGATGATGATGATGATGATGATGATGATGATGATGATGATGATGATGATGATGATGATGATGATGATGATGATGATGATGATGATGATGATGATGATGATGATGATGATGATGATGATGATGATGATGATGATGATGATGATGATGATGATGATGATGATGATGATGATGATGATGATGATGATGATGATGATGATGATGATGATGATGATGATGATGATGATGATGATGATGATGATGATGATGATGATGATGATGATGATGATGATGATGATGATGATGATGATGATGATGATGATGATGATGATGATGATGATGATGATGATGATGATGATGATGATGATGATGATGATGATGATGATGATGATGATGATGATGATGATGATGATGATGATGATGATGATGATGATGATGATGATGATGATGATGATGATGATGATGATGATGATGATGATGATGATGATGATGATGATGATGATGATGATGATGATGATGATGATGATGATGATGATGATGATGATGATGATGATGATGATGATGATGATGATGATGATGATGATGATGATGATGATGATGATGATGATGATGATGATGATGATGATGATGATGATGATGATGATGATGATGATGATGATGATGATGATGATGATGATGATGATGATGATGATGATGATGATGATGATGATGATGATGATGATGATGATGATGATGATGATGATGATGATGATGATGATGATGATGATGATGATGATGATGATGATGATGATGATGATGATGATGATGATGATGATGATGATGATGATGATGATGATGATGATGATGATGATGATGATGATGATGATGATGATGATGATGATGATGATGATGATGATGATGATGATGATGATGATGATGATGATGATGATGATGATGATGATGATGATGATGATGATGATGATGATGATGATGATGATGATGATGATGATGATGATGATGATGATGATGATGATGATGATGATGATGATGATGATGATGATGATGATGATGATGATGATGATGATGATGATGATGATGATGATGATGATGATGATGATGATGATGATGATGATGATGATGATGATGATGATGATGATGATGATGATGATGATGATGATGATGATGATGATGATGATGATGATGATGATGATGATGATGATGATGATGATGATGATGATGATGATGATGATGATGATGATGATGATGATGATGATGATGATGATGATGATGATGATGATGATGATGATGATGATGATGATGATGATGATGATGATGATGATGATGATGATGATGATGATGATGATGATGATGATGATGATGATGATGATGATGATGATGATGATGATGATGATGATGATGATGATGATGATGATGATGATGATGATGATGATGATGATGATGATGATGATGATGATGATGATGATGATGATGATGATGATGATGATGATGATGATGATGATGATGATGATGATGATGATGATGATGATGATGATGATGATGATGATGATGATGATGATGATGATGATGATGATGATGATGATGATGATGATGATGATGATGATGATGATGATGATGATGATGATGATGATGATGATGATGATGATGATGATGATGATGATGATGATGATGATGATGATGATGATGATGATGATGATGATGATGATGATGATGATGATGATGATGATGATGATGATGATGATGATGATGATGATGATGATGATGATGATGATGATGATGATGATGATGATGATGATGATGATGATGATGATGATGATGATGATGATGATGATGATGATGATGATGATGATGATGATGATGATGATGATGATGATGATGATGATGATGATGATGATGATGATGATGATGATGATGATGATGATGATGATGATGATGATGATGATGATGATGATGATGATGATGATGATGATGATGATGATGATGATGATGATGATGATTGTTGTGTAAACTTACTAACTACATATTGTTTACATTTCTACTATTACTTAATACTCATACTACTTATGTTACTACTTATACTACACTACTTATGTAACTACTTATATATGCAATCCTGTAATAATATAAGACTAAATGAAATCAATGAGTTGAAATAAAGAGCAGATAGAAAAAGACTGCAAACACAACTGGTGTCAGATGTGAATTCTGCCGAGTAAAGAATAAATATATATAAAATAAAACAAAAAATAGTTTAAAAATGGTGGACGACAAAACTGAAATACCCTTCCAAAGTCAAGCAATGTTTTCTGCCACAACGCTGCATCAAATTAATTTAAAATCTACTAATTTGGCAGCGGAATGGAAAAAGTGGAGAACGCAGTTCAAATTATATCTGCGCGCATCAAATCTGGAAGGTGAGATTGACTCCAGGAAAGTTGCTTTACTTCTTCATCACATGGGACCGGCATCGTTGGAAATTTTTTATTCTTTTAATGAAGATATTGATACAGTCAAGTATGAGGATCTGCTCCGAAAGTTGGATGAATATTTTGTGCCCAAAGTTAACATAGCGATGGAGCGCCATAGATTCTTCATGCGCAGACAAAATCAAGGTGAGTCAATAAGTGAATATGCAGCAGCACTTCAAAATTTGAGCTTGACTTGCGAGTTCGGCGGCATTAGAGAAGAACTAGTGCGAGATATATTTATCTGTGGCCTTTCGCAAAATTGGGCGCATATCAGAGAAAGACTCTTGAGCGAGGGTGGCATTCAACTTCAAAAAGCAATGGACATCGCCAAAAGCATTGAAACGGCAAAGGAAAATGCACATGTATTTGAGGAGAAAAGTGCATATGAGGTTAGTTCAGTCGCAGCGCTAAAGTATCAGCAAAAAACGATGTACGGGCAGAGAAAACAACCGTTACAGTCTATGGCAAAACCAACAACAATTACCTCAGCAACAACAAAAGTATGTAACAAATGCGGTTTAAAACATAATTTTAAGTGCCCAGCAGAAGGCGCAACATGTCACGTGTGCGGTAAGCAAAATCATTTTGCAAAGATGTGCTATAGAAAGCAGCGAACTGCAAACAACAACAACAACAACTTTAACAACAACAGCAACAACAACTATAACAACAACAGCAACAAATATATAAAGCAGTTAGAAACAGGCGATGCTTATGAAAACTTCGGCGACAACGACGACAATGACGATTTTTTTTGTTGGCGTAGTGCAGAAAGAAGGCCGTAACGAGTTGATCAACCAAAATCAAATAGAAAGCAGTGAACGAGAATGGAAAATAAATGTCAACATCGCAAATCAGGAGATTCCTTGTCAAGTGGACACTGGCGCGCAAGTAAATTTGATGTCGATTAAAACATTCAATCTTTTTAAAACATTTAAATTAAATAAGAATATAAAAAATAACATTTTAACGTTTAGCGGTGAAAAATTACCAATTTTAGGGTTTTGCAATTTATCAATTATGTTCAAAAATCAAAAATATTTCAGTTGTTTTTACATTGTAGATATGCATTGTAATAATATAATAGGATTGCCAACTGCTGTACAAATGAATTGAGTGCAAAAAATCAATGCAATAACTAATAAATGTATTCATGAATATGCAGACGTGTTTGAAGGCTTAGGTTTACTTAAAAATAAATGTTGTTTAAAAATTAACAAAGAAATAATGCCTGTAGTAGATGCGCCTCGTAAAATACCTTTTACATTACACGAGCCTCTTAAGAAAGAACTAGATAGAATGGTAAAGCTAAATGTTATTGCACCTATTAAGGAGCCCACTGAGTGGGTGAGTTCCATTGTTTTAGTTTCAAAAGCTAGTGGTAGTATTCGTTTGTGTTTGGATCCAAGAAATCTTAACAGGGCAATTTTACGACCATATTTTCCTCTACCAAACATTGATGAATGCAAGTCCAAATTAAGTGGATCAAAAATATTTAGCACCTTAGATGCAAATTCCGGTTTTTGGATGATGCCGTTGGAGGAAAAGTCATCAAAGTTATGCACTTTCAACACACCTTTTGGCAGGTATAGATTTTTACGCTTGCCATTTGGCATCAATGCTGCACCGGAGATTTTTCATGCCGAAATGGTGAGGTTGTTTAGTGACATAAACGGTCTAGTTATTTACATGGATGATTTTCTGGTACATGCGTCTGATGTTGAGAAACATGACATAATATTGCGTGAAGTGTTGGAAAGAGCTAGAAGTGTTGGTTTAAGGTTTAATAAAAGTAAATCAAAATTTTATCAAAGAGAAGTTAAGTTTATTGGACACATTTTTGATGAGCAGGGTGTCAAACCAGATAAAGATAAGATTCAGTCAATAACGGCATTGCCAGCACCAACTACTGTTACAGAATTGCAAAGATTCCTAGGTATGGTTAATTATCTTGGTTCTTTTATAAATAATTTGTCAAATAAAAATAAAAATTTGCGGAATCTTTTAAAAAAAGATATACAATGGCATTGGGATGCTATTCATGAAAAAGAATTCAATGAGTTAAAGTTAGAAGTTACCAAAGCACCAGTATTAACATATTTTGACAATAAAAAACAACTAATAATGTCAGTCGATGCTTCAAAATTTGCTGTTGGCGCTACAATTTTGCATGAAAAGAATCCCATTGCGTTTGCGTCAGCTTCATTAACAAATGCTCAAATCAATTATGCGCAAATAGAAAAGGAATTATTTGCAATTCTTTTTGGCTGTGTAAAGTTTCATCAATACGTTTATGGCTTAAAAGTTATCGTAGAAACTGATCACAAACCATTAGTTTCATTGTTTACAAAACCACTGTACAAAGTACCTGCTCGTCTGCAGCGTTTCATGTTAAGGCTACAGTGCTATGAGTTAAAAGTTGTTTATAAGCCAGGTAAATTTCTATTTATAGCGGATACGCTCTCTAGGGCCCCATTAAAAGAGACAACAGGAATTGAATTTGAGGATGAGCTTGATTTACATTGTAATTTTCTTATGTCGCAAATAGTTTTGTCAGATGCTCATTTCGCAGATATTCAGAAAGCTACTCAGGAAGATGAAACTTTAATGAAATTAAAAACATATGTAAAAGATGGGTGGCCAGCGAACAAAAAACAAGTTGATAAAGAAGTTATGCCATATTTCAATTCAAAAGATGACATATCAATCGTTAATAAAATGCTTTTAAAAGCAAACAGAATTATAATTCCACAAAGTCTTAGAAAAAAAATGTTGTCCTATATTCACGAGGGCCATATGGGTATACAGCGCTGTCAGAGTTTGGCACGAGATTCAGTATACTGGCCTTGTATAAATCATGACATTTTTAACGTCGTGTCAAGCTGCGAAACGTGCATGAAATATAGAGATGCAAACCCAAAGCAAGAACTTATGAGCCATGAGGTAGTGAATATTCCATGGTATAAGTTAGCCTGTGATTTTTTAGTTTGGAATAAAAAACTTTACCTTTTAGTTATCGATTACTATTCAAAGTATATCGAAATTGAACTTTTAACTAGTGGTTCAACAAGTAGTTGTGTGATAGCGAGACTTAAATCTATTTTTGCCAGGCATGGTGTTCCTGCTTTTTTCGTTTCAGATAATGGTCCACCTTTCAATTCGAATGAATTTAAGGATTTTTGCACTAATTGGAATATTAAGCATATTACATCAAGTCCCTATCTTCCAAGGTCCAATGGCCTTTCAGATAATGGTCCACCTTTCAATTCGAATGAATTTAAGGATTTTTGCACTAATTGGAATATTAAGCATATTACATCAAGTCCCTATCTTCCAAGGTCCAATGGCCTTGCGGAAAAAGGAGTTCAAACTGTAAAAAAAATCCTTAAAAAATGTCAAGAAAACAATACAGACCCGTATACTGCACTTTTGCATTACAGAACAACTCCCAAAAACAAAATGCCAAGCCCAAGTGAACTATTAATGTCTAGGAAGCTACGTACTAAAGTTCCGGCAATCTCAAAGAATTTTGAAACTAAAGTTATCGATAGGTTCCGTTATGAAAAACTTGCTAAAAATCAAAGAGAAGAATCGGCTAGGTTATATAACAGAACAACTAAAAAATTAAAACCAGTAGAAGTAGGAGAGCATGTTATGTACAAGAAATCCCCTGCTTCAACATGGTCTCCAGGTGTAATTTTTGAAAAATGTCAGGAACCTAGGTCTTATGTAGTTAAAGATGCAGATGGAGCTTTATTAAGAAGAAGTAGAGAACACATCTTGAAAAAATCTATACAGGAATCAGAAAACAATAGTCAAAATAGTGATAACAGAACTTTAAATATTGAAAATGAAAATCAAGACACACAAAATTGTAGAGAAAATCAAATAGTACCGAATGTAAATCCTGAAACAGAAGAAGAGGAAATTGTTAATTGTAATAGAAATGATCCAAATAAAGTACTTACTGAAAACACTTCCAGTCTCCAAAAGACATATGTAACTAAGAAAGGAAGAAAAGTAAATCCACCAGATAGATACTTGAATACTTGAATTAATAAATATGTATTTAATTTTATAAATTAAAAATTGAGATTTTGAGTTTTGAGATTGAATTTAAATTATCACTTAACCTATTTTATAAGTTTACAATAAAATTATTATTAATTATTAGTTATAAATTCAAAATTGAGATATGGAGTTTTGAGATTGAATTAAAACTGTCACGTAACCTATTTTATAAGTTTTTGTACCTCTATAATATATGTATGTTTTCTATATTCTAAATTTAAAAGAATGAAATAATTTACACTAATTTTATTTAAAAAAAAGGAAGATGTTGTGTAAACTTACTAACTACATATTGTTTACATTTCTACTATTACTTAATACTCATACTACTTATGTTACTACTTATACTACACTACTTATGTAACTACTTATATATGCAATCCTG